>ML675637.1:23323413-23481429 GCA_007922155.1 Mesoclemmys tuberculata
GGGGCCGGGGCTGGCGCTGGGAGGGACCGAGACTCCGCGATCCGCCGCCGCTCACGGAACCGTCACGTGATGTTTGGGTCACGTGCCGCCATTCATGAAGCGCCCAGCGCAACCGCCCTGAACCTTAAAGGGGAGGTGGCCACAGTCATTTGTGTCGGGGCAAAAAATGACCGCAAGCCGGTACACCCGGGCCTTAAAGGGAAGGCGGGCAGGGCACTGCCCTCCCCCTACTGGCCCCGACCTGCGAGACCGAGGCGCAGAGGGGCCAGTCCGGAAAAGGGAGCGATTCCCCCCCCCCCCCCGATCAGCCGCTCCACGTCCATCAGCGCAGATGGCCTGGCCCCATCGGCGGACAGCGAAGCCCTGGTAGCAGAGCGGCCCCGTCCGTGCCCGGCTGTCCAGGGCCCGGTGAGTGTTGGGCAGGGTTCCTACTTCCGTGTGCTCTGAAAACCGCTGCTGTTTAGCTTTTTCTTTTGCTAGTTGCCCTTCACGTTCTGGTTTGTCCTACCTAATTTTACTTTTACACGTAACCTGACAAAGTTTATGCTCCTTTATGTTTTGCTTACTAGGCTGTAACTTCTAATTTTTAAAGGACGCCTTTTTTTGCCTCTAACTGCTTCTTTTACTTTCTTTAGCTGTGGTGGCACTTTTTTGGTCCTCCTGCTGTGTTGTTTTTAATTTGGGGGTATACATTTTATTTGAGCCCGTTAGTTTGTTTTTAAAAAGTGTCCATGCAGCTTGCAGGGATTTCACTTTTGTGACTGAACCTTTAAATTTCTGTTTAACTAGCTTCCTAGTTTTTGGGTAGTTCCCCTTTCTGAAGTTAAATGCTACTGTGGTGGCCTCCCCACAATGATATTAAATGTAATTATATTATGGTCACTATTATCAAGCATTTCAGCTATAGTCACCTCTTGGATCAGCTCCTGAAGAGGACAGCAAAGAAAAGATGTGGAGGACTGAGGATAGAATGGGAAGACTCTCAAGAGAAATTTGAAGTGAAAAGAACTGGAACTCCAACACCTACAAATCCATGCCATGAACCAGAAGGATTGGCAAAGACTATCAGCAGCTTCCACCCCTAGTAAAGGTGATAAGGAATTGAGAAATGAAGAAACTATTAAAGAATGCACAGTTTGGGCGCTAGACATCCTTGGGCCTATTCTAGAATATTCTCCTACTGTTATAACTACATGTATCAACCACCAGGGTGGAAGCACACTTCAAAAAGAAAATAAGATCATACAGGACCCCTCCCTCTGCCACCAAAGCCCTTCTCAAATGCCGAACTACATTGGCTTTGGATCATGCGTGGAAGGTCAACAGATTTGAGCTACTTGATAGTAGGTGAAGGAATAGATTCCAACATGAAAGGATCTCAACTCCCTCTCTTGCTTACCAAGGGGGATCCATCTGCCATAACTGCAGCAGTATGGCACAAAGGGCAAGGTTGGCTCCCAGGTGGAAATGTTGGCAGTAATGTAAAAAACATTATAGATCAGAACTGACACCTTCAACTGCAGTTAGAAAGCAAGTAAGAGTGGGGCAAATCTCCAAGCCATGCTCAGGGCAAGATAGTCGACTTAACAAGTGAGGTGTCCTGTTCTGCGCTAGCTTTAGCTGCCAGAGATTAATTTAAAGCTTAGTCCAACAGAGGGTGCATTGCAGTAGTGCAATCTAGAGGTAGCTAGTCAAAAGATAGCAGTCAACATGAAGGCCCCCCCCTCTTTTCACAAAAGTGTTTCCTGGGCAGACACTTAACAACAGCCACCAGGATGGATTTTACAATTTAGATTCTCGGATGTCTTTAGATCAACAAGCAGACCCACTTTCTGCAAACTTGAGTTAAGTGATGGCTGAATCCAGGGCTTAAGGAGCTGAAAAAAGTGGATCGGGGGGTGAGGGCTAACATCTCATCTGCTTGTCCTCCACCCACCATCGCTGCTGCCCTCTCCAGCCCCACCCCTGCCCCCCAGCAGGTTCTGAGGCCCTTCACCTTCCTCTCCCAGGCCTGTGGGGGAGGGGGCAGAGGAGCCCTCCCATTGGCAAGGAGGGGAGGGTGCAGCGCAGCCCTGAGCTGCTGGACTCTAGTCCTCCATCCCTTTAAGAAAGGCTTTGGCTGCCAGGGGAGGCACTGGGAGTTCTGCTGCCTTCCCACAAAAACTGATTGGCTGCTTACCCCTGGCAGGCAGGGAAATAGACAAGCAGCCAACCAACAGGGTTTCTCCTGCCAGGGATGTGCTGTCATGCGGGCATAGGCACCACAGCTGCCTTGGGCCGTCCTCTCTAGCCGGGGCTGCAGACTAGCCCAGCAGCTCCTCAGGCCAAGCTGCTCATGCACCTGGCAGACAGTCACAGCACAGCTCATGCCGTCTTATCCTGAAAGAGCCCCGGGCAGGCAGGGTATCATCCAGCCTGAGCCAGGGGAGGGGCGGCGAGGGAGGTCTGGCAGAGCAGAAGGGGGCTACCAAAGAGCAGCCCCTGCCCCCCTCCCATTATCACTATGGGTCCACAGTGCCCAGCAGGAAAGGACAAGGGCAGCCCAGGGGCTGCATTCTGCCCATCAGTTGGCCCACGGTAGCCCAACTCGGACAGCAGTTTGGCCACCAGGGTGAGGAAGGGGGCAAGGCAGGGTGGGTGTGAGGTAAGGGCCCCACCTGCATCCAGAGATGCAGATCATGGGATGCTGAGGCAAGAACCAGTGAGCCAGAGCAGGGGGCCAGGCCGAGGAGCTGATGCAGAATGGGTGCAGGGCAGGCTCACTCTCCACACTCCCCCGACACTGCCCAGGTCCTGGCCCTGACCATTCCTCACAAGGGGCAGGACCCAATCCTCCAACCCAATGTCAAATCTCTGAGACCGGGACCTAGGGTGATCAGGCAGCAAGTGTAAGAAATCAGGACAGGGCTGGGGTAATAGGCGTCTATATTTGTATATTTTGTGTTCCTTAAAGTTGCACACCTCTGATCTACAGTATCAAAGGTGACTAAAAGATCTTCATGTTTGGCCGTAGGAAACATATTTTTTGTTCTTCCTGCACAGAGTCACAGCATTCAAATCCAAGGAATCTTTGGGACAAGACTTCTGTCCCAAGCACTGGGAGTCTTCCCCCCTCTACCTGCCTTGCATCATCTGTAAACCATGACTCATGAAGATGGGTCTGGGGAAGGGGGCTCCTGTGGGCCACCAGCAATGGGCTGTGACCAAAGAAAGTCATGACAGACCAAAAGTTTGTGGTCAGACCCTCTTCTTCCTTGGAGGGCGCACCATCCCGACAGGTCCCTTGCTCCAATGCTAGATGGAGTGTGGCTAGTTGTACAAATTGAGCCTTTGGCTTCTTAGGGGCAGAGAGAACCTCAGTCTCTGTCCAGAGGCAGTTGTGTCAAAGCTCCTGCTGTGGAGTGGATCCTCCATGGCTCTGTGGTAAAAAGTGGGTGAGTTTGTTTCTTAGGCTGCATTGTCTAGTGATATTGGCCCTAAAGGTGGGCATTACTGTCAGGTCAGTGAAGGTGAGAGATAAGGCTCTGGTTGCAGGTTAGAAAGTTTTCTGCTTGGCATGTTGACAGTGCAGCAGCTAAGTAGTTCAGCACATTGTAAAAGCTCCAGTTGCAGCGTGCGTGCACACACACACGCAAGATTTTGTGGATAATTACAGAATGGTGGAATTCCTCCTTCTCCAGGACAATCCAACACAACTGCTTTAATCAGCAGCTCACATGCACCTCTCCAAGAATCTGTCTGGACAAAAATTCTGCCCATCATAGTGTTTCATCCCTCATAGTCAGATCACTTAGCGCAACCTTTTAGCCCCAACTGTGTGTCTTATTTCAAATCACATTGCCTTTAAGCTAGGTAGGGCTGTGCAGAGAAACAGATGCAGCATGCAAACACCACATTCAACTCTGCCAAGGTTTAACCTCCAACTCACCAGCCTATATTCCACTAGGATCATGGTCGAATCCTTCCCACCCACCTGGAGCCCCAGAAGCTAACTGCCCTGGATTTGATTGATATCACATCATTCCCTCAGCCAGGGCACTCCTCAGGGGATGCTAATGCAAAGTACTCTTGCCCTTCCTATGGAGCCTCAGCCCCTTTTCCACTAAGTTAGGCTTTCCTCAAGGTACCTACCCTCCCAGCCTTAGGATTTTCCCAGAAACTCAGTTACTGATGCTGGGCCGTTTGTTCCAAAAATCAGGCCTCTCCTCAGAAGAAATGAGCTCTACACTAAACCTAGACAAGAGCCAGAGTCAAGGAAGCTCAGAGCTTCTCCCTTGCAGACCCTTTCCTAGGGCTGCTCTTTTACACAGAGCTACTAACACCGTCCCAGCTTCTGCTGTGGGTCCTGCTAATTGACAGCACAGGTGTTGCAGTAACAGCCCAAACTCAATTGGAGGGACCAGTTCCACACCTATGGGCAGTAGGAGTAGATTTTGTCAACATAAAGAGGCAACAGTGCTTATTTGAAGACAAAGCCCAGCTCCAGGGAGCTGCTCACTTTAAAGAAGGGGTCCATGATAAAAAAGTGCTGTATGTGACTGGAGAACTGCCTGTCTTGTGCAGGTACCAGTCAGCTTGCACCCAGCTCCATGGGGTGGGTGGGTGGTATTATTAGATTGGGTTGTATGAAACATGGAAGATATACAGAGATCGACTGGACTGACAAGTTCCGCCAATGTCACTATCTTTGCATTGGAACTCGGTCTCTTGGGCCATGCAGATACAAGTACCTCATCCTAGAGATGAGATTACCCCACCCAGTGCTGCCCCCCCGCCACACCAAGTCCTCTCCCCTAGGAATTCCCCCACCCTGTCTTCCCTTCAGCAGTCTATCTTTGCTGTATCTGTGCTTTCTCAGAGCCACTGAAACTGCAGAAAGCAGTAGGGTCTCTACAGGAAAGAGGGTCTTGCAGCTGCTGCTTGTCTAGGTGCCTGTGATGATGCTAAAGCGAGTCACAGCCAAAATGGCTTACTTCCTGCATGTGAAGTGCAAGTCTCCCCAGGCCAGCCCCACCTGTGCCCGTGCTGCAAGGGCTACTTTATAGTACTAGGATACTGGGTGCTTCAGAAACAAGACATGTCTCTGGTCCAAAGAGCGTCCACTCTAAAAAAATTCTGTCAGAAAAAGGCTAGGAAAGGGATACATGCACATCTGTTGGGGACACAGCAATGGAGAAACATGCAGGAATGAAGGTGACATCCTGGCTAAAGACACCATGTCCTTAGAGGGATATGCTCTCAGACCTAGATATTCAGCAACAGGTGTACAACCCCATGTAACACATGGAGGGGAGCAAATTGAGCCAAACCCTGCAGAAGTTTTGAATGGGGGCTGGTTGGCTCTCCTCTGTGAGGACCAGAAGACCAGCTGAGCAATAGCTCTATAAAGACCAACTTGTAAATATCCAGTAAGTGCTGCAGCAGGGCTTTCCATTCCTGAGCCATGACCATGGTGCTGGGCCATCTGCAGTCCCTTCTTCAGAAGACAGGCAGATTGTTAGTACTGCTGTCTGTTCTTAATTACACTGCCGGACACACTTTTAGAACATCCTTTCCCCAACGGAGGTCAGGCACTGCAGTGCACATGCACAGGGAAGTATAGCTGCATTGCCCCCTTTCCACCATGTAGGGCACAGTAATGCATGAGTTGGCAGGTCTGCACTACGTGTGCTCTGCCTCTGCCCCAAGGAAGCTGTAGGAGCAGCACACACTGCAGCTTGGCTCCCTCACAGCAGCGTGCAGTGATGCCTGCTAAGGCAGTGGTGCAGAAGCCCAGCCAACCAAGATTACAATTTCAAGGCCATTACTGGCACACGTCAGCCAGAAGGGTTTTTCCCCCTCCTTGTTGTAAACTGCTATAAGCCAGTGCTAATAAACCTGAATGCAGCCTTTGTGCTATTGCCCCCAGAAGCTACAGTGAAGAGGACTGGACCGTCACTCAGCTCCAGCTCCCACCCTTAGAAAGAAGCCTCAAATGAAAACAAACCCTCACAGGTGGGTGTCTGAAGTCCCACTGTATGCCCCAGTGCAGAACAGAATATGCTGAAGAGGTGCCTTGCAGCTAACAGAACATGGCTGGGCCCCTGCCAGGGAAGGGACAAATTCCAAGTCCACACAGCTTACAAACCTCAGGTAGAGAAGCAAAGTTTATTTTAGAAAGAGGGATGGGCAGCAAGTGTTTCTAATTCATAAATAGGGTCGTGCTGCCACGCAGCATAGCAAGGAAGCTTTGACCTTTGTTACACCGACAGAGTAGGTCTCCCCAGCTGGGACTCATTAGAAAATGGACAGATAAGACAGAAAATATCCTATTGCCTCTTTAGAAATCCATGGTATGCCCACATCTTGAACACTGCGTGCAGATCTGGTCACTCCATCTCAAAAAAGATACATTGGAAAAGGTACAGAAAAGAGCAACAAAAATGATGAGGGGGTATGGAACAGCTTCCATATGAAGAGAAGTAAGACTAGGACTTTTCAACCTGAAAAAGAGACAGCTAAGAAGGGATATGATAGAGGTCTATACAATCATGACTGATATGGAAAAAGCAAATGAAGTGTTATTTACTTATCTTCACACGAGCTAGGGGTCACCAAATAAAATTAATAGGCTAGTTTAAAACAAACTGTAGGTAGTATTTCCACACAACGCCCAGTCAACCTGTGGAACTCCTTGCCAGAGGATGTTGTGAAGGCCAAGACTACCACAGGGTTCAAAAAAGAACTAGGTATGTTCATGGATAGGCCCATCAGTGGCTATTAGCCAGGATGGGCAGGGGTGCAAAACTATGCTCTGAGTGTCCCTA
Source organism: Mesoclemmys tuberculata (assembly GCA_007922155.1). Lineage (NCBI taxonomy): Eukaryota > Metazoa > Chordata > Testudines > Chelidae > Mesoclemmys > Mesoclemmys tuberculata. The sequence goes on from ML675637.1 coordinate 23,330,220, forward strand.
GCCTCTGTTTGCCCTGTTTGATTGACAAGATGGATCACTTGATGACGACCTGTTCTGTTCATTCCCTCTGTAGCACCTGGCATTGACCACCATGGGAAGACAAGGTCCTGGGCTGGAAGGACCATTGGTTTGACTTAGCATGGCTGTTCTTATGGGAGTTGGTTCCTCTCCCCCCTGCCCCTCCAGCCCAGGTAGCCAGAGGTACTAGCAGGGCTGAAGATAGCGCATTACAAAGAGGCATGTAGATGTTGTACCAGCAGTGGCTCAGGCTATCCACCCTACCTCAGCTGCAGGAGGAGGGGTTCGTCTGAGCTGACACATCTGTCCATCTGATTGCAAACCTCAGCTCTGAGACAGAAGCCAAGGGCTGGATGAAGAGACTACTCAGCAAATGAAATGCTGCTGCCACCACCTTTCAGGAGCCAGCAGAGTCCAAGATGGTCAGTAAGATTCAGCACAATCCTAGCAAACACAGATCAGCTTAGCCCCTTGCTGGAGATGAGTCACATCAAGCAGTGGGTGTAACCTTGATAGGCACCTGCCTATGCTGCTGGTCCAGGGGTGGTTCCTTATGTAACTGGACAGATGTAGAAACACCCACATCAATGGCTAGTGTCGGCCAGGCCAGGCCTGCCTCCTCTCTCCCTTGCAGTGCACCACCTTCCAGGGAGCTGGGAAGGAGAGTGACAGATAACCAGAGGAGGGCGCCAAAAATGGACAGGAAAATAGAAGCTGGTGTGCAGCACTGCCAGAGAATGAGGAACAATGGACTGCCAGGGGCTGTAATACTAAGTGGGGAAAGTACACAGCTCACTGCAGCGTGAGCTGGAGCACAAGGGGTGACGCATGAGAACCATCCAGCACTGATGTAAACATTGGGGCAAGAGGAGGAGGAACGAGATGAAGTTAGAAAGGAATCCCCTGTATATGGAGGAATCTAGTGAAATCAGCTTCAAGGGAAGGGCTTGCAGCCTCGGCATGTGAAAGTGGAACAGACACTGGGAAGTAGACAAATCCTGCCTGGGGCTGGAATCAGGTGTGACCTAAATGGCGGTTCCCGCTCCCATCTCTGCTCCCAGGGCAGCAGGCCGAGAACAGGCTAAGGAGCAAGGACAAAAACTGAAGCATGCCCTGAGGTGCATGGGTGGTAAGGCTGGGACTGGCCCCTGCTCACAGGCAGCAGGGAAAGCGAACACTTGCTTTATTTGAGCAGCTGATCCAGGAAGGGTATGAAAGGGGGAGAGTGGCTGGGGCTCCACCTGTGCTCAGAAGGGAAGGCGTTCCAGAGGTTTGGCGTGCAAATCACACCAGGCACAAGAAGAGACACCTGCCCTGAGAGCCGCACTCAAGGATCAGTGGGTTGCACTGTGCAGCTGCTGAACCGTGGATTCTAGCTGAGGGGAATGCAGGGCTGTTGCTCTCATTCTGGTCCTTGTGGAAGACAAGTCTGAGCCCAGTCCCAGTACCATGCACCAAAGGGGGACACCTACTCTGGGTAGTAAAGAAAAGGAGATGGTGACAGGAGCAATGCAGAGCCACGAAGTAGCAGGCTACCACTTCCAAATAACCCCATCCAAATAAACTGCTGCCCTGGAGATCATTAAGGGGTCATTAGCTTTACAGAGATCCAGCCCCCGAGCCAAGGGACACCTCCCTTCCACCATAATTGATGTGCCATGATGGTGCAACCCCCCTGCTCACCAAAGGAAAAGAAGAGCTAGTGACAGCGTTCCCACCCCATGCCCCTGGCTGGAAGTTAAGGTCTCTTCTCTACGGCTTTGCCCCACCCCCAGTTGCTGCAGGCCAGGAGCCAGGCAAGGGGCTGAAGATGCCTAGACCTAGAGCTTCTCTTTTAAAGAGAACAAGGAAAGTGCGTGCGAAGAGGCTGGTGCCTGGCTGAGCCTTGTCCCGTCAGTTCTTCTTGCTGCTGGGCTGCCTGGTGCTGCTGAACAGACTGACTTTGTTGGCAGAGGCCATGGAAACAGAGGGAGACTCCAGCTTCACCTTATCCAGAAGGGTCTTCTTAATGGCAGCCGGGGAGATCTTCTCCTGATCGGCTAGGTACTGCAGCTCCCTGCAGGAAAGAGTCTGTCCGTCAGTGGGAAGAGCAGAACCAGAAAGGAGGAGGCGGCATCTAGACCAAAAGCAGCAGCAGAGCTCTGCAGCCTTCCCTGTTGGCAATAGTTGCAAAGTGTCAAGGAGGCATTCCTGCTTCCAGACATCACATGTGCTCACCTTGTGCGGATGCAGGAAGCCTCCACAGCATTGATGAGCAGTGAGCGAAAGCCTCCACTCTCCAGGAAGTGCAGGGCATGGATGGTGGCTCCCCCAGGTGAGCAGACATTGTCCTTCAGCTGCCCAGGATGCTGCTCAGAGTCCAATAGCATTTTGGCAGCCCCCTGCAGCAGGAAAGGGTAGAAAACGTGTTAGAAACTGGACCCAGAGGATTCCAACCGTGGAGAGTTCCAATTCACAGCTGCACAGAGCAGCACCTAGATGGCTTCAGTAGCCAATGGGCCCCATTTTCACATTAGTAGGGCTGCTGGAAACCCAGTCCAGAGTTGCAAAAGTCTGTAGAAGAGTAAGGGCATTGCTCTTCCTATCCCAGCCTCCCTCACAGCCATCAGCACCTCCAATTATCTCACGGAAATTCCACACAAACAGGAATTCTTGAGGCAGTCCCACACAGGGAGAACTTTAAGTGAATAAACTGTAAACGTGGGCATGATTTGATCCAGGTGTTTGCAGGCTGCTCTGGATGGACCAGATGTAAACCAGATGAAGTCTGGAAGAGAAGCTACTCACCAGTAAGGCCTGGGCTCCAAGTCGGACGGCTAGCCTGCGGGGAAGTCCCATCTTCACACCTCCATCTGCCAGAGCATCCACAGCTGTGAATGCCTGAGAGACCAGAAACAGCATGACTGTGATTTGGAGGTTTGGAAACCAACCTGTGTTCTCAAGACTGCTATTCCCAGGCAACGGGACAGTGCCCAAGGCTTTGGGGGTCATTTAAAGGGACTTGATAAAAATCACTCTTTGTTCAGGACAATCTCTTATCTTCAGCAAATGAAGTCTGGGCAGCCAGGAACTCAATCCTCATCCTCCACTGCATATGCTGCAAAGCAAGTGGCACACCCCTGCACAGGGTAATTCGGCCTCAGATGCAGCTCCAGCCTTGGCCTCAGTAGACATTGCCAACAACGGATGCAGTTAGCACCAACTGTTTTTGTGACATGGACGCTTGTCCACTAGGAACTGAACAGAAACCTCCCACTCATAATCAAGAGGCCAAGCAGACTCTGGCTGGTAACAGACTCCCACTGTTCACCTGGCCTGGACTGACACTGGCAGGTTACAGATTACACACTCCAGGTGATTAGAAATCCAAATACATGTCCTCAGTCAAATCTGCACCTAATCTGACCCCATTTTAAGATACAGGCACGTTCTTGGCATTTCAGGCCCCATGTTCTCCACTTGACTTGCATAACCCAAGCAAGTGGCACTTACATAAGCAGGGCCGCTACCACTGAGCCCTGTAACAGCATCAATGAGGTCCTCTTCTACTTCAGTGCAGAAGCCCACACTGGCCATCAGCTGTTCCAGGAGCTTCCCATCCTCCACCTCTGCGTGAGTGCCCGTGGCATAGACGGTAGCACCTTCCCGCACAATCACAGGTGTGTTAGTCATGCATCTGATCACTTTTGGGGTGGGACAGAAGGCAGAGAGTTTCTTGGGATGGAAAAGAGTGGGAGACAGAAAGGGAAAGGGAGAGAGGGGGGGAGAGAGAGAAAGAGAGAACCAGATTCAATACACCTTCTACATCAGGAGTAAACTCCCCTGCAGGGAACTCCCAAAGGTGAGAGGGACTCCAGCAGTGTAAAGGAAGGGACCACTTCCTTCCCTCGCCCCCAGGAACTTCTGCAGCATGGTCAAGATTCCCTCTGTTAAACCTTTGCCAAAGGGGACAAGCCCTTAAGGTAATTAACATCCCTGGGAACTCACACAATGCATGACAATCTAGCAGCAGAGGGCTAGAAAACAGCTGGATCGCCCTACTGATATAAGGGGGATTCCCTGGTGGTCTCAGGCCAGAATAGCCCTACATCCTTTATAGGACAAGGACAATCCTAATTGTTCTCATAGCTGGCATGCAGAGCACTTTGTTGATTTCAGGACACCAGACTGCCCCTTATGGACCACTGCAGCAGGGCTGTTTTAGGCTATCCTGGGCATGATTAGGAGGTGCAAAGGGGGCCTAGTGCAACCTTTGCTCTTCCAAAAATTGGCTGCAGTCCAGAAATGGGTCAGAGTCTCATGGGCTAATGCTACTTAGCTCAGGAACTGAGTGCAACCAGTGCGCGAAATATATATTGTACTCAGCTTCTGGCAGCTGGGAGAACAAGCCAGCCTCAAAGCCAGATAGCCCAGGTGCCAGCCCTCTGGGAGAAGCTTTTGAAAATGTTAGTGCTCTGACTTCAAGAAGCTTCAAGTTCACACGCACATCAATCACAAAGCAGGAATATAGCCTGTAACCCTACCCCCAACTCCTGGACAACATCAAAGCTGTGCAGGACACAGTCCCTCACCTTTTCAATGGAGCTGATAGTGACACCAGCAGCACAGGAGACCACGATGTGGCGATTCTCTATGTCTGAACCAATCTCATCCAGAATGAAGGGGATGATGGGAGGTTTCACAGCCAGGAACAGAACATCGCTGTTTTTGACAGTTTCCTTATTACTGATAGAGAAGTTTACACCTATTTTCTGGAATAATTTGAAAATGACATAGCCATTACCCCTCATTCCTAGAGCTTCCCTGTATTCTGAGCTCCTAGAAATGGCATTTGGGCTCAGGATTCTGCCAAGCTGGAGCACATACCAGCACAGAATGATATTGTTTACTAGGAGTTATAAAGAGACAGACTGTATCAGGAGAAAGCACATCAGTAACCCAGTGAGAACAGGCCAGTTTGTCTTTTAGTTACTACATGAGGAAGAAGGAAAGTTATGTCCCCAGCCTCTGTAGCTCATGACCGGTTCCACACTGCAATTCTCACACAAAGACAGGAGTTTCACTGTAATGCTGTCTTGCACTTTGAACTATTGACTCTTTTTGTACCTTCAGAGTCCCAGAGTGGACCTCAAATGGCCCAAGAAACTCTTTGCCCCAAAGATAGGAATCCCTTGCCTTTCCTGGCTGAACCCAACTGCCAGTGGCAGGAAGTTTGGATGCAAGAAGATTTGGATCCTGAAAAAGCCCTGTTGAACCAGGCAGAGAACAACACACTATATCGAACATAGCAGTTCTACTTGTGGCCACTGCAAACATGCTGAGATCTTCATGGGATTTTTGTGGGTACGAGTTTGGATCTTTCAAACCCTAGAACTTACCCTCAGTCCAGATACAGTGGGGAGGTCAGTGTCTGGGGAACTTGCTGTGATCTTATGAGCAGCCAAGATTCCTAGGAAATGGATAGGTAAGTTCAGTTCAGGCTCCATGTGTCCTGCCTGCCCCACTGTTACTTATCCAAGTTATTCTGAACTTGTTCCCTGCATATTGTCCCCTCACAACACATCTCTTCTTCTGGCTCACTGATGTAAATACTGATCCTAACAGCTCTCTAATGAACTCTCTGCATTCTCAAGGACCCTGCACCTTACAGCTGCTATACACAAACTTGCACCAAGTAAATAAAAGGCAGTTTTAATTCATACCTTTTGTTATTTCAGTGCAAGTCCATGTGTGGACACTTATTTGACAGAAAAGTGTCACATTTCAGTTGGGATTACAGTTCTCTCCGGATTTTCTTTACACCACCCAGAGGCTATTTCCACCTCCGAACGGTCTCCCCTAGATCAGTGGGAAAGAACAATTTTCCGTCTACAAATCACCCGCGTTCATTTAACCGACTATGCACTTTCCTGGACCCTGCACTCCGCTGCGCCGACTCGCCTTCCTCTCCGTGAGCCAGAGAAGAGCGCGGGCCGGCGGCCCCTGCGAGCCCAGACTCCCGCAAAGCGCAGCGCCCGCGGCCCCGGCGCCCCCCCGGCGCAGGCAGCAGCGCAGGGCCGGGGGGCGCAGCTCCCCAGTGCGGCACGGGCGCGTCCCCGGGGGAGGTTTCCCGGCTCTGCCCAGGGGCGGGCGAGGCCAGGCGCCGCTCGCGGGGCGCCGGGAGGCGCGTCCCACCTGCCGCGGTGAAGCCCTTGGCCAGGGCGAAGGCGAGCTGCCCGGCACCGATGAAGCCCACGCTCATGGCGCGGCAGGCAGCGGGACTGACGAGGGCAACCACGGTCGGGCCCCGGGGCCCGGTTCTGCCGCCACGTGGCACTGGCCGGGCCGGCGACGGGAACCGCAAGACGCCTCAGCCAGCGGCGGCGCGTGGCAGCTGGCCCGGGCAAAACGCGCTGGAGAGCCCAGCCCAGCCCAGCCAATCCATGGCCGAGGGGGGCGGGCCGCGCCGGGATCGCAACCAAAAGGAAAGAAGAGGCGGGGCCGCCGCTCAGCGCTCGCCAGCCATTGGAGCAACCTATGTTTGCAATTGCATCATTCGCTGCCTACGAGGGCCGCACGGGGTCAACGCTCCTGTGTCCCAGCATGCAATGCTCCAGCGGGCCTGCCTGCCTGCATGCTGGGAGTTGTAGTCTGGGCGCGCGTAGTCTGCTGGGAATTAGTATTCACGGGAGTGCCGCGCTGCCTTCTGGGAATTGTAGTCTCGGGACGCAGATGCCCGGGCCCAGCTCGGTGACCGAGTTAATGGCGGCAGCAGGTTCTGGAATGTTCCAGGCCGTTGCCGCGAGCGCGCGGGTCAGTGCGCGGGTCCCAGCAGAAAGGGACAGTCCTGGGCGAGCCAAGTCCAGACGGACACGCTCCGGGGCCCGCCAGGGTCTGCAGGGACAGTTGACCATAGCGATGGGGCCGTGCTGTGCTCTAGGCCAGGGACTGGGTCCGCCTCAGGCAGCCCCAGGGTGCGGTGAGAGTAAATGGGGCGGGAGGGGGGCCACACCCTCTCAGAGCAGCCGCCAGTCGCTCGCTGTGGCCAGGGGAAGGCCCTTCCCAGCACTCACCTCGTCTCACATAGGAAGCCGTGGTTGGCCAGGTTTGAAAGGATATTGTTGCCACCCCACTTGGACACTGCTCGCCTTGGGAGCATTTGGGCAATTTGCCTTGGCAGGGAGCTGGGGCCAGAAGCATCCGCAATGCATCCACCAGCATTGGGTACCACTGTCACCCGCTGAAACCCAGGGATTTACCATACCAATAGGGTGATCCTTTTACCTGATCCTCAAGGTCATTCTGACCAGATCAGATGAGGAGAAATAACCTGCTCGTCATCGGCTCCGATCCTGCCACTTACATGCAGTGCCCTCTATATACTTGAGAGAACTCTCTCTGTGTATATGTAAAATAGAAGTTGCAGTGCTGACATTAACACTTGTCTCATTTATATTTGACAGGGAGAGGGTGTCATGGGACAAACTTGATGAGGCTCTGGATCAGAGAATGCCCCCCACACCATTGAAGAGGCAAAGAGCTGGGTAAGTTTACAAAATACAATTAGACGTGTGTGGATAAACGTATAAGGCCTGCAGTGAGCTCAGTTAAGATGGCATGATATTATTTGTCACATGTATTGCAACAGGGCTAGTAGGCCTCAGTCAAGATTGAGGTCCCACTTTGCTGGGTGCTCTATTAACATACAGGAAGTGGTATATTGGTATCACAGCATAAGTAGGTCTTGAGGGATTTGAAGAAGGAAAGGATTGTGTCCTTAGGAATCAGTTCAGGGAGGCCATTACACATATAAGGGTCTTGCAACTGAAGATGACAACACAATGGCTTTCAAACCCCATGCTCCAGGGAATGAGCTGATCACTAGCTTGGATAGGGTCAAGAGAGGAAGAACCTCCTACCATACACTCCCCTGCATAAAAGGGATAGTATTGTACATTTGGGTGCATCATGAATGGTTTATGTCTTTTGTGACGCATCTATCATTGGCCGCTGTCAGAGGCAAGAATCAGGAAACCAGACTGAACTATATGGACCATTTACAATTCAGTGATTTTGCATTCTTAACTAATTACTCCTTGTAAAGCTCAGCTAGACAGCTGCCATTTGCCTTCCCACCTACCCACACACACAGTTTTTCAGCCTCCTGCTGTCTGTCCCTCAGGGGAAGGAATTTGGCATTGGCATGGAGGGGTGAGTAGGATGATATTTCAAGTAGATAAATGAAAATGGAATAAACATACTCTCTGAAATGGAAGAATGTTTGCTCCATAACGTCACTTTGGGCTCACTTGGCAGAAAAGGATCATTGAGATTAAGCTGGTTTTGTGTTTCCTCCAGTAGCCTGGCAAATCCAGATAGTTACCAGATTGTGGAAATCAAGTCTTGTTAATTACAGCATTTTTTAAAACTGCATGAATACCTCTTTGTCCAGGACTCTCTGTCACTTCCTGGCCTGTGACTGTTGTATAGAAGGGATTGTGCATATGATGAAATAGGAGGGAAATATAGAGGTGGGATTTGCAGTTACTCAGCACAGGGCTGAAGACAGCTAGGAATGTTTGAATACATACAGCACCTTGTGTTGGCTTTCTAAGTCGAGCAGAGGCAATTTAGGAGTTAGCCTTCCATGTATTCATGCCCCCACATTCCAGGAATACTTTAATCTAGTGGACTCTCCTGCTCAGCTGTCAATTCCTCAGAATGTGGCTACATGAAGACTGGTGAGACCTTTATAAAGGAAATAAAGATGAAGAAATTGATGTGTTTGGAAAATCTGTTAATTCTTTATACAGACTATCCTGTCTGCCAGTCCTATGAAGCATGTTTCCTCCAACACAGACATCAGGAAAGAATTTGGAGAGAAAATCATGTTTTTAAGCTTAATTTGACGTTTATCTATTTACAAAATCTCTCCCCATGACAGATCATATATGACACATGTGATGCATTCTGTGGAGATCTTGCAGTGTATATAGCACTAAAAAGGAAGAACTGTGCCTTGGGGCACACTCACAAAACATTTTAGTGACCTCCTGGAAATTTAACAAAAAATCAATAGTTTAGGTTAAATATGGACTTTTTAATGTGAGTTGAATACTTTAAAGGTGTAAAGTGTATCTTAGAATGTAATGGACATTTTGGATTCTTATCTACTGAGGGTGTTGGAAGAATCCACTCTATCTAGCTCACCAAATATCTAGGCACAGAGGTGGGTAAGAGATGTCCTATATGTGTCTGTAAAATCGTCTACTCGCCAACTCCTAATTCATCTGTTATTGCCAATTCATTTTTTTTCTCCAATTAATCTTTATTGTTCTGTTGCCTGGTTGCTTCTCTTTTCTCAAAGTGACGTGTTTGGGTGGTGTTTGCAGTTGACTCTGAAAATGCCTTGGCTTAGTGTGTGGTTTTTCTGGTGTCGCTATTATTTTGATGTCCTGCACAATATGGCACTTTCATGTTTTTTGTTGGTTAATTGGTACTTTTCTCTATGTGTTGGTGCTTCTATTGGCCAGTGCAGTGCTGCTCTGGCCTCAGCACTGTTCTCAGCACACCAGTACCTGAGATACAGCCTTTTCGTGCCACAGACTTCATTAGGCAGCTCTAAGACTCTTCAGCACATCAGTACCTGCTCCATGATTTCAGAGCCAAATTTCTTAGTAGTGTGCCTTGGTGCCTCTCTTGGTGCTTGTTTCTCTGTCGCTTCAACTCTTCTCTCAATAGACCAGTTTTTCTTCTCTTACCTTGGTATGTATAGCATCTAAAAGGGAAGGAAGGCTGCTCAACAGCTCTGAACTCTGTCAGTGCAGCAGAACATTATTGGAGGCTGAGGAACATGTTTATGGCATCATATGCCTTGGAATCAAGTGCGTATTCGTAGGTGTCACGCGGGCTGCATTAGGAGGGGGGGTCATTGGTGTTGTTTGACCTTAATATGCCAAAATCATAATAATTCATGTAAGACATACCATGTCAGGTACTATTAGAAAGGTTATAATATGCTGAATAAGAAGGTAATATTTGTGTTCATGTGTAATATGTGTGAGGAAAGTTATGGAGATCTTTGATATCCTGTATTTCAAACTGTGCTGTAAAAGACACACCCCAGACAGAGAGGCCACAGGACAATAGCCCGCTTAATGGCCCATCAAGACCTTAACAAAAGCCAAAGACCTAGGAAGAAACTAAAGGCATACCTGAAGAGTTACCAGGATTGGCCCATGTGACTATGGACTTCATTTTGGTTCCAGTAAAATTCCACAAGCCACATGGCCAGTAACAGAGGGTATATAAGATCAAACCACAGAAACCATTTTGTCTTCGTCTTGGTCTTTGCCTTGTGTCCTTGTTCCTATCCAGCTGCGGACACACCTCTGGATTAACACACTTTGCAACTGAACTAAAGGACTTAGACCCATCCAGGTACTGGATGTACACCAGAGGAACTATACAAGCCTGCAACTCCACAATTGTTCTAGAAACCTGATGTATATGGACTTTTAAATCATCCGTATGTATCTGATTGCTTTAAGCCTTTAACACTTCTCTTATTGTTTGTTTTCTTTTATTAATAAACCTTTAGTTTTAGTTACTAAAGGATTGGCTGGCAGCGTGGTATTTTGGGTAAGATCCAGACTTATAGTGAACTGGTACTGTGGCTGATCCTTTGGGATCAGAGGGAATCTTTTAGTAAAGAGCATAGAGTTAAAGCAACTGGTCTCTTTACTGGACCTAGTGTCAGTTTGGGAGCCAGAGACTGAAATGCAGTGAAGGGGGCTGTGTGTATTTGCACAGTGGCTTCTTGATAACCAGTGTGGGGGAATCAGAAGCACTGTTTGTGGCTGGTTGGGAAGTCTGGCTGTGGTGTCACCCACCAGTGTTGGGAGAATTTGCTCTCCTTTTGCAGCCTGCCCTGACCCTGGCATTATCAGTGGGCTACCCTGGGCACGGACGGGTTACAGTAGGCATCCTTCAGATTCATGAGACCTTGAGTATGTACCTCTGAGAGGTAAAAGATTTACTCAGTTGGTTTTATGACAGCTGCAGCTGACTCGAGAGACAATCTCTGCTGCATTTGTCATATTTAGAGGTGGTGTTTCGACACTTTGGGCTCTGCCTTCTGCAGGCTCTTTTCTCCTCTGCTAAGCTGGACTGCTTCCTCTTGTAGCTTTGGAGACCTTTATTAAGCTCTTGTTTCCAAAGACTGCAGTCCTGACTGTCATCTTCCCAGTTATACATATCCATTTCTTTGAGATCTCGCTTGCACACATCCTTGAAATGTTCCATATGCCAGTTTACCACAGAGGATGTCCTTTGAGCTGTGCCCATTGTTCATTTGGCACACATGTCCAAGACAGGGGATGTATCTCTGCTTAAGGATTGTTCGCATGCTGGGTACACTGACCCACTTAAGCACCTCAGTGTTGGTGACTCTGTCCCTCCAGGCAAGTCCAAAAATTAAGTTAAGACAGTGCATATGAAACCTGTTGAGACTTTTTTCCTGTTGAGAGTATAAGGTACATGTCTCATTCCTGTACAAAAGTGTACTGATAACACATGCACAATACACACAGATCATTGCAATGGATAGAGGAGCTAGATACATCAACAAGTTCTATTCTGAGCACTGGAGAAAGATGGGGATTGCCTCTGAGCCCTGCATGGGGCACCTGAGATCAACTCCTGTAAGTCTGGCACAAATGTGCCATGGAATGCTTTGGTAGGGGGAAGGAGAGAGTTTCAGTCACCCAAGACAATTGATGGTAAGACTCTATGGCAATGCTGCCCAATTATGTGTAGACCCAGCCACCTGATAAGCTCAGCTGAGCAACTTCTTCATTGAAACTGGGGGTTGTGACAAGTGAGAGCTGCCCAGCATGATTGAGGCCAGCTCTAGAAGTCAATGGCATTGATCTCAGATTCATTTAAGGAGGCAGAGTATAGAAATATAGGCCTACATTGGGCCTCAGTGAACTGTGTTTTTTAAATTGAGTTTCTATATTAGCATGAAGAATAGATCCAAATAATGTGACCAAAAATAATGAAATCATAAAATATTAGAGTTGGAAGGGAGCTCAGGAGGTCATCTAGTCCAACCTCCTGCTAAAAGCAGGACTATCCTAAGCTAAATTATCCTGGCGAGGGTTTTGTCAAGCTGCAGCTTAAAAACCTCTAAAGATGGAGATGCCATTTCTCCTCCCCACTCCCAGCATGCCCTGGAACCAGAACTGTGCAGGGATGACCCTCCAACTTCACTCTGGGGGGTACTGAGACCCAGATGGTGCCTCCATTCTCTCCAGGTTGCCTTGACAGAAAACTGCAGAGAGGAGCCAGCTGGAGACTCCAGCTGGAAGGAATAGAAGCAGCCAAAGCTGGTACTTTTGGACTTTGAGAGACCATTCTACAGTTTTGACTAGACTTTCTCTGCACTGTGCCGATTAGCGGTTTGCTCTAACCATCTCCTTCACCTCAGATTCACTCCACAATCACACCTGCCCCTTTCCCCCACTGCTCTGCCCTCTGCCATTTTCTTCCTCCTAACTAAAGCCATCCCCCAACAAAAATGTGGAACTAACAAGTGGTTTGCTGCCATCACATTGTTCATTCAGCTTCTGTGTTCTACCTCCTCCCCATCCTGGGTCTGGCTAGTCTATTTAGATTGTAAGCTCTCTGGGATGGGAACCTTCTGTGTTTCTACAGTGCCCAACACAATGGGGCCCATTCTTGAGTCTCGTTTTTCCCAGTTGGCCAACCAGGCCATCTAAGATTACCCCCGCATAAGGGTTGCACCATGGTTTGGTGGTTAGACCATTTCATCCTTAATGGCTTTCAGGCCTTGAGACATTGGGGGCATGTGCTAAAAGTCTTCTGCCCAGCATTCTAACATACCACCTATGCAGAAACCCTACCAAACCCTATACAGAAAAATACATGTTAGAATCCAGATCCATTTTCACCACCAAGTATGCCCATATCCATCACACTCCTTCTTAACATCTTATTTACTCTTTTGATGGCCACAGCTGAGCAGACATTGTCACTGATCAGTGCACAACACCTAGATTGTTCCTAAGAAGTGACTTTATTTAGGCCTCAGTGTTGTGTCTGAGTTGAAGTTGCTTCTTTCTGTGTCCATACAAGACATTGTATTTCACCTGCCTTCCTGCTACTCAGATACCTAATTCTACTAGACCTTCTGCAGTTCCTTACCCTCCTTAGGCCATGTCTACACTGCAAAGTTTTGTCAGCATAGCTATATCAGTCAGGGGTGTGAAGACACACACTCCATAACAGACATAGTGATCCCAGCAAAACCCCTGTATAGACACAGCTATGCTGACAGAAGAGAGCTTTTGTTGGCATAACTAAAGTTGTTCAGGAAGGTGGTGTTACTGTGCTGACAGAAAAACTACTTCTGTCAGCATAAACTGTGTCTACACTAGGGGGCTTTGCCAATATAGCTATACCAGGAAAACATTTGTAGCAATGGCTCCCACTCTTTTCGGCTCGAGGGCCTCAGATACCATTTTTACAGCCCTGAAGGGCCAGCCAGTCTCCACCAGCAGCCCTCCCACCATTATAGGCAGACTGAGCCTCCTCGCCAATCTGCTGTCTCTCTGGCTAAAGCAGGGAAACCGCATGCCTCCTGTAGTCCTGTGTGCTCTGCCTGGGTCCTTAGTCAGCAGCTCCCTTCTGCAACCAGGATGGAAGCTGCGGGCAACTTTAAAAGCCCACGTGGGCTACTTTTGGCCCCCAGGCCACAGGTTGGGAACCACAGATTTGTAGTGTAGACAAAGCATCTCATATAATACGCACCGTTTTGTGTAATTGGCAGATTTGCCAAGTGCCTGTTAATTATAGTCCAAGGCGGTAGAGAGTCCTCATGGCAAAAAGACAAACACCAAAAGTGCAGCCAACCAGAGAGATTTAACTAGGGTGGGAGATTCCAATCAGGCCTTACTGCACACAGCACTTAGCAGTGTCATCTTCAGCAACAAACAGCACCTGCTTGCTGGACAGCTGTCACTGGTAGCCTGGTGACTCCCTGGTCTTCTGCCAGGCCTTTTATATCAACTGCAGATTCCTCAAAGACATGTTGTTTTAAACAGACAGTCCCTTTTTCACTTGCACTTTTTACAAAGCAAGCCAGTTATCCTGCACAGAGAGTTCCACCTCTTTCCCAGCAACTGGGCCAAATCCATCCAATAAATAACAACAACAAAAGAAAAATACTTAAATACTTTCAGTAAAACCCAGACTAGATGGGTGTGGACAACTTTTTTTATTTGGTGAGAGAGTTAAAAATAATAAAATAATAGCAATTGAATATTTATTTGAGTAGTTTTGTCCCATGACTACATTTGTCCTCTTTTAATTAAATGAGATAAATGCACTTCCACATTCAGTGTTTTATTTATTAATGCAATCCATAAAAAGCCCTTAGTTATTTGCTACATAGTTTTGGTCTCTTTCTACCACTACTGTTCTATTGAGCCATCTGGCTCCACATAGCTGGACACCTTTCTGTAGAGCCACTCACTCTCTTCTAGAGCTTCTGTCCAAGCTGGGAATCTGCAGAAGGAAAATCTCCTTGAAGGCCTTTGTCTCTTGCTCCCTAGTGTGATGAAAATCCTCTTGGGAAAGGTCTTTCATGCAGCTCCTTTTTTCACTGTGGGGGCAGCTCTTTGGCTTGGACTCGATAAAGCTTGCTCCTGGGGTTTCTAGCCAAAATAGTTGCTTCTAATTTGGAGAGAGAGCAGCAGAATCACCTAACATCTCCTGCTCCCACATAACTTTTCCTCAGCTGCCCAAACTCCATGTTCTACATTAAAATGCCATGAAATGCTTCCTTCCATTCTTTCATGTTGCACCTTCTTCTGAGAGAGAACAACAGGGATCTTTAGAGATCCAGCTGCATAACATGGTCAGAGGACTTGACTCTTACTGTATTTTGTACACCCATTCTGAGCCATGTCAGACAGTGCACACTTTATACATTAACAAATAAACCAATAGCTGTGCTTTCTGGGAGGAAGTCTGTGTTTTTGGGGAGGCGAAGGCATGTATGTGTGTGGGGTCTGTCTGGGAGAAGGAAAGGTGGGATATTGGGGGGGTTAGAAGATGGGTGTCTGGAAGCAGTTTTTTGGTGGGAAAGGTGAAGTTGGGGAGGCTATATCTGGGGAGTGGGAAAGGTGGGAATGTTTGGTTCTCTGTGAGTGTATGAGGTGCAAGTTTACCATGTGGCTTTATTTTAAATTAAATAAAACACATTTACTTTTGTCATTTGTATTTGTGGTTTCTAATCAGATCTTTTACCAGATTTCACACACATGCTGCACAATTATCTGAATAAACAAACTGCTTTGGTTTCTTGCTGGATTGGGAATTCCCTTGGATGAAGAGAAATTTCCATTGGGAGTAAACCTGTAATCCTGAACCATGCTCTAGAAGAGACCAGAGATGGTATTTTTTGAAGGAGGATTAGGGAGCAGGGCCCCCAAATGGGGGGGGTACACTTCACTGGGGCCCAGAGGTCCTGAGGTGCCCTGTCCAGGCTTCAACCCCCATTACCATGAGGAAAAAAATTTTCATGGCTCATAAGATTGTATGGAATGAGGGATTGTGGTATGTGTGTCACAAGTTTGTACTGGGCCCGAAAAATTATGCTTGGGACCTGTTAGGGAGGTGTCTGAGCAAAGGACAGTGAGTTAGGGTGTCCTGGTATCCAATCTGGACTGAGGAAATCGCTGGATCAATTCACAATTTAAGCATTTTTTTCCCTCAGTGAGGCTGATTTCTAGGTAATCAACTCACGTGTAACCTGCAGGGACTTGGAGCAGTCAGGTGGGAGCAGTTCATTTCTGTCACCATTCTTTTTGCACGGAACACACCTTTACCTACCTGGAAGTGCATAAGTTCTTAGCATCATTCAAATATATAATGGTCTGTAAAGCAACTTTTACATGAGCATAGAGTTATCTCCAGATCCTGCTTGAGTGAATAGTGAGGAGCTTAAACTAGAGGTGGTTATTTTGTGGCCTTGGATTCCCCACACACTCCAGTTCTGGACAGTAGAGCTATGACTCAGCAACTTTCACTTCTGTAATGGCTCAGAGTGTACCTAACAGGAATATCCCTAACTTTTCCAACCAGGCACATGCGCAAGGCTATGCTTATTCCACACCCTAATTGTGGGTGGGCAGGTGAGGAGGGGCTCAAATCAGCATAATTGCTCAAATGATCTTTTCTCTCAGACCCATTGTGGCTAGAGTATCCCACATTTACAAGCAATGGATTTCTCACCATAACTGAAATAACATGAAATGTCTGGGATTTTGAGGGATTCTCATTCTCTTCTAGAGCTGGTGATGCCTCTGAACTCCTCAGTCTTCCCTGGATAGAGTCACTTGGTTATTGTTCAGTGTTGGTAGCAGTCCCAAGACCTCAATCATCCACGCATAATATTTGTCCTGATAATCCAGTGGCCTACAGGGCTACTCTTGCAACAGACATTCCTGTTTGGTGAAGATGCAAGGATACTATCCACAGTTTGCCATGCTCTTCCTTACCCTAACAGATAGGATGGAGCAAATGTTGGGAGGTAAGAAAGGTTTTCATTTTCTGTCTTCTTTTCAGAATCATCTGCTACCCATCCATTACATATTGTTCATTTACTGGTCCAGTCTTAACCTTGAAGTTTGGTTCATGTTTCATTTATTGGTGTGTTCAGATCAGTAGCTACTTTCTGTGTCCAACTGAGTTCCAACTCTGTGTTGTTGCTTGAGACCTGATGACTTTGCATGAGCAGCATTGGATCTTAAGGGTGTGAGACAAAGCGGATGTGTTGAGAGTATGCCAAGTCCACAATATAAAGCACCAGGTTCACATAAGTAAATATAGCAATCACTAGTTGACTGTCCCAGGGGCATTTGCCCTTGGAGCACTGGTAGGGGCGCCATGGGGACCCATATTTACTATCAAAGCAGAACACTGGCCAGATCACTGCTGCACTCACATACATGAGGATGGCCACGAATGTGTAAATTACGATGAAGCGCTCAAAGGGGCACTGCGGCATTGCTGTCCTTCCTGTGACATTGAAGGCCACTACCACCACTGTCACTGCAAAGCAGAAGCTATAGACAGCCACACACCATTGGGTAGCCACGTAGTTGCTGTACTGACTGTCATTTACTAATGCCCCAAAAATGATGCAGGCCACAAAGGCCTGGACAATTTTCAGGAGGCCAGAGACTGTGGCCATGTAGTTGGTCACCTGTCCTGACTTAGCTCTAGTTAGAAACACCTCCACAGCATAAGCAATGAACAGGAGCCCTGCAAAAACACTTGCTGCTATGCGGAAATCTCTCACCTTGCAGCTGATGGGGTAACAGTCAAACTGGGCAAAATAGAGTGGGTAGATCACCGCCGCTGTGATGGACATGAGTGTGGCCAGCATGGCAAACGCAGCTGTGAAATTTCCCCAGGAGATGCTCAGGCAGCTGTGGAAACGAGTGAACTCAGA
This sequence comes from Mesoclemmys tuberculata, assembly GCA_007922155.1. Classification (NCBI taxonomy): domain Eukaryota; kingdom Metazoa; phylum Chordata; order Testudines; family Chelidae; genus Mesoclemmys; species Mesoclemmys tuberculata. The sequence goes on from ML675637.1 coordinate 23,347,759, forward strand.
GGTTATTATAAAGCCGGTGATAGCAAAACAGAAGCACCAAACGAACATGCAGAAGGTGCCATAGGCTGCATTGAATCCCCCCTGATGGGCCACCAGGCTGAACGTAGTACATCCAAACGCCACCTGCAGCAAACGGGCTACTCCCACTGGGGATGCCACTGCAGCTGTGTTCAGAAACGGCCCTTCTGAGTGCTCCATCGTCTGATCAGACCAGGTAACAAGGCAGTTGGACACGACAAAGCTTCCTTTCAAGTTAGCTTTTGGTTTCCTGAATCTCCATCTGGCACTGAGAATCTACGATGGATCAATGGCCTGAATCTGCTCTCTATCCCTGTACCAGCATCTCCACTGAACGTTGTGTAAGATGCTGAGAGTGCATTTCTGGCAGCCTCTCAGAGTAGCTTCATTTTCTGTAGTAAGATTATTGACTGCTTTTGTTCGCAGGCTGCAGGTATCAGAGAGCTGCAAAGATCAGCTAACCCTGCTGTATCAGGCAGGATCTGTGAAGATTGTCTCTTATTCTGTCTTTTCACTGTTTCTTCTCTCTGTCTCTAATGTGATCATTTTCTCCTTGCTGGTTGTCATTTTATTCCGTTTTAGCTCTGCAGCTGTAGCTCTCTGCTTTGGTGCTGCAGGAACACAGCAATATAAATAGGTGGCTGTATTAATAGCCCTGGAATGGAATGAATTCTGGCCCCTGAAACTGATGAGCTGGTGTTAGTTACACTCAAACTATGGACTCCATCAGGAGCTCCTGATTAATAGCCTGCATTTTCTCTACCGCCTGTTTTATCATTTAAGCACTGACCTTCTGTCAGCATTCCCAGACCCTGCAGAGGTCCTTTCAGGGAGGAGGCTCAGATTCTGTCACACCACAGAAGCTGAAGTTTGGTGTTGCAGATGGGTACATGGATCTGGTGACATCACAGAAGTTGTGGGAAGGAGAGGTGTGGACCCAATAGCACAAAAAAGACTGATTGATTAATTTTGCTTCATTTGATATTGGACAGTAAATTTAGATGTAGGCCAAGGTCCTGAAGGGTAGCTTCCTGTGGTAAGATAAATGTTTATGTAAAACATTTCCATTACCATTATGATTTGATTCTATTTTGTGTTTTGCTCTGGGCTGTTCTCTGATCTTTAGAACATTGTATTCAATGGCTCCCGCCACCACATACAGCTCCGTGACACCTAGAACAGGGTTCACTGATTACTGGGATGCTGATCCCAGTTTGCCCTCTTGGCTTGGGTTCTCTCATCCATGGGGTGGAGGTTTTCTAATCTCTGGAATTTCATGTCCAGTTCTTGTCTCACTGAAGTGTTCTTTGTGAGCTGGATGTAAGGGAGTGGTGGAATATGTATTTCATTTCCTTCCTTAAAGTGAAGCAGGGAGGTAGATAAAGATGCATTTGTAGACTTAGCCCAGAAAAGCAGAAAGGGTTAGCCCTACAGCAGTATTGGGGTATTTGTCACTATACGGTATTGCTGTTGCTGTGTCCTGGACGCCAGAGTCAGCCTTTCATATGTGAACACCTTTAGAAAGGGTCTGTACCTGATGTGATGGGGGAACATGCTGCTTACCTTCTCCTGTGCAGGGCAGCAGAACCGACTCTGGCCACACTCCACAGCCCCTCGCCTCTGGCCGGGCTCTGCCGCCTGCTGCCCCTACACTTACCCGCCCCCCCTTCACACTTACCCGCTGGGCTCGGCCACCCCCCCTTGAACTTTACCGACTCCCCCCGCGCTTACCCGCTGGGCTTCGCCGCCCCCCTTGAACTTACCCGACACCCCACGCTGCCCCCCTATACTTACTCACTCACACCTGGTCCAGTCCCACAGCCCGGCGCCAGCTTGGACGGGGCAGCCTCACCCCCTGGCCTGTGGGGGATGCCTGGCTGGCCCTTCATGACACGCAGTGGGGACAGGGGTTGCAGGAGGCTCCCATCTGCACGTTGTGACCACAAACCACCCTGCAGGGCGGCGCCCCGGGGCCCCCTCGGTAGGTGACCGCCCACCACCTGCCCAGTCCAGTACGCAGCCAGGAGGCGGGCTGCAGCCACTCGATCCTGTTGTGTACCCCCTGCGGTACTCAGAAGTACCCCCAGGGGTACACGTACCCTCGGTTTGAAAACCTACCTGAAAGAACTTACAAGCTGTACTGTTGAAGCCTATAAACTCCCAAAGCATAACTCTTGTAGAGCAGGAGTCCCCACATAACATGAGAGTGGCTCATGAACATCTCTCATTCCTTTGGCAATCAAATCACTCTCTGTGGCAACTACAGCAGTTGCTTACATGGAAAGTAATAATTAGAAAAGTACTTTAGTTGTATCTTTTTTTAATGCAACATAGCATCTGGAAATAAGGATTGTCAGCATGTGCCAGACATCTCGCCACAGACTACTAGCAAGTGCTCTATGGATCACAGTGTGGGAAACGCTTACATAGAGCATGAAACTTGGAATCTCCAGAAACTAAATGAACTCTGGATTTTTTCCTTTTGCTTTTTTCTCCCTTCCCTTCCTTAAAAAGCCCTAGGACCTTTAGTTCATTTCATGTTAAAGCCGTACAGTTGTTAACATAAACAGTCACAAAATGCAGACGTTAAGGGTCCAATGGTATGTATTACTCAGCTACATTAACATGCTATTAGAAGCATAGAATAGAATATTAGAGTTGGAAGGGACCTCAGGAGGTCATCTAGTCCAACCCCCTGCTCAAAGCAGGACTAGCCTCAGCTAAATCATCCCAGCGAGGGTTTTGTCAAGCCGCAGCTTAAAAACTTCTAAAGATGGAGATGCCACCACCTCCCTAGGTAACCCATTCCAATGCTTCACCACCCTCCTAGTGAAAAACTTTTTCCTAATGTCCAACGTAGACCTCACCCACTGCAACTTGAGACCGTTGCTCCTTGTTTTGTCATCTGCCACCACTGAAAACAGCCTAGCTCCATCCTCCCTGGAACCTCCTTTCAGGTAGTTAAAGGCTGCTATCAAATCCCCCCTTATTCTTCTCTTCTGCAGACTAAACAGGCCTAGTTTTCAGTCTCTCCTCATAAGTCTTGTGCTCCAGTCCCTAATCATTTTCGTTGCCCTCCATTGGACTCTCTCCAACTTGAGCCCATCTTTTTTGTAGTGGGGAGCCCAAAACTGGACACAATACTCCAAATGTGGCCTCACCAATGCCAAATAGAGGGGAATCATCATTTCCTGCGATCTGCTGGCAATGCACTTGCTAATGTAGCCCAATATGCCATTAGCGTTCTTGGCAACCAGGGGACACTGCTGACTCATATCCAGCTTCTTATCCACTGCAACCCCCAGATCCTTTTCTGCAGAACTGCTGCCTAGCTCGTTGGTCCCCAGTCTGTAGCTGTGCATGGGATTCTTCCGTCCTAAATGCAGGACTCTGCACTTGTCCTTGTTGAACCTCATCAGATTTCTTTGGGCCCAGTTCTCCAATTTGTTTAGGTCCTTCTGTATCCTAACGCTCCCTTCTAGGGTATCCACCACGCTTCCTAGCTTAGGATCATCTGCAAATTTACTGAGCGTGCAATCTACCCCATCCTCCAGATCGTTAATGAAGATGTTGAACAAAACCGGACTCAGGACTGATCCCTGGGGCAGTCCACTTGTGACCGGCTGCCTTAACTTCTGCATTTCCTGACTGTTTATGTTGTTAACTGTACAGATTTATCACTGGATGAACTGAGTGTTTTTTCAGACATAATGGCTAGCATAGTATATTACTACCTGCATTGAGACATGTCCCATAAACGCACAGGTTGTGCTACAAGGCAAAGTTAATGTTACTATTGGAATAGGCCCAAGGCAGCACAAGTCACTGACTAGTCCTGGTAATACCTAAGAACAGGTCAGTCTCTAAGCTTATATTGAAAACCAGTTTGAAGGGACTTGCTAAAAAACAGTAATAATCACTAATACTCGGTATTTATATTGTGCTTTGCAAACATGAACTCAATCGTCTCCTTGTTAAAATAAAAGACTCAGAACTATATTGGCTATTTCACCTGTTCAACCGGTCCCTAGATTTAATAATTCTCCAGAAAGAGGAGTCAGTCATAGAAGGCTCTGCCAGCAGAGGGCGATAGTATCACAATTCAGGAACAAGAGGATAGAAGCACTGGAAATAAACACACTGCCAGATACTGGAGGATTTCAGCTTGCTGCTTAAGGGTGTTTGCCTTGAATGGTGTTGTTCACTGCCTTTGCTGGAACCTGGCCCTGCTCTGGATGTATCTAAATCATCACTGAGAGAAATGACTGGTTTCTCTGTCTCACACAGATAAATCTAAACAGGTTTTGGTTTTTCATTTAGATTCAGGGTAACAGATTGCAGCAAATGGCCGCTATGGACTGTTCTGAAGTGGCAATCCTCAGCCTCTCCTGGGCTTCTATCTCCTAAGATCTAGCAAATTACTTACTTAAAACTCTGCTGCACAGGGTAAAACAGTCCTGCTTTGTTAATAAGCCCTGAAGGAAGATGCAGAACCCCAGGCAAATGTTTGTGAACTGCAAAAAGAAATTTTGCAGGTAAAATAAATGTTATGTGAGGCACACACACCAGACTGCGTGTCAAATCACACTGTGCTATGTAGTACCTTTATAAGATGCACAGTAAAAATCAGACAGAAAACATAAGAAATCTAAAGAAAACCTAACCAGCCACAGAGAAAACATTTTTTGTGTAAGCAACAGATAAAATGTTTGACACTGGAGTAGAAACCCCTGTCTTCTTGGAATGCAGCCTAAATGACCATCGGATAAAGTTGTTTTTGTCATATAGAAATGAGAGATGCTGAGATTGTCCCTTAGTAGCTGTCTGTGCAGAGCCAGTTCTGATTGGGCCTTTACTGTGGGTACTAACAGCAGTATTAGTAAATGATAATAATTAATTCTTCCTGTCCTTGAGGGACTCCCTATTCCTTTCTCTCCTACAGAGATTCCCCTGAGTCCTTTTTCTGGACTCCAGTCTTGCGTCCTATAATTCAGATTTTTTTTCTACCATTGGTCACATTTTCTAAATTTGACTGGAGCAGTTTGTTATTCTTCCTGGCTGTTCATTTTCTGTTTTTTGTTCTTTTCAGCCCTTTAGACCCTGCGTTGTTTGATTAGATTCACAGCTGATAGGTCTCCAGGTTCCATCCATGGGGTGAAGCCCAAAACTGGAATCATGCTCCGTGCCAGTACCGGTTAGTCACTTGTCTCATATGCTGGTGCCAATGAGTGGTTACTCAAGTCTTGCATGGCATGAATCCAGAGAAAGCACTTTATTTCATCTCATCTTGTTTTCAAGAGTTCTTGTTGTTAGTCATTGAATGGGGCTGCTACTGAAGCAGTTCTATGAATTTATTCTAACTGCTTCCAGACATGCATAGTGTGTGTGTAGGGAGTGGAAGAATATTGTGATGCAAGGACAGGCTAGCATGGCAAAACTAGGCCCTAGAAATCCAAATCAGGCTGTGAGCAAGAGTAGGCCCCTGCTTGGAAATAACCAAATGGAAAGCCCCTAGAGGGAATGCAGAACTAACCTTATGTTTGTATAGAATAGTCTAACCTTGCATAAAATATTTTAACCAAGCATAAAAGACCCTGAGATAAGCAGCAGATGACTAACTGCAGACCGGCAGATGATTAACCACAGGACTGGTTTAGACCATGAGAAGGTTAGCTTCTCAGTTTTAATTGCTGATTTAGCCACCTGAAGCTAGTAGCCAATAGCCTAATGAAAAACACCATTTTAAGGCCCAATCCCTGAAAGGTATTGAGAGTTATGTATCATGTTGCTAGGTAGAATTTGCTAAGCTTTGAGGAAAGGGGTATATTAGGTACCCCTCGGGAACCACCCAAGGAAACTCTGTGGATCCGTCAAGCCCTTATCGGATGCCTCGGGCAGGTCGGTTCCCTGGTTGCAACTCACTTATAAGGTGGATGATGGGTCTCCCCACCTTTTTGTTGTTGGTAGGTGCTTTCTTCCTATGCTTTGGGATTACGGTAGTGTGCAGCTGCTATTGCTTTTAAAACCATGACATTGCTCATTATATTGATTGTGTTAACTGTCCTTTTCTTCCAGGTGTTTATGGTGGTATGGGAAGCGTTTATAGCTTTTTAAAGTACCAACTAAATAAAAACAGCATATTTGAACATTTTTCTTGTCCGGCTGCTCTCTCTTTCACCACTGAGATCACAAATCACGAACCCTCCACTCTTGCGGAGCACAGTATGTCATTGTTATTCTGGAAGTATCACATTTCTTACATTATAAAGATTTGTGTCTCCCTGTGTGGAATTTTTCAAAACTGTTTTCAGATCACTTTTGTTATTTGTTACACTTACATTTCCAATTATGTTGTCTGTAGTTCTAGCTCTAGCTGTCTCTGTGAGCTGGAGTTTAATGTAAGGAGAGTGGAGGAAGAGTGGAGGAACTATCAGCTCCTGGGTAGTTCTCCTTTAGAAGCTCACGTGCAGGAGAGGCAAAGGTGACTTTGAGCCACCTTTTCATTGCCCAGACTCTGGGCTGGGCTCGTATGGGGCAAGTGCAACCTCAACATCTGATCAAATTTATGGCAGCCCTACACAGTCTGCATTGAAGCCCAGAATCTCTGTAGCACTCAGCACCATGGAGACTCCCTCCCCAGGACATTCCCCCTCCACACCATGCAATGGGATCAGGGCAAGGTGGCTTGAGGCTGCTCTTGTGTCAGCGGAATTGTTCCCCACCTGTTGTAATTTTTTAAATCCCTTCTGTGCTACCCGAGTGGCTTTTAGGAGGCCAGAATGGGCCCTTAAGGTTATATATTTTCTCATTGTTTAAGTCAAAATGATAGACATGGCTGTTTTTTTAACAGAAGTAGGAGTAGACAGGATATTTTACTGCTGTACTTGGCACTGGTGTGATCACTGCTGGAATGCTGGGTCCAGTTCTGGTGTCTACTGTTCAAGGAGGATGTTGGTAAATTAGATAGGGTTCAGAGCAGAGCCCCAAGAATGATTAGAAAACTAAAAAACATGCCTTCTAGTGATAGACTCAAGGACTGCAATTCGAATTCACTTAACAGAGAGAGAGTTAATTAATGACTTGATTACAGATTATAAATAACTATGTGGGGAATAAATATTTAATAATGGGCTCTTCAATCTATTAGAGAAAGGTATAACATGATCCAGTGACTGGAAGTTGAAGCTAAAAAAATAAAGGGAAATAAGGTGTAAAATGTTAGTAGTCAACCGTTGGCCTCTCCCTCACCAACAATTTTTCAGTCAAGAATGGATGTTTTTCCTAAAGATATGCTCTAAGAATAATTTTGGGGAAGTTGTATGGCCTGTGTTCTATGTGTGCTCAGACTTGATGATCAGAATGGTCCCTTCTGGCCTTAGAATCTAAAGATTTGTAAACATTTAACATTTGAAACTATTTACTTGAGTTTCAGCTCTGCACATGGTCTGGAATTATGACCCTGTATTAATCACTGCCATGTGATGGTGGATTTCGACTACAAGGTTCCATAGCTGGACTATGCATTGCATCCTTTCCATTCTAGAAATAACAACAAAAAACTACAAGGGAACATTGGAATCTAATAATAATTATAATAACGCCAGTACTACCCTCTCCCAAACACACACGATAAGAAGGAAACCCCCATCCCAAGGAGCAGTATTTACAACTTTACAAGATATGTGAGCAGTTCTCCTGTCAGCCCTTATAAATAGCATTTACATATTAAAATAAATATGCCCACATTGCTAGAGTAACAGGAAGTTTTTCATTATTTAAAAAAAATATGTTACAAAAATTCATTAATTTTATATTTCTTGCTTAATTTTTTAAAAAATAAGTAATAAAAAGTCATTTTTATAAAATAATACAAAAGTAAATTGAGTATAAGAGTGTCCGTTACTTAGCACATGTCCTTGGTTTGTACATTATGATACATCATGAGATGCTAACCCCTAGGAAGTCATGTAATCATTCCTTCACTTCTAATTGGACAAAAAAATCCAGTGCTTTTTTTCACCATATTGTGTAAGTCTCTTATGTGAAACATTCTTAGCAAGGGTAAGAGTCCTTTTAGCTCTCAGGAAGGTTCTCAATGCTAGTATTTATGGCTTTGCTGCTCCCTGCTTCAGGCCACCTTGTGTAACACAGAAAGAGGTTCTGAATGGCCAGGACTGGGCCCTGGATTTTAGAGGTAATGAGTTTCAGTCAAATAGTGTAAGCCAGAATCTGTTCTTTTTCTTTTCTTGACACACAGTAAGTGTGCACATGTATGCTTGTGAGTGCGCATGTGTTTAAGTGTGCATAGCTGCATGAGAATGGAGAAGACTAAAGAGTTTGGGAGAGGAGCCTAGAGGCTCCTGATCATTCTGCCCCTTCATGGAGAACCCTTTCTAGCTACCACTGCTCAGCATCCCCAGAAGTTTACTGGGCTCCAGGCCCTGTTGTTGTGCCATCTTCTGAACATCAAAACCCATGTGCATGAGGAACTGGATCACATTCATCTCCTGCCCAGTGAACTGGTCCCGGATGGTAGGGCATGAAGGGTTACAGTGGGGCCAGGGACAGCTGTCAATCAGATGGATTGGACAACCCTTCAAAAGGCCTTTCCCGTTTTTATTGCTCTCATGGAGGCTGCGGTCCCAGCAATGCAGAGCACGGGGTAACGAAGTTCCTTTCACCTGGATGTCTGTCCACTGACTGCAAAATCAAGCCATATGGATTGTATCAGTGAGGTCAGAGTATCAATAGTACCATATTCCATCTCTTGCTAACTCATGACATTTCATAGACTCTGCAAAGAGAAACACTTACTTGCGTGTAATGATCTCATGAGACAAACAGGCTGGAGCGAAGCTAGCACTGAAGGGAAAGAAGCATAGATCAGGTACAGTGAGAAGCCAAAAAGGTGACTCTCCTCTCACATAAATTTCCCCCCAGTCCTGGTACTGGCTAGAAGTTCTGCTGTCCTTGGCTTGGATACCACAGTGAAGGGCATGATATAAGAACCTGAATAGGATGGAAGTTTCAGAAAGTGGTACGCTTCTATGTCTTATTGGTTGGGTGCATTTATAGGGGCTCATAGGTGCTACTGTGACTCCCATGAACAGCTGATCTAGCATGAAGCTTCTAAGACATACCAGAGCAGTGGTTCTCAACTAGGGGTACATTTACACCTGGGGGTACACAGAGGTCTTTCAGGGGGTACATCAACTCATCTGGATATTTGCCTAGTTTTAAAACAGGTTCCTTAGAAGCACTAGCGAAGTCAGTACAAACTAAAATTTCATAAATATACTGCTCTACATACTACACAGACATGTAAGTGCAATATTTATTTTCCAATGAATTATATGGTAAAAATGAGAAAAAGCAATTTTTCAGTAATAGTACTCAGTGACACGTTTGTATTTTTATGTCTGATTTTGTAAACAAGTAGTTTTTAAGGGAGGTGAAACTTGGAGTACTTAAAGACAAATCAGACTACTGAAAGGATACAGTAGTCTGGAAAGATTGAGAGCCACCGTACTAAAGGTTTCATTTAATCGTTTCACCGGTTGCCTAGATGTTCTGTGATTGGTGTCTCTTAAAACATCTGTTTCTGCCTCATTTTTTTCAGATATGTATAGATACCAAGTAAATCACATTGATATCAAGAAAGCAACTATGACCCTCCCACAAACCAGCTGATGAAGGACTTCTTTAGGGGAAAAAACACACCCCAGCTTTTCTTATTGCAGTACTCACGCCACATCCTTCAGGGTATTTCTTAGCTCCCGGCCCAGATTCTGGATGTAGAGCCATTGCCCCTCCTGGACAGGCTGTCCAGTTAGATGTACATTGTCTACAGTGAGCTGGGCTTCATCAAAGAGCCACTGCACCACAAAGACTGGACCTAGAGGGAAAAAGAATTGGAGAGAGAATCTTCATCAAGTTATCAGGAATCACCTAGGACCCATTTCAGACTCTCAGGCAGGTAGGCCTTTCTTCTTGCACTTACATCGAAGAGTAGGATAAATTTTATAGCCAAAAAAGCAATTCCATTCCTCTCCCTCTTTAAACTGCAGTTTGCAGCGTTCAGGAACTATGCCATTCCAATATCTGAAAGAATAGCAATGGTGGGGTTAGTGCCATGATGCTATCCCATCAGCCCTCCTCCCCCCACCATGCAGTCTCATTCTGCTTGGAATATCTCCTATTCACTAGAACACTGGGGCAATTGCAGTTTGCAGTTGGAGAGTCCTCTGTACACAAATGAAGCAGTGAGCACACAAAACTCTGCACAGAAGAACAGAGCAAACCTTTCTTGATTCAGCTGGAAAGCAAGCAGGTGTGAAGAGTACTGTTTAATCAAACATGACTTGGAAGTGTGGTGGAGAGCTGGGATTTCATTAGACAATGATCCTCTCTGTTCTGGAGGTGGACTTGCTGCCCTGATAGGACTTTTCCCTCACTTGCTTTTATGATCCTAAGGTATGGCACCTTCCCCTAGATAACAATCAGATACTGCAGTGATGGGAGGATTAGAGAGATGGCAACTTGAATTTATTAACAGCAACATTCTTTCCTGTGTCTGTCAAGTTACATCAATGCATTGTATTACTCAGTACAGTGTCTGCAATGTCAAACAGTCTCATAATTATCCCTTTGAAATGTTGGTTCTTTTCTTTAGAAGTAGAAGTTCATCAACAAAGGGTGTGATATGCAATAGGTATCTTTTAAATACCAAAAGGATGCAAGGAAGACAGGAAGAGTGTCAGAGTCCTGTCTCAGGATTTCTCCCCATCCATAGCTCTTGTGAAAGGGTAGTTTAAAATACTTTATTGTACCTGATTCCTCTCCTAATAGCTTCTGTTGGGGCACAGGTTATGGTGTCAATACAGTCAGTTCTGCGGTACTGTTTATTATCCAGGAACCAGCCAGAGTCTGCCAGCCCTCGGACCTGAATCCCTTGATAACCCATCTCCTCCAGCTGCTCTGCTACTCGATCCACATTCAGAAGCACCCCTGTTCCCCCAGCACTGCAATGACAAGATCAATAATTCATTCACAGCAAGACTATTAGCTATGATACATAACTGCTTTCACAGTTTCAATGCACTGAGCCTTTTGACCAGTCAGTAAGGGGATAATCTAGTCACTGGTCAGCAAGTTATTTCCTCACGCCATAAATCCTCAGATCCAGAAACAATGCTAAATAGTTCAGCAATGAAAGGCCATCCATTTTATTTTATTCTTTCTGCATGGTTCTTTCCTGTTACTAGCTAGAGCAGGGGTGTCAAACTCACTTCCTATGGGGGGCCACATTTAAACTAAATTCAGTTCAAGGGGGCCACGCATACCATACGCTAAAACACCTCAAACTCTACTGTACTTTACACACACTACTCTCCGCCAAGAAATCTCCCCGCAGGGTGAAATTCGGCGGCAGAGTAGGAGAGTCCGACGGCCTTTTCCTTTTTGAGACAAGATCTCGCGGTACAATGCGCTTAGCTCAGAAAAAACTGCCGGCCTGGATAACACAAGCCAGCGGGCCGGATTCGGCCCGCGGGCCGGATAACACAAGCTGGCGGGCCGGATTCGGCCCGCGGGCCTTGTGTTTGACACCTGTGAGCTATAGCTTTGTCATCTCAAAATGGAAACACTCTAAAATTTGGAGACAAAGCTCCCCATCTGTTTCTATTATTGTCTAATTTTCTTTCCCCATAAATAAATTGCTCTGAACCAAAAGTTGAGATTCTCCCGTATTATTTCTACATCATTCCTTATTGTAGCTCTTATAGGAAGAGGCTGAGATTGGAGTATTTGTGAGAGCTTTTCCCTACCAGTGCTTCTGCCTCACTCCTTGCAGCACAACATGCAGGCAGCGTCTAGGAACTAATCACCCGTAAGCTATTGTAAAGACAGTGCTCCAGTGCAGATGCTCTTTCATATTCCTTATCTCCTAACTGTAGGGCAATCTTACACAGATACTTACCTGCTTCCTGCCAGTAGCAGCACCTTTGCATTACTAAGGCCTTTTCCTAGCAGCTCCTTTACTACCTCTTGTATTATGAGGGCTCCCATGAAGGCATATTCATCTGGAAAACAGAGAGTTCACCATCAATAGGGCTGTAGACTAAAACTTTGTTGAGGTTTTCCTCTCATGTACCCACCCCACAGTGCTGAGAACCCTAAATACAGAGAAACTGTTTGCGGTGAACAAATTCTAACATGTGAAGCCTTTATACAATTATATTTACAAATCATAAACTTGCAGAATGTTAGTCTACATGAAACTAAGAGCAAACCAGACAGGGGCTGAGGGCCTTCCCAAGCACAGGCTTTCCCCAGCTTGCTCCAGACGTGCTGCATCCCCTGTTGTTCCAGGCCTGAAATCAAGCTGATATAGTTTGGAATTCTGTAGGATATCTGTTATAAACTACATATGAAAGGAATTACATCCTCTCTGCCACTGAAATGCACCTGCCTCTGGGGTGAGATACAGCAGATGCTTAACTGTTGCACAGCAACATTGAACAAAAGGCTAGGAAGTGAAAAGAATATTACTTCCAATTGAAACTACAGAGGGAATTTAGAAAGGGAGAATATTTCATTATCCAACTTGGATTTGGTCATGACACCAGAAATAATATCCTTCTTGCAAAAACTGTCCTGTGCACCCACAAATGGTGAGAATCTCAGTTTCATGTCAGTGGAAAGACAACACGTTCAGCAGCACGGTGGCTTACAGTAGGGCATTGATTCAAGTACTGATTCAGAGAGAAGTATGCGTCCTGCTGAATCACCAGTACCACTTCATGCAGCACCTTAGGCCTGACGCTCCTCTTAGTTACATTAGACTGTGTCAGGAATAACTCCACGAAAGTCAATGGAGATTCAGCTATGTGAGTGAGAAAATAAGCCCCATTGGGTTTTCTGTAGAGGTCTCACATCAAAGTACTAATCCTGGTTATCTTTTAAGACTTGATGAACTCATCATATCCTGAGGTGGCATGATTCATCTGCAGGATGTTCAAGATCTTTAATTTTATCTGCGTAAAGAAATCTCTCTGTATGTGTCAAGGAGCTATCACAATGTTGCACTGTTGTCACAGTGACATTGCGTTGATCCAAAACAAATATCAGGCACTAGCGTCACATGATGATGCACAAGTTTTTGTCCTACAGGCCAAATTGTAAGCAGCTCCTGCCCAGCAAGGGGTGGGCGGCGTGTCCAGCTGGAACAAGAATGAGGCAGAACTCAGACTTTGTCACTCAGGTCAGCAAAATGAGAAGACACATATTACAAGCCATGGCGCCCCAGCCACTCCATTTAATTGGCAGTGTAGACGGGTGGGGGAGGGTTATCTAAGAGGAAAGGCTACTTCAGGAACTGCAGGTGCAGCTTGCAGGACTAGATGTATCTCTGTGAGTGACATCCTTGCATGCAGGGCTCTGAACCACATCCATTCAGGATGTGATGAGGGGATAGGGATGTTTTATCTGGAAGTTACTTGTTCTTCTTTCCTGCTCCTTAGCAGGAAAAAAAACCTGTCTCTCATTCAGATACTTTCAGAGAAATCAGGCCATATCCTCCAATATGTGGTCATTGTCTGGCAGTAACAGCTCATCAGCAGCACTCACTTTTCTCAGATTTGGAAGAGGCACCACTCCAAACATCACTTGAGCAATAGGGAATGAAACTGCAAGAGATGAGAAATGTATGAGCACTGATACTCGCTTGACATACAGAAGGGTGAGGCTGGGGTCAAGGAACTGGAAAGAAATCCTGCAGAGAAGGGAAGGGACCAGTTTTTTGTCCAATTAGATGCTTATACCACCCCCTTGAGCACTCAAAGGAAGGATTAACTCAAGTGGCAGTCAGTTACATTTTTGTTTCTTTCTGGATGTTAATCATTTTACTGAAATCTATTTATTGATCTAATTATGAGGCATCGACTCTTGTGGACAGAAAACAAGTCTAAATTCTAATCCTGGCTCTTTCACTGACTTGTGTCGTGTTAGGCAAGTCACTGCCTTTCTTTGTGCTTCAGTTTCCCTCTATATAAAATGGGGAGAATTCACCTACCCCATGTAATTGTTAAGTATTGTTATTAAATGTCTCTGCAGGGATGGAACTATCTTCCCATCTCTTAACTTTTTGTCCCCAGTTGCTGGGATAGAAATCCTCACTCTTCTCTGCTTCTCTTCCCTTCTTGCAGCACTGCAGTCCAGAGGCACGTGCAAGCTAACCTCCCCATCCTCTGTCTCCCCTCTGAACAGGAGAAGCCATCAATCCCAAGCTCATTTAGAACTGTCAGGCACATCACCAGCCACAGGCCCTGATGTGGTATTTCCCAATTTATTCCTTTGGGGGGGATATCCTCTGGGATTGCCTCAGTTTTTCTTGAGGCTTATCATTAGACCAACCCATCCCTTCATCTGAACAGGACACTGGTCACTCTGGACCCTGTCAACACCACTCCTAGGAAACCTGAAGTAGGAGACAGAGAGAACAATGTAGGGTTTTCCCTTTTGCCAAGGATTAATTATGTTGCCTGCCTTTGTAGCACCCCCTGCTCTTGCTGTCCTAGGAAGCAGTAGACTGTGTTTGCATAGTCCATTCCCCATTCTTACTCCATGACTGAAGTATAATCTCCTTCCCTTTTCCCCTCACAGTGCCTCTTTTTACATCATTTTTAAAATATAAACTTGTTCCCCTCTGTGCACCTCCTTACACCATGTTTGCGTTCCACCAGTGTGGATTTTCTTCTGGCTGTGATGACAGGATCCCAGTTCCTGCAGTTGGATGAAAAGAAATAAGAAATAGATAAACTGTTTTCAGTTTTTAAAGCAATAAGAAAGAAGGGGATACAGAAAGATAACATACACTGTGAAAGATATTGGTGAAGTAGGAGGAAAAGAGAGAAACATGTCTGTGCCTGCATTTGGGTGGATGTGATTTTCAGCCTTTGGTTCATGTCAGAGGTGAACCCCAGCACTTCAGGAAGCCTTATTACCTCTCATGATGAAATGGAGCAGTGACACCTATATAAAATTACATTCTTTCCCAAACCCCTATATTCTGGAAGCTGAATTCTAATACTAGCAGCTAGAGGATTTGTGCGAATGAAAAGAGACCTACATGTACAGTCAGTCTTTGGTATAAGGAGTCCAAGGGAAGGTAGATGCCTCAGAGTTCTGTGCCAACTCAGTAACTCTATGGCCCACAGACATGTGGGATCCATGGTGTTACCGCCACCTTCTAAGCAGTATTAAAAGAAAAGAAAAATTCATTAAATACTTCCTTAATCTTACAGTTTCACAAATGCAAGTGCAGTACATGCCAAAGAAATGTTACGCAGTGATGAATAGGAAGGAAGGTGGGGCCTCCACAGGGCCATATGGGAGGGCAGGTAAGGCTCAGAAATTCACAATCTGATTTTGCATCTGCAGCAGTTTGAGGCCTCCAGATCATAGGGCCAGGCCTATCCGAGACAGATAAACAGATCCAAGTGAATTGCGTAAGAGTACATGTGGCTTTGCAAATACATTCACTAGTGTATGTGTGTCCCTGTGTGGAGGCCTCTCCCGCAAACTACAATGAATGAATTTCTTTGGGAAGTTTGACAGGCCAAAACTTTTATAAGAGATAAAATATCCGTTAGGATGATTGCCCCTTTAAGAGCAAGAGATGAAACACTGAAATTTGGAGGGTCCAATGAGGCTGGTCAGAGAAGTAGGAAACACAGAGCCACTATGTGGTCCCATTACATCATTCTGAGCCATTCTAGTGATGTAATGGGATCTCAGTGGCCCTGATGGGAATTCCTTCAATGCGAAAGCAGTATAAAATCATAAGACTGGAAGGGACCTGGAGAGGTCATCTAGTCCAGTCCCTACACTTATGGCAGGACTAAGTATTATCTAGACCAGTGTACCACAACACACTGGTGTGCCGTCAGGCCTGAGCAGGTGTGCCACAAAAGTTTTTGAAGAACTACTTGAAGAGTTCTGGATTGGCTCATGACTATTCATGAGTTCATTTGGAGACTACATGGTGGTGTGCCTCAAAATAAATTAAAGGTATCAAGGTTTGCCACAACTAGCCCTGACAGGTGTTTGTCTACCTGTTTCTAAGCTCTAGATCTGATGTGGGCAGTCCTTTATCATCCTCCTGAGCAGTCCCCAAAGTAGAACCACACCAGGGAGAGAACTGGAGTTGGTGTACTGAGGGCTAGACAGGAGTGGCCAGAGTGCAAAGTACTCCAGTTATTTTCATCTGCAGAGCAGCCCATTGTCAGCTATGCAAAGCCACCATAAAGCCCTCTAGGATTACTCTAATTTATACTGGGAATTAAGACACCCCTTGGAGAAGCTCCGAATTAGGGAACCGAAAATGTGAAGTACATAGCTCATCTTTTGCTCCCTGTCTCCTGTGCTGCACCTTTTGTGCTGTGTCTCCTGAAAGCTGCACCATTGAATCTGGCCCACAATCAGGGAGCAGAAGGGTATGAAGCTCAGCAGCCAGAAACAGGAAAGAGGGAAGGGAAGGAGTCACAGATAGATAAAGAAACAGAGTCCTAAAGCTGGAAGATTTAAAGGGACAGTGCCACCAAAATTAGGAGGCAAGAATATTAAAGGGCCAGAGAAGAAAACTGAAATGTATAGGTGGAAAAAAGGATCCCTAGCGAGTTATAATGGGAGAGAAGAGAATGTTAAATATTATTCTTCACTTGGACAAAGGCCTTTCTTTCATGGAGCTCAAAGAAGTTGGTCATTCGTATTTCTAGGCACTTAAGTGAAGCTCTGAATATCTAGCATCATTCACCCCATTATACAAGGGAGAGGGGGGGAATGAAAATAAGACACAGGGAAGTCATCAAACAGCAAGACTAGGAAAACATTTAAAAGCAAACTGCAGTAATTGATTCCAGTACTACAGGGAGCTAAGCACAAGAACCCAGAGCTTCTGGTATGATCTACTTTGCATTGCCCAGCAGCACAAAGTAGATGGATTCTGGCTGAAAACACCTAGCAGAAAATTCCTCTTTTCGAGAGAAAATTCCAGCTGGCATAAAGCCAGCTGAGGCAGTGCCTGCACCAGGTTTAGGCAGCCTTTGGGGAGATAGAGGACACCACTCTTTCTCTTATGCCAGTGCCATATGTTAACGTAGCACATCATTTGTTCTAATACTGGAGCAGAATCATGGAGCCAGTTATGGCCCAGCCCCTGTCCTGCATGGAGAGGGGTTTTGGCACAGAGAAAAATTGAGCCTTCATTCACTAAATAAGCATATGTACCATTAAACGTGAATTTTCACAACAGGTTCTGAAGCTGGCTCTGAGTGCCTCATCCATTATGGGCAGAATTGATGACTAAGGCTCAGATCTTACCATCATGTTGAAAGGGTCCTAGAGGGAGGAAATCTGCATGAGCATCTCCTTGCAGAGACCCCACTCATATCATCCCTTTGGGGGCAAAGACAGTGTTTTCCTCTAAGCTTGACAGATCACCAGAGAACCACACTGATCCCTAAGGATCTGCAGGAAGTCAGGGCCATCCACATGGTGGCACTGTCTGTCTCCACTGACTTTATCTCTTCAGCACATTAGAGCTATGTTACCATGATCCTCTCCCTGCCACAGCTCCCTCTGGGACCTCAGAGGGAAAGGTAGGGGAAGAGCCTCCCCTAGACTATTATATTTTTGATTGATTTCCACTGGGCAAGAGGAGGAGGAGGACATGTACCCCCTCCCCAACCCACCTACCCAGTGTAGACCTTGGACTACACTTTGAAAGACTCTTGTCTTCCATGTGGTCTTGTAGGGCATTATATAAATCATTATACTCCATCTGGGATGTATATGCAGTACTAGTCATCCTATCGCTAAAATGATCATGCAGAATTAGAGGGGATCAAAGAAGGATGACATCCATGCAAGTGTACATGCATACATGTGTATTTTCATGTTTCTGCAAGTGAGTGCATGTGCATATGCATGTTAATGGAAGTATGTATGCATGTACAGACAAATGCATGTAACTGTTACACTGTGTTAATATCTGAACAGGAACAATTATACTGTACACTGCCAGGAACTCTGCTGTGCTACAAAATCTGTGAATCCCCCCTTTTATTTTCGCTATTATGTGCAGAGGTAGATGTGATGCATAATGGTGTTTCCACCACCTGCAGAGAAAGAAGACCTACCAGTTTTGGTAATGGGCCACTCCTTGGAGCTCATCAGCCTCCTCATTGTATCATAACGAGTATCACAGTTTTCTCTGTTAAAGCAGTACCATCCCCCTGGGTCATGAGGGAAAAAAAAATCAGTTCCTTGTCATTTTGCTCAGGGAAGAATGGCAAAAGAGCAGAGAGAGAGAGAAGAACATGTACAATAGAACATGGCATTCCCAGGCTAAGATGAACTGTGCAAGCAGCACATAAACAAAATGGCAGAAAGAAATAGCTGGATTAAGCAGCTTTGATTAGGGTTAGGTGGGTAGGTAGGATGCCAAGAAATCCACTAAGCTGTTAAGCAGTAGGTGCATATGAAGAAGTGAGTGGGTGGAAAGGACAGAGACACTGGTTATGCAGAAGGCAGTCAGCATGGACATTCTGCACAGCCTTTGAAGAAAGCAGCTGGGTAGCTCTCCCCCACCCCGCCTCTTCATTTACAAAAAAGGCTAAAAACCTTGGCCTGTACTTAAATTAAAAAATAACCCTGGTTCACCTTCCAGGAATAGCAGCCACCTTCTACTGCCTTTCGATTCTCTGAGGTAGTAGCTAAAGAAAAAAACAGAAAGCAGCATTAAATTAATTAGGCAGACTAACTTGCTTAACCACAAGCTTTTTGATACACCAACTCACTGTAGTATCAAGAGGGTTACAGAAAATATTTGGTTAAAGAACAAGAGAAAGAAACTGGAAGGCTGTCAGAAGAGCTCCAAACAGTCTGATCAGAGGGCCTTCCCGAGATCCTGAGCAAGGCAGATTGTCTTTTATGTCTCTCCAAAATAAATGCATTAAACAAATTCCTAGAATTCCTAAGAATTCCCAGGCAGGAAAGAGTTATTCCACCTGTTGCTTGCTGTGTTCTTAGTAATGGCCACGAGGTGGAAGCAGAGTTTGAGTGCTAGACAGAAATGTTCTAATACTTTATTTAAATAAACATAAAGGAGGAATAAGAGAGGGACAGCAATAATTATAACACTTGGCACTTCTCTGACTTCTTCTATTAGAGGATCTCAAGGCACTTTACAAGGTGATAAGCATTATTTTACACACACACATACACGAAGAACAGTGGAGGGTGGTGGCTCCCTGAATTAACTAACTCAGGATGGTGAGGGTAAAAGTAAAAGAGGGGTGAGGATGAGTGATAACACAGGAGGAGGGAGGATTAAGTAAAATAGGCCCCAGTCAGATTTCTTTCTTAGGAGTCTTTTCTCTGGTGACTGTCCCCATTTCCTCTCCACCGGGGCACCTGTAAACTTCTTTGGATGTTGTTCTTTAATGCTCTGGATTCTAATGGACTTTGGAAAACTGCTGTTAAAGTCAAGTGATGGACACTAACCCTCCCTTCTCCACCGCGCAGCCTGCAGGGTGGGAAGCAAGCACAGAGGCCACTGGCCCTGCGAAGGGTGTGACAGAAGTAGCTCCAGTAATGTGAATGAAGCAGGGTGGGACGGGAGAGAGGGAGTAAAAGAAATGGCCCGGGAGTTGGAGAAGCAGAGGTCTGTGGGGTGAGTCGTTCCCCAAGAACTCTGCGGATGGTTCTCCGGCATCCTCTTCAGGCCGCAGGAACGCGGGCAGCAGCTTTGGGGCGCGGAATAATGCGGGCGGAATCGTGGGGAGGGAGGTGAAAAGGCCCCTGTAGGGCGGGCGAGTGAGGGGCCAGGGGCTCGGAACTGACGCTGGACGGGATGGGCTGAAGGGTTGCGCTGTGGGCTGGTGAGGAGCAGGCAGGGGAGGGTCGCGGTCAGGAGCCGGCCATGCCGGGCTAAGGGGGTGCGGGAAGAGCCCCAGCCCCACACTCACCCGGCCGGGCTGCCGTCGTTACAGGTGGCCGAGCTGTTGAGCAGGAGATGGAGCCGCAGCTCGTGGTGCAGGTTCTGGGCGGAGCAGGGGTACAGGGACTGCGCCAGGCTCTTGATCTGAGCCATGAAACTGTCCATGTTGCCTTCCACGGCGGTGAAGTCCAGCGGGAAGCTCTCCGCTGCCTGCCCGGTCGCCTCGCTCCGCTCCCGGTCTGCGGCCGCCGCCGGCTGCTGCGCTCGCCGCCTCCAGGTCTTCCTGCCCTCACCACCGGGGCCCCAGTGCAGCAGTCCTAGGAGCAGCAGCACTTGCACCGTCCCCCTGCCCATCGCGACCCGCAGCCCCCTGCGGGGGGAAGGAGCGGAGGAGCTGGGCGCAGGGACGGGCTCTGCTGCCTCCTGCTCCGCCCGGCTGCAGAGTGGCGGGGGCTCCGGGTCCCGGAGGAACTAGTCCCTGGGGGCGGGCAGTGCTTGGCGGGCTCTGTCCCCCCCGTGCTGGGCCGGAGCTGGGCTCTCCGGCCGTGCCGAGGGCAGCGCAGGCTCTGGCCGCTGCGCTCCGCTCAGCCCCGCGCCAATGAGCGGCGAGGGCAGCGCTTGGGCGTAGTTAGCAGGGGCCGGCGGCTGGTGCCCGCCCGGGTCCTCGGGGGCGCTCGGCTGTTCTTGGCGCACGGGCTCGCCTGCTCGTCCCAAACCACACGCATGGCAGGGGCACGGGGAGCCGGCCGGGGGCGCCGCCAGCCCGGGCGCCGCGTGGGGCAGCAGCAGCCGGCCAGCCCCCGCCCTGCCTCCGCCCCTGGGGACCCATGCGCAGGGGGGTTTCCTGCTCCCTTGCCCGCAGAGGAGAGATTCCGCCGGCTCCCGCCCCGCCTCCCCGTCCAGTCCGGCCGGGGTGAGGTGCAGCGGGGCTAGCCGCGGCTGGGCTCCCGGAGCTCGCGGCGCGGCCCGGCCCGGCCCGGCCCGGCCCGGCCCTTCCCACCGCCGAGGGGCGCTGGACTCCAGAGCAGGCCGAGCCGGGCGGGCCGGCCTTTGAAGTGCCCTGCTCCGCTCCCGCCGGCCCGGCCCGCTGGGGGAGAACGTGCAGCGCCGCGCTCCGCCTGGCCGGGCTCGCGGCGCGGCCTGGAGCGTTTCCACTCGCTGCTTCTCAAATAGCGTCTGCGCCTCCCCAGCCCCCTGCTCTGCCCCTCCCGGGGCGCTTCCGTTCCCCCTCCTTCCTCAGGGGCTTGCCCCGATCCCCCTTCCCGGGGCTCTTCGGCCCTGCCCTCTGACCTGAGCCGCCTACTCCTGCCAGCTGGCACCGCTCGGAGGAGAGCGGCCCCTGAGCGGGACCGTCCCTCATTCAAGAAGCGAGGGATCCGGCTCGCGATGTTTGACTGGGGTTTGAAACAAAGGCCTCAGTGTGAAGGGCTGCGGGAGCAGAGGCCAGGTTCTGCCCCCGGAGCCACATTGCTCCTCTCTTACCACCAGCCCCCGGCCCAGGGCCTCCCCCAACTCACCTGGCCTGGAGGAAGCTCAGACATGCCCTGCCAACTTCAGGCTCTGGTGTAGGGTCCCATGCTGGAGCTGCAGGACTCATCAGGCTCCAGGGTGGAGGCCAATCCCAGCTCTGGTTCTGGCTCTGGTGCTAGAGCTGAGCATCCAGAGTGCTGAGTAGAGAGGGACAGCTTAAGGATCAAAGCCCTGTGCCTGGAGTTTCTCTCATTTGGGCTGGGCTGAGGAGACCTTAATGTGCTGGGTGAAGGTTGAGATGGAACCCGGGACAGTGCTCCTGACTGTCAGAGGAGGAGGGAAAGGAACACACTTTGTCAGTCTGTCCCTCCCGTGTCCTCACCAGAAGCCGTTATACTTGTGATACTTTAGATGTGTAGGGGAGGTAGTTGGGTGACTTTGGAGTTGCCCAGGGTCCTCTCAGAGAGATGGACACCCCCCCCAAGGATGGTCAGTCCGTGTTTAGATATTGGGTAGGAGGGTTCCTTTGTCTACTTCATGGAAATTATCCCAATGGCTCCCCTGAATTTTTTCACATGGTACACACAACTGAATCTCATGTCTGCCCCCCACCCGCTCTCAGGCTCCTCATTGCCCCTCTCATGGCTGGCTCCCCTGAGTGGGCACTAACTGCAGCTCCCCATACTGGTAGCATAGGTCTTGATGCAGTCTCTGAGTGTGTGTCCTGCGAGCAGAGAGCAGGGGGCTGCCGGAAGTGGGGCAAGGTCAGGCAGGGTCCTGGGTGGGGGGAAGCCCTGGCGTAGGAGTTGGCCCTGTGGGAGCAGCAAAGAGCAGAGCTGGCCACCAACTGCCCACTCAGGTTTGGCCCTATGCCCCCACGATGGGAGTCATGGGGCCAAAACTGAGTCAGTGGCATTGCAGCTTGGCATATGAAGGTTGTAGCATCACTCAGGTTTGGCCCTGAGGCCCTTCCATGATGGGCAGGAGGGCCTGCAGGTCCAAACTTGAGTGGGCAGTGGGGTGGCCAGTGCTGCTCCTTTTTGCTCCTACTGTGGGGCCAGAACCTACACTAGTGCCCTGCTCTGGTGGCTGGCCTAGCTCCTCTGCCATGGGAGCATAACATGCATAACGTATAGGGCTGCTAGCACCACTGAGTTATCCCTGGGTTTTGGTGCCTACTTACTGTGGGATAGAGGATCAAGTATTAGAACCCCACTCCAGCTGTGATATCAGTCAGAGTCCTTTGGGTTCTGTCACTCCCTTTGAGGTCTTAAACATGGTCCTCAGCTCACTCACAAGCATAGGTGCTAGCACAAGGCAGACCAAAGCTGTGTGTGGAAAAGAGTTAGTGTAAGTGGTCAGTATAGCTCCAAAAACTAGGAACTGCCAGCTGGGAAGTCTGCATGGCCAGGCAATCAGGAGGGATGTGATTTGATTTAGGACCTGAGATCAGTGGGACTTCTTATATGAGAAAAGGATGCAGAATACAGACAGTACAGTTAAAATCTAACATAGTAAATATACATAAAGAAGGAAGGAAAACACACACCATCAACTTTCTTCATGGAGACACCAGTCAGAGTTCCATCATTAAGACTTGAGTTCTATTTTGTGCTTAATAAAAGAGAGATTCAACCTCATTGTTATGTACAAAATCTAGGGAGTATTCTCTCTGAATTTACAACCTCTACTTTGAGTGCAGAAAAAATGTATTGAGAATTTACAAGTAAATCTTAGTTTAGTACAAATAATTTTAAAATAGGTCCTTTAAGATATGTAGCATCAGTCAGACTTTTCTTTGTCCCAAATTATCTTGATAACAGAATGACACAAAGTCATCAAAGTTTCCACATAATTAAACTTCACTGAAACCTTATTCCTAACCTATGTTTGAAAAAATTGGGTGTAATTAATCTAAATTATTAATGGCTATTACGTCTAGTTGTTATGATTATATAGGTTTCAAGCAAAGTCAGGTTCATGTCTCAGGTAACTTTTAAATGGGTCCATTTTGATTCCAGTGATCCCTCTTCCCCTACAAATAATTTGAATACAGCAATGTTATTGGTTGTAATTAATCAATAGTATGAGGGCGACTGGATGCATGTCAAGAGTTCTCACTGGTCCAGCTGTTGCTGCTGCTCTTTAAAGGTTCCATGGCCACACGCTAGTGGCTGCACTGCACACAGTGAAGCATTGTCAGCGAAACTGAGACTTGAGCATAGGAGGAGACCTCAAAGTGCAGATGTTGAGTTCTCCAATCTCTCCTTTTGCATAACATCAGCCTCTGAGACATAGCCCTCTTCTAAGCCAATAAAGTAATTGCAAATTAAGGATTAGATCCATCAGTACCTTTTGGCTCTTTTATGTTGCTGTGGAGATTCAAAGCAGCTGTTACTGCAGCCTGACTAGCCAGTGTGCTGTGGCTGCTTCACGCTGCTCTGGTATACAGGCCAATTGTTCTTAAAAGTGAAAATGTGAATGATGATTTCAGGTTGATATCATATAGCCTCTGATCAGTAGGGCTGGCTCATGGTAGCAGTTTCTTTGTGTGTGTGTGTTTTGGAGGGGTTAGTGCTAATATACAACATTTAATAATTAAAAAAAAGCCTTCCCAGACAAAAAATGATATTAAGATGGAGTTAGGGTTGTGAGTACAGAACGCACACCAAAGAAAAGAACCTCACCCCTGCTCTCATTACTGCGACGAAGAGAAAGCGTTCACCTAGGAGGCTGTCCCCTGCATGTGGTACCGAAGAGGCAAAAGGATCTTAAGGCACAACGCAGTCCATTCCACCTAAGGAATTGAAACGTCTGGGTAAGGAGTTGAGTGATTCATGAAAACTGTCCTCCTCCAGCACAGCACCACAAAAATCATGGTGCAGAAACCACTGGACCAACTGTCAACAGTAACTACAGCATCGTTAGACTCTGCAGCACTGAAGAAGGGTACAGCGTGGAGAGAAACCACAACACCCACGCCAGCACCTAAACTGATCATGGCACTGACAACTGACAAGGTACTGGCAGCAGCACTGACTATTGACAAGGTACCAATCTTGGCACTGATCAGCATCACAGACCTGACAAGAAGCGTGTCACAAACATCGGCACCATCAGGAAAAAGAACGTAAACAACATTATAGACGGCCCATCCAGACTTCATCCCGTGATCAGAGGGGACTGTGGAATCATAGACTCATAGGTCAGAAGGGACCAATATGATCATCTAGTCTGACCTCCCGCACAAGGCAGGCCACAAAACCCTACCCATACACGTTTATAACAACCCCGAACCCATGACTGAATCACTCGTGCACTTGGCACACGACTAAGCATTTTCACCAGTATGCTCTCTCAGTGCTGAAGATAGTGACGCAGAGGAAGCTCAATTTTCGTCTGAGCACTCCTCCCCTACCAGACTATCACTTGAGCCAATTGAATATGGCCCTCAGAGAGAACACAAACCATATCCCTACTACAGTCCACCATGGCTTGGTTCTTCTATGCCATACCATATGCAGTGGCATAATTGGGATGCTTGTTCCTCCTATTCCAGGGCATACAATAGACCTACCAGCTCTCATATGAGTGGGTGAAATCAGTGAGACTCTCACTTTGACTGTCAGTTGAAGTGAGGAAAGAAATTCAGGTAGAGGACGCCACTGTGGAGCAGGATACACCTCCCATACATGAATCGTCATCCTCACAAGATGAAGCTGTGATTCCCTCTGCACCTACTGTCACAGATGACCCAAAACAGTTCAATGACCTCTTGAAGAGGATTGCACAAGATTCAGAGATCCCTCTAGAGGAGGTCACAGTCACCCCACAAGTTGCTGAAGATATTACATTGCACTCCTGATGGATGAGGCATTGATGGATCCTGCCAAGAACATATAGCAGACACCAGCAACCATCCCTCCTACCAACAAGAGAAACGACAGGAAATACTATATTCCAGCCAAAGCGATGGAATTCTTATTCACCCATCCACCTCCAAACTCCCCAGTTGTTGATGCTGCAAACCAAAGGGCAAGCAGACAAACTATAAAGCTACACCACATGACAAGGACTGGAAGAGGCTCGATTTACTAGGCAGAAAGGTCTACTCATCTTCCACCTTATTAATGAGAGTATTGAACTATTCAGCACTACTTTCAAATTATGACCACAGTATTTGAGAAATTATCACAATTTATTAATGATATATTGGAAACCAAGAGAGATCAATACAAGACTTGTAGCCAGGATATCCCTGCAGGCTTCTTTAGATGTGGCTGATACTGCAGCCAGAACAACAGCCACAGCCATCATTATGTGTCGGGCTTCCTGGCTCCACTCCACAGGCCTTCCTAGGGAATTATGAACAGAAAGAAAAGACCTCCCATTTGATAAGGCCCAGCTCTTCACTTAAAAGACGGATGAAGTTCTTCATTTAATGAAAGATTCCTGGGCAGCTCCTATGATCCTAGGCATATATACACCTGGAACAAAGAGGAAACAACACAGGTTTCAACCATATGCGCGCAGATACCCCTTTCAGTCACAATATAGACAGTACGAACCATAAGAGGGAAACAGAACACACAGATGCAGACAATTACCACAGGCATCCTCCACTTCCCAAACACCATGTAAACTGCAGTTTTGAGAAATTGGTCGAGGGTCTGAGAAATCCCAATCAATAAATAGTGCCAGCTTCAAAAAACAGTGCCTGGAAACATTTCGAATTTTGCCTACGAGAGTTCCACCTCAATTGGTCAGCAATCGCAATCGACAAATGGGTTTTAGAAATCGTCAGGATCCACTATCCCATTCATATCCACCTCTCCTACCCGCAACCTTTCCCTGTCCCTTTTCAAGGAGTCATCTCACGTGCAAATACTGCTCAGGAAATAGATCATCTCCTACAATTAGGAGCAATAGAACATGTACCATCCCATCACAGATGGAAGGGGTTCTATTCCCACTACCTTGTGGTACAGAAAAAGAACAGAGGATGAAGACCCATGCCAGACCTCAGGGTACTAAACAAATTTGTGAGGCAACAAATTCAGAATGGTCATGTTAACATCCATAATACCGGCACTGCAGAGAGGGGACTGGTTCTCTGCTCTTGACCTCCAAGATGTGTATTCCCGTATTACTATCCACGCTGCACACAGATGTTTCCTAAGATTTACGGTCTCTGGCAATCATTACCAATACAAAGTTCTACCATTTGGCTTATCTACAGCACCGAGCGTTTTCTCCAAAGTCCTTGCAGTTATGGCGGCACATCTAAGGAGACAAAGAATTACCACCCTCCCATACTTGGACAATTGTCTAATAAAGGCATCCACACAAAACCTAGCCAGACAAGCTACTGCTCAAACCATACTATTGTGTCAGAGACTAGGACTAAGGATAAACAACGAAAAGCCCACTTTCAACCCAACACAACGGTTGGAGTTCATCGGTGCAGACTTGAACTCAACAATAGCCAGGGCATCATTACCAATGCCAAGATTCAAGGCTATTACGGACCTGATATCATTAGTAAGGAACAGCCCTATAGTAACAGCACGCATTGTGCTACAGCTTCTGGGACACATGGAGGCTACAAAATTCGTGGTACATCATGCTCGACTACATGTGTGATGCCTCCAAGGATGGCTCACTTCTGTTTAAAGACTAAACAGATATAGTCTAAGCAAAGCATTGCCAGTACCAAACCAGGTAAAAGATTCCCTCCTATGGTGGACCCAAGAAAACAATATGATGACAGGGATCCAATTTTCACAGACTCCACCTTCAATTACAATTACCACAGATGCATCATTCCTGGGATGGGGAGCTCACATGCAAGACCACACAATACAGGGCAGATAGTCAGAAACTGAAACCAATCTACATATAAACATATTAAAGCTTCGAGCAGTGTGCACTGCCTGTCTGCACTTTCTTCCATTCATGAGAGACAAATCAATAAAGATAATGACAGACAACATAGCATACGTTTTATATAAACTGCTAGAGAGGCGCAAGATCCCACCCCCTATGCAATGAATCAATGAAGCTCTGGAACTGGTGTGTAAAGCACAACATCAACATATCAGTGGCATACCTGCCTGGGAAACAGAATACCATTGCCGGCAACCTCAGCAGATACTTTGCACAGAACCAGAGTGGGAATTGAACAATGAAGTCCTGAAAGACATTTTTTACCCATGGGGAAATCCAATGATCTATCTCTTTGCCACAAAACAAAACTGCAAGTGTCCTCTTTTCTGCTCCAGGGTAGGACTAGGATCAGGATCAGTGGATGATGCCTTCCTACTCAACTGGAGCAAGGGGCTGCTGTATGTGTTCCCACCCATACTAATGATACCTAAGACCATACACAAAACCAGGGCTGACAAAGTGATGGTGATAATAGTAACACCAGCTTGGCCCAGACAGATCTGAACATGTACCATGCTCAAACCTATCACACTTCATCTCCTTTCCTATCACTTGATCTCCTTTACCAGGATGCCAGTCAGATTTATCACCTAGAGATACAGAAACATTTTCACAGTGTGGTTCAGAACTGGTTCTGCCCTGATGAGTTAGAATGTTCAGAACAGGTTAAACAAATGTCACTAAACAGGTGAAAGCCAACAACGAGAGACTCACCTGCAGAAGTGGCACAGGTTCAAATCTTGGTGCAAAGACAAACAAAACTCGGCAGCATCCTCTTCAATTTCGTTAATCCCCTAGTATTTATTGGAACTAAAGAAATCAGGTTATCAATTAGTTCCTTAAAGGTACACCTATCAGCAATAACTGTCTTCCATTAAAAGATAAATGATACAACCATATTCACTCACCTGACGGTAAAACAATTCCTAGCAGGTTTACAGAGGGTATTTCCAATCATACATGCCCGCACACCATCATGGGACCTAAATTTAGTACTCAGGGCCACTAGTAGGGCACCATTTGAGCTCTTAGCAACATGCTCACTTCTCCACATGTCGATGAAAGTGTCCTTTCTACTTGCCATTACATCAGCCTAACGTGTAGGAGAGATTAGTGCATTCATTGCCTACCCTCCTTACATAATATTTCATAAAGATAAAATCACCCGTAGGCCATACCCAAAGTGCTTGCCAAAAGTAGTGTTGGACTTCCATATTAACCAGCCTATTCATTTACCTACCCTTTATCCGAAACAGCATGCCAATGCACAGGAAGTAGCACTTCACATTCTGGATGTCAGATGGGCCATAGCATTTTACTGAGCGAGAACAAAAACATTTTAGAAAATCAGATAAGCTTTTTGTTTCGGTGGCAGAACACACCAAAGGCAAAGCCATATTTAGCCAGAGGCTATCCAAATGGATCTCAACATGTATTCACCTATGTTATAAACAAAAAGGTTTAAAAGCTCCCTCAAGAACCAAAGCTCCTTGCACGAGAGCAATATCCACTTCCATAGCATTCCTGAACAACGTCCTATAACGGACAATGGACAAATGTAAGGCAGCACTACGCCACTTGAGGGGGTGGTTTTATTCAGTTGACTTCCTGTTCAATTGAGCGGGTCGACACTGACTGCTCAATCAATCCAGAAAGATCGATCTGGCAGTGGCGACTTTACTGCCGTCAGTATAGACCTACCCATTGACTGAGGTGCAGTGGATGGAGCTAGTCAATTGCGTCTCCATGTCCCTGTTATAACCTTGGCTCTGAACATTCTGTGCTCCAAGTGGCCCAGGAGGGTGCTGGTTTCCAGAAAGTTCATGAAGTGCAGCTGGTCTGGGGGCTTATAAATATACAGAAGGGAATACTTCTGAAGGATCACAGGTTCTCTAGGGTAAATCACTGTTTTCCTGTATGTTACCTTTTTAAACTTGAAATCAGCTACAGCACATTTTCAAATTCTCTCAGCAGATTTTTCTGTCCATTCTAATGAAACAGAACTATCCTCCCATTACCAGTAAGAGTCTGATGACCTTATCAGTTGTATCAGATACGTGTGTGCGCGGGCACAAACCTACTATATATATATCTGTGTGTGATATGAAATGATTACAGTTGCCTTAAAAGTGTTTCTAGGCAAGGTCACTTGAGTTTCTTGTCTGTAGTCTCCGGTGATGTGTAAAAATTAAAATGTTTGCAGACATTGTTTTTGGGGGATCATTTTGGTGAGAATCTAAGGGGATGTTTGGAGGCATCATGTTGATCCTGTTAGTGGGAGAAATGTGAATTGTTCCGAGGGTATTTTCAGCTGTTCCCTGATTAATTCATCCTTCTCTGTAGAGCTTTAATGAGCTCCAGGTTGTAATCCCTTCCCCCATCCCTCTGCCCTGATGCTTCTAATTTCATACAAGTATTTGAAAATAGAAGTGGCTATGGATATGAAACATGACCTTTAACCTCCTTGCAACTCTTCTGATTATCACATGCTTTGAAACTAGATGCATCTCTCCAAGCCTGTAACTTGGAAATGTTCAGATCAAGTTACTTCAAAGAGTCTCTTTTTAACATTTCTTAAAGGGATATGCCACTTTCAGATGTAAAAGAAACAGCTGCATGCTTCAGACAGACAATAGAGACCATCCTAGATCTTTAGTGGATAAGGAAACAAGCCTTGGAAGAAACAAGACTGTCCTTTTGAATTGAGTTATTGGTCTGCTTCAGCAGCTGAATGATCACTAATGTTTACATGGCCAACATACTGCAAAAAAGTAGTTGTTTCATCATTCATGATCTTCCACTAAAAATATTCATTAATGGGAAGGCAAGTACTCACTGTATTACAGATCCTGATGTATTTTGAGAGAAGATCTGTGTTGTCTTCACCACCTCTCTCTCTTTTATACCCTTGAGATTAAGGACACTTTCAAAACTGTTGATATTTGTTTCTAATCCATCCTGTCTCAGGATGGCTGGGCCCTTTAAAGCGATTGGGCCCCAGTCAACCTGTGACAAACTTAATACCTCCACAGGTATGCAGAGTGAGTAGTAATGAGTGATATCATGTGACAGATGGGTCATGTGGCTAAAATAAGGGCTTTCTCTGTAGATAAGAGAGGCCTGGGGTGGGAAGCATAAGAGGAAAGTTGCTACAGGAGTGGAGCTAGTGCCTGCCTGCCTGGAGCACTCCTAGAACAAGGTTTGGGCTCCAGGGTTGGGAGGCAGCCCTGGGACCAGTGTTCCTGAAAAAGCAATAGGGAACTGAAGAGGAGCCCAAGATAGAAGGGAGGTTTAAGTTTGGAATGGGAGGAAGAGGCTTCAGTGGTGTTTTGTTTGTTTGTAGTACCACGTTCTACTGAGGGGCTTGAAGAAGAAGTCTGGAGACCAATTACTCTGCAAAGAACTGTGTGATTAGAGAAGAACCTAGGAGAGGCAAAAGTGTGGCTGAAAAGGACTTTGGTTTTGAGGTTCTCTTTAATTTGAAAAGACTGTGGTCCTGGGTGAGGGGAAGAGGCCATCTGGGCCACGCCAGCTGAAGGCCTGACCAGGTACAAGTGGACTTGGATAACCTGAAAGGGTGATGAACTCTGAGAGGGGCTCAGTCAGAGGGCTGAACCACTTTAATCCCTGGGAGAGAGAGAAAAGTGCAAGGTGAGGCACTTAAAGGGCTAACTACAAGAATTTTCTGTTATAAACTGAGAATTTCCCAGTTGGAAGTGAGAGGAGAAAGACCTGAGTGGTGATCACAGGGTGATTATGAGCTGGCAATGTGAAAAAGGCTAATGCAATTCTAGGGTGCATTAAGCGAAGTATTTCCTGTCGAGATAGGGGAGTGTTATTACCATTGTACAAGGCACTGGTGAGACCTCATCTGGAATACTGTATGCAATTCTGGTCTCCCATTTTTAAGAGATTAATTACCTGTGCCTGTTCCAGTTTTAAGGGCTACAAGGAGGATGAGAGGAATGGAGACCTTTCCTTACAAGAGGAGACTTAAGGAGTTTGGCTTGTTTAGCCTAGCCAACCGAAGACTGGGGGAAGTTATGATTGCTCTCTATAAATACATCAGAGGGATAAACACAGGGAATGAGAGGAGTTATTTATGTTAAGGGCCAATGTTTGCACAAGAACAAATGGATATAAACTGGCCATCAACAAGCTTAGGCTTGAAATTTAGATGAAGGTTTCTAGCCATCAAAGGAATTAAATTCTGGAACTGACTTCAAGGGCAGCCGGGGCTGGGGGTGGGGGGACTAACTGGTTTCAAGACTGAGCTTGATAAATTTGTGGAAGTGATCGTATGATGAAGTTGTCTACAGTGACACATGTCCCATCTCCAGTCATTGGAGATATTTTCTACTAGCAGTCATAGATGGGCCATTAGATGGGGTGGCTCTGAATTAGCACAGAGAGTTCTTTCCCAGTGCCTGTTTGATGGGTCTTGCCCACATGCTTGGGGTCTAACTGATTGCCATATTTAGGGTCGGGAAGGAATTTTCCACCAGGTCAGATTGGCAGAAGCTTTGGTGTTTTTTCACTTTCCCCTGCAGTCTGGGACACAGGTGATTTGCTGGTTTGAACTAGAGTAAATGGTGGATTCTCTGAAACTTGAAGTCTTTAAATCAATATTTAAGGACTTCAGTAACTCAACCTGAAGTTACAGGCCTATTGCAGGAGCAGGTGGGTGAGGTTCTGTGGCCTGATAATTGTGATGGTTCCTTCTGGCCTTTGCATCTATGAATGTATGAACGAGAGTCCTGTAGCACCTTAAAAACTAGCAAATTTCTGTATGAATACTCAAGATGCCGTTGCCATATGTACATTGACCTTAACCATTACAGTAATAGTAACCTACACACACAGCTTCAGTTTTGGAGTAAAATATGACTATGAAGTTTGCCTAGTGTAGGTAAGACCTAAGGGCTTGTAGTGATTCAGATTTGGGACCATTTTAACAAGGGGATCCTGAGATATATCCCACAGGAAAAAAAAGCTTTTCTTAAAGATGAGAAATTCTGGCAACCTATTGGTGGTCCGTGATAGAGCTTAAACCAGGGTGAGATCATCACACCACTGTACCCAACACCAAAGGGTTACCAGCAGCATGCATGCTGCCCACCAGCGCTTTGGGGGAGATCAAATTAAAAGGTTATTTCAAAAAGACTTTATTTCTCCAGTTTGTATTGTCACAAGCCTCATGCACTAATTCTTGCACCAAATTAATTATACTGAACATGCGCTGACAGAGGCATTAACAGAATTTTTTACCCTTCAAAATTTCAAATCAGCTGGATAGCTCAAGGACCCCTAAGCAGTAGTCCTTTGAATCTGACCCCCCTCACCCAGCCACTGTCCGTTTGAGTCCCACTTAGGCAGAAATCTGGAAAAGGTTATGAGGGATATTGCTAAAATCTGTCTGGGAGGGTGTGTATTTGGGGGAATGTAATCAAAGCTTTTTAAAATTAAAATATGTAAATACTTGCTGCCAGGGGAGGGACACTTTAGGGGTGGGGGGGAATAAGGGTGAGGGATTTATTTGGTGGTGCATTGAGGGGAAGGGGATAAATGGAGGTGGTAGGTGAGAGGAGTTGGCGGGGGTCTCAGATGATGAGGAGGGACATTGGGACAGGGACATGGGGATGAGTGACAAGGGAATTGGGATAAGGGCACCTGTCAGACCCACATTCTTTCCTTCTCTGTATGTGCCAGGATCTGGAGTGTCTGAGCCTGCCCCCAGTGAGCTGGGATCTGGGTTTTCCTGATCCCTGGCAGTGTCTGAGCCCCTCTCCCTGCCCATGTGTGTGCCAGGATCTGGGGTGCCCTGGTCATCTATGGAGGGGTGGCCCCCTTCCCTCCAAAACCTGGCTCACCTGAGGGGGGGCCAGGAGTCTTGTCTTTCTGGGAGTATCTTGTGCTCAACTGTTGAGGAACCCAAACCCCTTCATGTGATCTGGGGGTCACTGCCCCCCATAGTGTCTGAGCCCCACTCTCTGCTCTTTGTGTGCCAAGATCTGGAGTCTCTTGTGTATCCATAGGTCTGCCCTCCCATCCCTATCCCCCTCCATGTGAGAGAGGTTCTAGGGGGACGTGCCTTTCTGGGCATGTCTGAGCCCATCTCTCCCTCCCACATGTGAGCCACGATCTGGATGGGGAGCTTAGAACAGGCCTGCTTATTGCATGCACCAAGAACATGTTGCTGACATGGTGAGGTGAGAAGCTGAGAATGGGTATGTTTGACACATCAGAAACTCTTGTACAAGGGAACAGGAACACCCACTGAAGGAATGGGGCTATTCACACATCTGAGCTATTGTTTTCAGGCTGTATTCATTTCTAGCTGGTATTCCCTTTCAACAGAATATCCTACTGAGATGAATGGGCCACTTAACACCTCTCTTATCCTGCAGCTTTCAAGTCTGAAACCCACCCTGCACAAAAGCTGAGAACTAACTGTAATCATTTGGGGGGAAAGCTGCCTGTCAATGTTTGTTTATTTTTGGAGAAATAAGAGTACAGCAGAATATTCAGAAAGTGCATTTTTAAAAGAGAATAAATCCTACATGCAGACACTCCCTCTTTGTGGGTGCAAGAGTGAGTGGTAATAGGTGAGAGGGATTTGGGTCTGCTATGAGTGATAGGTGGGGTTACCAAACATCTATTTTCCTGGACATTTGCCTCTTTTTTTTTTTTTTTTTTTTTGATCCTCAACCCTTTGTCCAGGCAGATTTTTTTCCCCAAAGAAAACAGAGGCAATGTCTGGGGTTTTTATGGAGCAGACATTACAACTTAGAAAGAACCCTGATTGGTCTGCAGCCAGATCCCATCCATCCAGGCCTTAGCTGCCAGCCAGGAGAGCCCCTGGATGTGCTGACTGATGGGCTGTTGCTGTGTTCCGGGTCTGTGCCAGCCGCCCTGCCACCGTGACAGGGAGCAACACTATCCCCCAGCTTGACAGCAACTCCCCTCAGGTATCCCCCCCAGTACACACACTCCTCCAGTATACCAAGGTACCACCTCCAGCACCTCCAAATGCCCTCCACTATGCACACGCCCCTTCAGCAACCCCCAACTCTCCCCTTCTCCAGCAGTGTCCTTTTTTTGGGAACTGAAACATGCTAACCCTAGTGATATTATGGGGAGGGGGATGAATAGGAATGGATGGTAGGGGAGGGAAGAGGTGTTGTGGGACTCAGGTGAGGGAGTTGGAGAGGGAAGATGGGAGGGGTAGCAGAGGAAGTTAGGGAGGGTTGGGGTGAAGGAGGGCTGGCCGTCATTAATTCTCATGGGTATGTATAAATGTGCTGGGATCTAGGGGAGTCCAACCAATCTGTAGGGGTCTGAGCCTCTTTTCCTGCCCAGTGTGCTGGGATTGAGGGGCCTTGCTCCTCTTGGGGTGTCTGACCCCTCTTCCTGCCCTTTTTGTGAGCTGGGATTTGGATTGGGGGACTGAAGGTAACACAAATTTAAACATCTGATATCTAGAAAATTATTAGTTAAGATACATGTCACCCCTGTGTGAGGTGGGGGCTGGCCAGAGTGTGTGTGGAAGGGGCCTGGTTTGGAGGAATGGGCAGATTGGATGGTTGAGGAAGCTTGGCTAAAGCAGGTGCAGCAGGAGTCTCAGCTGGAGTGGGAGTGAGGGGTCCAGTTCAGGGTGTGCAGCTCAGACTACATAACCAAGATAGTGTATGGCCCTCCAGTAAGCTGCTGCCTATGATGTGTATATGCAGCAACGTGGGTCAGGACTCAGGAGACAGCAAGGAACAACTTCTTAAGTGTTAATGGTGTGTACAGTGTCAACTAATAATGGCTTAATAGGATGAGGTAGGGAGGGGGAGCTAGAAATGTTGGCAGGGAAGGGCTACATATTACAGACAATGGGCAGGGGCTGGAGAAGGAGAGACCCATCAGTCTTCTCTCTCATTTTTAAAGTTACTGTAACAACCATGTCATAAAACTTTCAGTTTTGGGACATAGACCATGGATGAGATCTCTCACCAGCCCTGTTAGCAACTACACATTGTGAACATTTAAAAGCATGACCATTATTCCCATCCCATTTTAACAAAATGTACAGGGGAGGGGAGGAGCACTGAGGAATCAGAGAGCAAGTGTATGACCTAGTGGAAAGACCACTGGATTGGGGGTCCTTCTAGCTTTGCCATTGTCTTGCTGGTTGATCTTGGGCTAGTCACTTAACAGTTCTGTGCCTCAGTTTCCCCATCTGTACAGTGGGGATAATAATGTAAAGTACTTTGAGATCTACTGAAGAAAAGCACTGTATAAAAGGTAGGTCATCTTGATTATTACCTAGCCACAGTAGCATATCCGCTGCAAACCTAGGTGAGAAATGCAACTGCCTGAATAACCACTCCTACCAACAAATATTTCTTCTTTTTTTAAAAAGCTGTGAAATTAAATGGAAAAATTGTATTAGCACAGAGTTAAAGTTGCTTGATGATAACTTGTGCCCTTTCAGGACACTTGAGTTCAGCAAAACTCAGACTTCTGAAAGCCAGGAAATACAGAGTTAAGGTAAATGCCCATGCAGCCTAAACTCAGTCCTCTAGAGCTGGCAATACCTTCTGGGAATTATCTGTATGCAGTCCATCTGCTTTCACTGTTTTAGATATAGCTGTATTGAATGGTGGAGGAATAAGTTGGAGTAACTTGGAAGAGCAGTGATTCTAATATGAAGAGATCTGGGTCCAAGTCCACACATCATGTGTGTTCTTAAAAGAAAGATGCATAATTACCTTGAGGTTCTGCATCATTTCAATGTAGAATTGGGTAGGTTGTGTCAGTAGCAGGGCACTGGGGCCTTCTGGCCATGGATATTGTAAGAGTGAGGTGGGATATGAGAGCAGTCTGTGGATTTAATGATGGAATGGGGAAGTATAGGTTAAGGTGGTATCCTTGATGCAAGTATTAAGAGGTTGTTCGTTAACTTTTATAAGTGTAGTATTCTGTTGGGGAAGTAAGCTCAGTGTCTGAGCACAGGCAAGTGCAGGGAGCACCTGTCCATTACGGTGAAAAGGTGGCGTGCCAGTGTGTATGTTACAGACATTGTGGGCCATTGCTCAGAGAAGGCAGAGTTTAGGCTGCATGGGCATTTACCTTAACTGTATTTCCTGTCTTTCAGAAGTTTGAGTTTTGCTGAACTCAACATTTGGGAAAGGCATGAGTTATAACTGTGTAACCTTAACTCTAACACATTTTTTCCCATTTAATTAATTTTATTTTTTAAGACTATCATTTTTTATCTTGATTTGAAAAAAATAATTGTAGACATGGATTCACTCTAAAGCCAGCTCTAGAAGATGATAGCAGCATGAGATGGACAAGACCTATGCTGAATGCATGTGATAGAAATGGAAGAGGTGAGAATAATATTTAGAACGTCAGTTACATAGGGTAAAGAAATACCAGTGTTTATCAGTGCCGGAATACCTCTTGATAGAAAGTGAACTGATGCCTCAGGGAATTGTAAATGGGCACTTTGAAGATGACAACAAAAAGCTGCAACTGGGTTGCTTCACACTAATCTCCAGAGGCTGTCTTTTCTAACAAAAAAGAGTGTGTTTAAAGGAGAATAACTAACACTGTGGTTTAAAGGGCTTATGCAATCTGGGGAATCTTGAGTAAGAGTAGAAAGGTATTTTCCCTCTGTATTTGGCATCTGGGCAACTGCTGCTGGAATAATGCATCTAGTTCTGCTGTCCACTATTCAGAAGGATGTTGATAAATTGGAGAGAATGCAGAGAAGAGCCTCGAGAATGATAAAAGGATTTGAAAACATGGCTTTTAGTGATAGACTCATGGAGCTCAATCTATTTAGCTTAACAAAGATAAGGTTAAGGGGTGACTTGATTCAATCTATAAGTACCTAGATGGGGAACAAATATTTAATATTCAGTCTAGCAGAGAAAGGTATAACATGATTGTGACAGGGTGCTGGGAGAGACCATGCTGATTCAGCCCCTTGCCACTGGTGTCCTAATTCCTCCTGGAGGAAGGGAGACAGGGCCTGTGCTGCATCCACAGCCGGGTTGATATCTTCCATCTCGAGGCCCTGCAGAGACTCCTTTATAGTGCAGGTAGTTCGGCATGGAGCGTACTGGCGCACACCTTCCTCCACTGCCTCTGAGGGCTCCAATATGACTTGAAGCTCTTTTATCTCCACTCAAAGGGTCTTCCGTGAGACCTCTCTGAGCTGCTGGTCTTCTACCAGGACCTCCTCCGGACCTGGAGGCTGGTCTCTGCAACCAGGTCCGTGGTAGTCGCCAAGGGAGTGGATCTCTTTATGGTGCCCCTGCTACACAATCCTTATCTCGGTGTTCAGGTGGCGGAGTCCCCCTCCATGTGCCAGAGGCTTGGCTTGGCAGGTGTCACCAACATCGGAGATCTCCTGGACTCTTTCTTTCATTGTCCTCCGTAATTAGTTGAGTCCTGGGCTCAGTAGCCCACCCCCCTTAGGCTGGGGGAGGGGCCTTTAGCTATGGTCAGGCTTGTACCAGCCCATGTCCTGGTACGCAAATAGTACTGGTGCCCTAATTAGAGGGAATGGAAAAAGCTGAGTAAATCCTGCCCAGAGTGGGTTTATGCGGAGCAGCTGTGGGGCTTGTTAGGCCAGGTACTTTAAAGGCTCTCTGGAAGGAAGTGCAGGGAGGGCAAATAGCCAGCAAAGGGAAAAGCTGTAACAGGTGGGTCTGTCTTTTGATTGGAGCACTGTGGCTCCTGGAGCTGGTAGGCTGGACTATGTATTAATAGCTAGTGGTGGTGGGATATAAATTTTAAATAAAGAGCACTGCTAGGAGCATGAAGCTCATGTCTAGGTGTGGTTTGTAGGCACAGAGGATCTGATCAACTGGGGGGCCTGCCTGAACCTGCTACAATGATCTAGTGTCAGGATGGTAAAGCTAGATAAATTCAGTGGAAATAAGGAATAAATTTTTCAGTGAGAATAATTAACCATTGGAACAATTTACCAAGAGCCATAGTGAATTTTCCA
Source organism: Mesoclemmys tuberculata (assembly GCA_007922155.1). Taxonomy (NCBI): domain Eukaryota; kingdom Metazoa; phylum Chordata; order Testudines; family Chelidae; genus Mesoclemmys; species Mesoclemmys tuberculata. Next base: position 23,386,203 of record ML675637.1, read on the forward strand.
TCATTGAGCATTTTTTAAATCAAGATTGAATATTTTTCTAAGATCTGCTCTAGGAATTATTCTGGGGAGGTTCTCTGCCCTGTTATACAGCATGTCAGACTGGATGATTACAATTGTCTCATCATAGATTCCAAGGCCACAACACAAATGTGACTCTAGGCACCCTACACAGTACTGCAATATTAGTACATAATATGCCTTGTGAGATATCATTTTAAAACCAGCCTGGTTATTAATATTGTAAAATTCATGTTAATGCTATGAATTCCCTCTGTATGATGTTTAAGACTAGACAAACTACCCTAGGTAAAGGTGATTATAGGTCTCTTCTAGACAGAGGAATGTGGGTTTACCATTATTTATATATATTAGTAGCAAACTGAGCCTTTGAGCTAAAATGACAGAGGTTATCCTGATCCTGAGACAGAAAAGTAACCTGGCTCCCGCACTCCAGAGAGAAACTGACTGAATCATCTTCCTGACTTTTAAGACAAAAGGTTTATCTACATCTACAATGCTTGCTACACTTGCACTGTTGTACCACTTCACTGAAGAAGGTACCTACACCAATGGGAGGGGTTCTGCAAAGGTAATCTACCTCCCCAAGGAATGGTAGCAACACTGATGAGAGAATTCTCCCATTGATCTAATACTGTCTACACTGGGGCTAGCTCAGTTTAACTGTGTATAGATTTTTCATGCTCCTGAGCAGCGCAGTTATACTGACTCACTTTGATCCGGTCTACATGAGGAAATTATCCCTTGGGGGGGGGGATTTCATCTTTATCTTTAACCTTTAGGACACAAAGGAAGCATGTGATTTTTTTTTTTTTTTTTTTTTTTCCTCTCAGGTGGAGCTTTCCCATAAAAGCTGGAAAGGAAACTGTGGATTGAGACACTGTCTTGAACAAAGACTGTATCTTGCTAGACTGTTTGTCTTTTAGATGTGTTTTGACTTCTAATTTGCTTGTAACCATTTCTGCCTTTATCCTTGCTACTTCGTACCACTTAACCTATGTTCTTTGGTTAAGGTTGTTTTATTTTACTATAAACCAACTCAGGGCTATGCTTGAAGGAAAGGATGTTTTACTCTGCTAAGTTAATAAGCTGTAAAATACTTCTGCTTTAAAAAAAAGTGAACTTACTATCTTTTGTGAATGAAGAATGATGGGGCTGTGCATTGCAGAGAAACATCTCTGAGGAGCTCAGAGGCTGGAGTTCCGATTGTTACCTGCTGGGAGAGTCTAGGGAGTGTGCTGGTGAGGAAGATAGAGGGGTGTGCCTTGATTTACTCTCATATCTGATAAGTACCACAGTGGCTCACAGCTCTAGGTATCCACAGGAGCATACCACAACGAGCTCTTGCTATAAAGAGACATGGCTCTTTAGTTTTTACCTTGATGTAGCTAAGCAATGTATGTTAAATCCAGGGGGGCTGTAGTTGACCTAACCCATCTACCTCAAGGTAAAAGCACCACTAGGAATTTTAAGCAAGAGAGCTAATTCACATTATTTAGGTCAGGGTGAAATCACTCCTTGTGAAGGCATAACAGTGGCAACGCAATTCCAAATTCCACATGGTGAGGTCTCCCCCTCCAAACATTTTAAAATCATCTCCCTCTAGGTAAACTTCACATTTGATCAACAAGTATCCTCTAGCGTACACGTTCTCAAATTTTTTTCCTAGGCTCCCCTTGGAAAGTATTTTGAGGCTGTGACAACTCTCTATCCTAGGCCACCCTTACTTCCATGCCACTGGTGGGGGTGGCACTGCCTTTGGAGCTCCCAGGCAACAGCCACTATTCTCTGGCCATCCAGCTCTGGAGGGCTGTCAGCCATGCAGGGCCTTGACACTCCTAGCCATGGCATGCACAGGGGCTGACAGCTTGGACCCCCAAATAAGCTTGTTCCCCTTTTGCGGGGGTCCTGACCCCCAGTTTGAGAGCCCCTGCTCTAAGTAGTGGTGAATCTAAGGTGTTAACTGTGCACTTAACATTCGTTAGCGTCAATGCAAAGTCATAACTTTTCTTCAGCCCAGCAGACAAAGGTTCAAAGCTCCCCCAAACGTGCTCTTTACTCCTCTCCTCGGTTACCATTATCGGTGTTAAGAATTAACTCTCAGCCCTAAAGTGGCCTGGCACCCGGCCTGGGCTTGCAAGTGAGGCCTGGTCTGCAGGCCGCAGCGAGCGACCGAAGTTGCCCTGCGTGGACGCGTTGTGCGGCTGCCTGCACCCCTCGTGTCCTGACAACGTACGCGCCCCGGCCCGGCCCGGCCCGGCCCGGCCCGTGGGGCAATGCCGTCGCGCCCGGGAACCGGGGGCAGACACACGGTGACCTCTCGCTGCCCCACGGGCGGAGCCGCACCGCTCCCTTCCCCGCGCTGCCCCGGGACCCCGTCCCACGCAGGGGGACCCACCCCGGGAGGAAACAAGGCCCGCGCGCCGCCAGCCTCCCCGACGCAGGGGCTGGGGCTGGGGCTGGGGGGGAGGGGCAGGAGGCTAGCGGGACCCCGCCGAGCTGACAGGGACGCCTAACGTCGCGGTGACGCGAGGGCCTACGCGCATGCGTCGTGCGCAGCGCTGGCGGGAGGGGCACGCGCAGACCAGAGCTTGCGTTGGCGCCCGTCTCCCCCTCGGCTCCAAGCGCGCGCCGCGGCCCCGCCCCACCCGGCCGGGGCCTGCCTGCCGGGGGCGAGGCGCTGCTGCGCACGGCCCGCCACTCGTGCCGCGGCCGCGCCGACCGAGGGAGGGGCCTCGGGCAGGGAAGATGGCGGCGGCCGCTGGCGGGGGGGGCTCGGCGGTCTCGGTGCTGGCCCCGAACGGGCGGCGCGTCACGGTGCGGGTGGGGCCCGGCACCGCGCTGCTCCAGGTGGGTGCCGCCCGCGCCGAGGGGAGCCCGGGGAGACGGCCCGGCCGCTGGGCGGGGGAGGGAAACCCGCTGTCAGCCCCGGCGCCTCAGGCGGGCTCGTCGTGCGCTGTGCAGCCGCCGCCCCTCCCCCGCTGCAGGGAGCCCTGCCCCGAGCTCTGGGCTCCGGCTCGGCCTCGGACCCCCCGGTGCGCGGCGCGGCGCCCGGCGCTGCGCAGGCCCAAGTGCCCGCGGCTCGCGAGCCCCGGCTGACCATGGCTGGCGTGAGACGGGGTCCGCAGCGCCCAGCCCGCTCATTAGCAGCCCAGCTACGCCCGCGCCGGTAATGCCCTTTCTGTTCTCTCCGCAGATTCTAGAGGAAGTTTGTGGGAAGCAGAACTTCAATCCCAACGAGTATGATTTGAAGTGAGTCTTGGCTGGCTTGCACAGAGCCTCTTCTTGCCTGGGCAGGCCTGAGAGCTGCCTCTGTACTCCCATTGAATATTGTGCACGGGAGACTGTGCAATTTGATTGAAATCGTCCCCCTCCAAAGAGACAGGGAATGCAATTTTATTTATTCCATTCTTTATACAAGCAATAACTGCAGTGAGTTTGCTGGTGATGTCCCCAGTCAGGAGCTGTGATAGTGTGAGTGGCAGAGGTGGTAGCTCCACAGGGAAAAAAGCCTAGAACCTTCCTTCTCTGTGAGCTGTAACCCTGAATCACACATCAGAAGGTGCATGTCAATCATATGTTGAACTTGAGATTGGGAGGGTGGAGGTCCTGGAACAGCAGGTGAACTTGCCTTGTGTGTTCTTATGTTCTGTTAGTTTATCCAAGCTGGTGTTATGGGAGCACATACACAGTGTGTTTCTGGCTCTTCCCTGCTGTAAAGATGCTTATAGGGCTGATATACTGCTTTGTTGAAAAGCATCAAAATAGATGTTTATATTCAGAAGCCAGGCCCCCACCTCCAAATCTCCATAAAAGTGGCAATCCACCATTCCTATTCTTTTTTACCTTGTGTGTTGCCTAGCTTGAAAGCTCCTTCACCTTTTTAACTTGACCTAAAACATCAGTTCTCAAACTGATCCCTGGAGCAAGTGCTGGTGTTTGGCAGAGAGCTGGCTGATCCTGTGTTACTATCACTTTGGATTCTAGCTGCAAAATTGCCATAAAGGAACATAAAAATATGTTACGAATGTTACCCGTCCTTATAAGCAATTGCTGTAATTACCATTTGGATGTTATGTGAATATAAATGGGGGGAGCAAATGTCCACAAGACACACTGTTAAGGTGTGATCCAGAGTAATGTCAAAATAAACCATTTAAACTTTCAGTTCCTGCTCCCATCTGCCTATGACTTTTGGGGAGCATATTGAGGCTTTATCTTCACTGTTTTACAGTGCGATAGCTAACATACAATAGTTCTCACTGTAAAATCCCCAGAGAAGACAAGGCACCTTTAGTTGTTACTGTAAAGTAGCATTATGCCTCCACTCATGGCAGACCTCACCTTGTATATCTTGCAGTAAAACTAGTGTGCCATGTCTCCACCAGCGCTCTATAGCGGGATAGTGTGTGAACATTACTTAACCAGCAGTAAAAGCACACTTTTTGTAGCAATGAAGACACAGCCTGAAACTATTTATTCACTTGCATTCTACCTCTTCTTTGTAGTCTTGGGAGAAGAGGTGAGGAACTTGAGTCTTTGCAAGGTCTGTGACCTTCAGAGCCAGACTGCAGGTTTTCAGTATTCTGAATTACTTCTGGTGGGTTTGCTTCCCAAAATGACAGTTTGCATTATAGACTCCAGCCCCATGGCGCTCCATCAACCTGTGGAGGAGCGCAGAGTTCTTTCTCTGCTCCAGACAGCATTGCTAGAAATCTTTGCAGTGATCTGAGGGGTAGCGTGTGGCTTTACCTGATCTCCTTCTTGGGCTTTTTTCTCTTGCAGGTTTCAGAGGACTGTGCTAGATCTTTCTTTGCAGTGGAGATTTGCCAAACTGCCCAACAATGCCAAGCTGGAGCTGGTGCCAATCTCTCGTAGCAGAGTGGGAACTGAAAACAAAGTATGTCCGTTTCATAACATGACCTACCTTTATTTAGTTTGCAGGCATATTAGGTATGATCTTGTCAAATTAAATAATCATGAGAGACAAGGTAGGTGAGGTAATATCTTTTATTGGACCAAGTTCTGTTGGTAAGAGAGACAAGCTTTGGAGCTTATGTGGAAGCTCCTGAGCTTGTCTCTCTCACCAGCAGAAGTTGGTCCAGTATAAGATACTACCTCACCTACCTTGTGTCTCTAATATTCTGGGACTGACATGGTTACACACCACTGCATAGAACTAATTACCATGGTCAGGCTTGGCCCATATTTGGACGGGAAACCAACCGAAGAATACTCAAGTGCTGCAGGAGGTAGCGTTGGTGATTTGTTAACTGACACTCCCCATTTACAATCAATATTTATTAAACCAGTGTCCCAGCCTTATGCTAGGACCTGCCATTGTAGGGGGGGACAGTTTTAAGGTGAGATATAAAACTACAGTCCTGATGACCTGAAGTCATTAAAGATTCCAGACCATTTTGTCCAGAAGTTGAGGCCATTTTCCTGACCTAATACTTGTTTCAGTAATTATATTCTGCCTCCCTAAATTCCACTTGCAATCTCAAATTGTTACCAGATTCTCTTTCGCTTTTTGCCCTGCTTTGTTTTTTAATGTTGTTTACTGAGAACTCAGACAACTTCTCAGTATATTTATGTAATTTGTAAAATGCTAGGAATATCTCCCTTGGCCACTTTTATTTTCCTTACAGTCTTTATTTTCTTTTAAAGGTTTGCAGAGTATTTCTTGCTGTAGTAGCTAAATGCTTATTTGTGGTAAATTTTTTTAAAACACAATATTTTATGGGAATTACCCTGTATTTTATGACTAGAAATGGATAGTGTGTGATCTTGTTTAAGTGGAGTCTGGAAATATTAACTTGTCTGTCACTGTGATCCCTATGAATATCTTGTCTAACACATGTTCTCAAACTTTGTGACAAACCACGTGGTGTTGGTTTCTTCTTATTGCCACCTGCTTAGTTGTTTGGAAGACTACTATCTGTAATGTTGTATTTCTGCAGAGGTAATTGCTGCAGTTACAGTAATATTATATGATTCAAACAGAAAGTCAAGTGGGCTTAAATCCTTGCCTGAGTTATAATGGAAGGCAGGTATCCATGAGCTATTGTCTATATAGAGTTGTGGTCAACACTGAAAAAGTTTGTGAACCTGTGCTGTAGCACCCTGTGTTGGACTTAGGGATGTTATCATGTATCCAAACTTCTCTGCATGGACCCCTCTCCCCCATTCCCCATTTTATGCATTGCTTCAGTGACTTTACTTTTCACTTTGTGGAAGAAGGAAGTTTGGTTCTCTGGCCTCATAAGACTTACCATTTAATACATCCATGTGGGCACCATATGCTGTAATTTTTAACTACAAAGGGCTGTAGTGGCACCTGGTTGCTGTCTCTGGGGGATTGAAGGGGGTGGTGGTGTGATGTGGTGCAGCTGGCAGGACTGTTGAGTGAGGACCTCACCTGGAGTCTATATCCTGTTCAGGTTGCCTTATCTTAAAGAAAAAGTTGAGGCTGAAAATGAAGGGCAGTTAAGTTTTAGGGGCCAAAAGAAAAGGGTTACATGTGAAAAAAGTTATGACAACTAGAACTTTTCCTGGAAAAGAAATGAGCTGAGGAGACTTAAGATATTTATTTATATCACAGTACAGTCTAGAACAGTGGTTCTCAAACTTTCTGTATTGGTGACCCCTTTCACACAGCAAGCCTTTGAATGTGACCCCCTGGCCCTTGCACCTCCCTCTTCTGCCCACCTGGAGAAACTGACCTGGGTGCATGCTGGTATTGCTGCCCGCTTCCCCTTGAATTTTGCTCGTCTGCACACCACTAGGGGGCTGTGAGGGTGGGGAGCGAGGAGCAACGCTTCTGGCATCCAGGTCACTGCTCTCCCCTTACGTAGCCCATGTGGAAAAAGAGAGCAGGAGCTCCCACACAGACCAGGTGGGGAAAATGACCTGGATGCAGGGAGCCCCCTAATGTTGCTCCTTGCTCCCCCCTCATAGTCCTCTAGGGGGTGCGGAGGAACATTGTGGGAGTGAGCAGTATCTGTGTCACCGCGTAACATAAGAACAACACGGTATGGAATATAATGGCATAAAAACAATACAAGAAAATACATCATACAATATGTAGTTGGCCAAAAGAACTCCCTCCCTGTGTCAAATACTGTACCTGAGTTTTCAAAACCTTTGGATAACTTCATGAGCAGAATCAACATTAGTAATTATGTACTGAATTTGGGGCAGTCAAAGCTTGTGCTTAATAATGTACGTTGATTTCCACACTGTTGGCGATGAATTCCCCCCAATGTGCCTCATGTACTAGGTGGCTGAGGGCTATATGGAGGTTTCCTCAGACACATTTGGCAGTGGTGGTGGTCACTTCTGGAGACTGGATTTGATAAATCACTGACTTGTTCAGCAAATCAAATGTCTGGGAAGTAGATCCCAGACCAGTTACCCATTCTGTCGTCATTCGTTCCTAAGAACTCTTTGCCTCTCTTAAGGCCTTGTATACACTCAGAAACAAAGTTGACAAAACGTATGTCAACTTACAGCCACTGCAGTAATTATTGCAGTGGCTGATGTCCACACTGCCCTCCTTGAGTTGGTGGAGTGCATCTTAACCAGGAGCACTTCCACTGACCTAAATGGGGCAGTTTCAGCTGAGAAGCCAGGTGCTCAGTCTCCTGCCAGGAGCCCCTCAGGCTGGCTCTGAGGGGGACCGTCCCTCCTCTTCCCTCCCCGCCCCCATTCCTTGTTCTTTCCAGGAGTCAGCCACAGGCTTTTCCCATCCCCATTCCGCATCGGGAGCCAAGAGAAGCTGCCAGGGGCTTTCCTCCTCCTTCTCAGGGTCTGGCTGCCCTGGCTTCTTCCCTCCTTCCCCCACCTCCCTGCCAGGAGCCAGACAGCCTTGTCAATTTCATGGTTGTGCCATGAAATTGACAAGGCTGCCTGGCTCCAGTCTTCTAGGGCTTCTCCCCTCCTCTCCCTGTCAGGGGGTAGGTTCCAGCAGCCCCTGGCTTCTCTGGTCCCATGCTTCTCGCTGGGCTTTCAGCCCTGTAGCTGGAACTCCAGCAGAGTGGTTAAATTGACAAAAATGACAGCCCCACTACTGATGTAAGGGGATGCCGTGCCTACATTGACAGTGTGTTGCCCTAGCTATACCAGCAAAAGCCCTACACATCTTGTCGAGGTGGTTTTATTTTGTCAATGGGAGTGATTGCAGTGTGTACACCCGCACTGTTTTTTTGACAAACCCTCTAGTGTAGACCAGGCCTTAAACATATCTATAGAGCAGTGCCCACTGGATTCCTGTATGATGAGAGGTGAGGAAGGAAGGCACTGTTACAAAGAGCTAACCTAGGGATACAGCCATCATTTTTTTCATGCCCATTTGTAAATTTAGCAACTAATTGGCACAGTTCTCTGTAATATTTTATATGCAGCCTGGGATTTTTTAAAGGACTTTTTAATTGACTGAATGTGACTTTTGTGACATTTTTGGCTTTGAACTATTGCCCCCAAAATGATATGATTGCCGATTTGAATTTCTGGGCAAGATTCTTGTAGCATGGTGATGTCAACTGTCAGCACACTCTAGCTGAGGATAACCTGGCAAAGAGGAGAACGGAAGGCTGTTAGTGATGGGATGAAACTTCTTAGCTCCTGTGTTGTGGCAGATAATGCTCACTGTTTCTTCTACACAGGGAGGTTGCTGTCTCTTAGCAGTACTGCAAGGGCAGGACCTGAGGTAGATAGCAAACATATGCCACCAAGGAATCCTTGTAGATGGTTACCCTTTGTAGTATCTCCTCTTTTACACCCTCCTTTGAAAGGAAAATATGGTAAAGTTTTCGGTTTTACTGTCTTCTCTGTCTCCTCCTAGCTGCTCAGGCACTGTGGGATAGTGGGGATAGATATGAAGAAAGCATTTGTTGATGTTCTGTGCTCATGACCTTTTAAGGTTGCTGACCTTCTCTGACTTCTTAGGTAATGTTGGTTTTTATGGGGCTGGTGAAAACCATGGTTCACTAGAAATCATGGATAGTGCTCTGTGGGGATTCTCTCTGCTCAGAGAGCTGTTAGGTAACAATGCAGCCAAATTGGCACATCATCAGAGAGCTGTTTGTGTTAAGTTAGAAGGCCACTTGCCATCCAAAAAGTGGTGACTACAACCAGAGGCAATTTTCTTCTCCTGCCTCAGTCTGCCACTTATGGAAAGGGGTGAACTGGCTAGGAACAAAAGGGAAGCTTGGAACCAGTGATCATAAGCTACTTCAATTCAGCAGAAGTGAGTTCATGAACACTATTATAAAGATACCAGATTTTTAGGGATAAATCTAGTGAGTAAGGTACAGTAGGTGGAAATAGCTTGGGTTGGTTTGTGATGGAAAGGCTTTTTTTCATGTTAGATTTTTCAGGAATTTCAAACGCTTCTTCAAGTTGGCATCTGCATAGTCAAACTTGTTGGAGATGTCTCAGAGGTTTGAAGAGCTTTTATAAAGCAATACCTGTTGGAGCTGCATGGTCACAATTCATGGCACTAAATATTCAGAAGAGATTATAAAAAGGCAATGCAGCCACAATTACCTCTGCTCCTTCCTTTCTATAGCCATCTGCAGTTGTTAAAGACCTTATTTCTGTACCCAGAGCAATTTCTGAGGTTTTTGTCTCAAACATCCTTAATTTGTAATGCAGTGGAATTAACTAGTTAGGAAGCTGTCTAGGTAGTTGCATGTTGCACACACAGTCTTTCTTCTGAACTGAGCATTTTCTTTCATTTCGGTTGTGGCTGATCAGGCCTTCAAGGACTTAAATAAGAATGGATTGAAGTGATGTGTGTGGTCCTTCCATGGTCCCACAGGTGGAAGTGCTCAGCTGTTTGTTGTGCCTGAGGGAAGCCCATTCCCCAGATGGATGCTCAGTCTGTGCCTGCACCAGAAGGCTGTGGAAGGTCCTAGTCATCCTTACTGAGGAGGCCTTATGAGCCCAATTATTTGTTTTGATACTGGATCAGCCCTCCCTTCCTGTGAAGGGACAGAAGTGGTTGCCTTTGCTTTTTGTGTCCTTGATGCCAAAGATGATGGTGCCAGATAGTCATCAGACCCTGATCTGCACAGAGTAAGTCTTATGGATCAAGGCCTAATTGGCCTTGAGAAATGAGCACTTAGTAACAAGGCCAGTTTAGATTTCTAAGGACCATGTTGTTCTCTGTCCTTTATCAGTGCTGAGAACTTGGATGTTTAAGAAATGAGGTACTAAGTAGGTACCTTATGAGTTCATGATCACCAGGCTGGGTTACTGCAACTCATTTTATTTAGCAATGAAGCCCCATGCTCTGTAAAAGCTTCAACTAGTTAAAAAGACCAAACAAAACCAAACAGCCTCCTAACACAAGTCATCCAGAACTCTGCACTGTCTCTTCTCTATATACACAGTCCAGTCAGGACCATCCATAGGGGTGTGTAGGGTCTGGGGTAATGTACATTGTGTGGGCCCTCTGCCTGGCTCCAGTGGCATACCCTGGGTCTCCAGGGCTTGGGGACCAAGCCTGCATTTGAGCCCTCCCCCCCCTCCTCCCAGGACCCGCACGCTTACCACCCCTGTTCCCTGCACGCAGGGCAGGAAAGGTCCCCAGCTCCCACAAGACGGCGCTGCCCGCCAGCTGCCCTGGGTGGGGGGTGTCTGTACCTGCCGGGGGAGGGTCCGACATGCTGCTTACCTCCTTCTGCATGGGGTGGCTCCCCTCCCCTCAGTTACCTGCTGCACGGCGCCTGGCTCTCCTGCTTCAGCCCGGTGCTGGCTCAGACAGGGCGGCCTCACCCCCGGCCTGGGAGAGGCACAGGGCTGGCCCTTTACAACACACACTCAGGACTGGGGGTGCAGAAGGCTTGGAGGAGCAGCTGGCTGTGCCCCTTGCCCCCGCTGTGTGTTGTGAAGGCTCTGGCCCTCTTGGCACATGACTGCCCAGCTCCAGCCAGGTCCCAGTGCAAAGCTGGGACCTTGGCGGCAGCTGCCCACCTATACAGAAGATTCTTGATTTCCAGGAACCATTCGAAAATGCAGCCTTGTTTGTTTAGATGTGGATTTAATAGTGCCCTGGGAACTCAGTACTGTGTCATGAGTTAATTTGCATGTTGTTTTGGTACAGATATAGAGCAGAGAACTGGGAGATGGGGGTTCTAATTTTTGTTCTGCTACCTACTTTCTGTGAGTCTTTGAGTAAATCACTTAACATATTTGGGCCTGAGTTCATCTACCTGTAAAATGGGGGTGATAATATTGACCTCACCTTTGTAAAGCACTTTGAGAACCTCAGAGAAGAGGCACTAGAGACAAAGTATTGTTCACTTGATTATAAATAATTATCCTTCCAGACTTGTGCTTGGAAACTCTTTTCCCAGAAAGCAAACTATAGGAATGCTAACTTTGTCAATGGAAATCTTTCTATGGCCTGGCTCACAGTCATTAGCCCAGATTATCCCCTGATCTGTCTGTTGAGGGTCCTCCATAAATGGATCTCAGCCCTGCATTTGATTGGGGCTTTGGGTGCCCCTGGATCCTGTGCAGTCTGGGTTCAGCACAGTGCAGGTTAGGTGGGCAGGAGAAATTTGCAGAAGTTAACAAAAATCATAGGTTTTAATGTGCCCTAAGGGACCTAGGGGAAGCCATGGCTAGAAGTTCCATAGGGGTAGCTGTGTTAGTCTGTATACAACAAAAACAATGAGAGTCTTGTAGCACCTTAAAGACTAACAAATTTCTGTGGGCATAAGCTTATGCCCGCAGAAATTTAGTCTTTAACATGCTACAGGACTCTTGTTTTTTCATGACTAGAAGGAATTCCTACCCACGTGACCCATTAGAACAATTCTGAAAGAAACCTGGGGGCTGCGGGAGCCAGAACTGCTGCAGGCGAACAGATCCTTTGCTTGAATGGTTCTAGAATTAGCCATGTTTTGGGGCAGCTTTTCCATGAAGCAAACTATGTCCCTCAATGGAAAGATGTGGGGGATTCTCCTCAAGGATTTCTTAGTGGAATTCCTTTGCAAATAATCTCTTTTTGAGGCTTTCACGGCAGGAGATGATGATTTAGGCCACCGTGATCAGTCAAGTCTCATTGTATCTGCCCATGCATAGGTGTGAGGAAATTTAGCTTGTGTGCCCCTGAATAAAAATCTCACTACATGGTGCTGCCAATCTGTGCAGCCTTGGGACACTGTACAAGTCATGTCAGTGGTAGTCAGATAAAAAGAATGGACTCATCTGAGACTATTCAAATGGAAAGAATCAAAGCTAGCCGGCTCTGCTGGCTGGGGCATTGGAAGCAGAATGGTTAGTTTCACTTTGTGGGCCTTATTGACTAAAATCATGTTTGTATTAGGTTTCCAACAATGCAGGGGAAGGTTTAAATCCCAATGATGCCCAATAAAAGATGTTTACATGTGATTTTAAAAAAGTTAAACATTTCTTTTCATACTATGATTTCTAAAAATTCACTTTTAAAACAACCCCTTAGGTATCCATGCATCTTCAAACTGCTTTCTGCAGCTCTTGTGGGAGTGTTGAAAACATCAAGAGAATTCTGTCGTGGCCACTCCTTCCCAGATTCAGTCATAACTAATTTCTGCCATGGGGATAGCTGTTTTAGTCACCCCCCCATTCCCCAGTATTACATTTGGGAACTGGAGTTACAAACTGTACATTACAGCCTTGTATTTGCGGAGAGAACCTGGAACCAAGAACAGACTCTAAGGTGGTATCCAGATATTCTCAAATCACTCTTTTGGGATTCAAGTTTTGAAGTTCAGAATTACACTGATGGCTGCCAGTCAGGAACACAAATAAAACACAGGACTGAAAGTCAGGACTGTTAAGGTTCTAGTCAGCTCTGCCACTGAGTCATTTTATCTGATCTTGAGCAAGTCATTTTGCCTCTCCTTTTTCTCCCCAATAACTGTAAATTGGAAATATTTATAAGTACCTCCTGGGGCTTGTGAGGTTTAATTCTTTAATGTTTGTAAGGTGCTTGGTTCAGCCTTGGATAGGAGATCCTAGAGATGAAGTGTGTACACACAAAAATTGTGAAGAAACCAAATTTCCTCCAAATCCTTAATTAATTCAGTGGATTTTCCCTTCTAGGTTCAGATTGCATTGCAGTTGGACAGTGGTTTCCGGTTAAAAGACACCTTTCATTCTGGCCAGACACTGTGGGAACTTCTCTACCATTTCACGCAAACCAGGTGAGCAATGAGGCATACAGAAGGGAAAGGGCTTGTTTTTATGGACACTTCCAACAATCAGCTGAAGAAGGAAGGTAAGCTACTACTTATAGACATTGTCAGAAGACACTCGGAGATTTCTAGAAATTACATGTATTTGATTGTGCTCCCCTCGCCCTTATATTCTGCTCATGTCTTTTTAGGTTACATTGATTCATATTTAGACCAGGGATAAAAAAGAGAGTGTAACTTATTGCCTCAGAACATAAAGCAACCACTAACTCCCTGAGGCTGGGAATAAACTTCCCCATGGACATGTTACTGTATTTGTTCATTGTGGAGACTTACACTGAAGTATTGACTACTGCCAGAGGTAGAGATGTGGACTAGATGGACCACTGGTGTGTCTGCCCTGGCAGTTCCATGTGTTGTGGGGTTCTTCCTTGGACAAACTGCTGGTTTCCTCTGGAAACTTCGGGGGGAAGCCTGGCGCTCTCAAGTACAGGTTAAAGTGGCATTTTCAAACCATTGTTTAGGTCCTGTTTAAAGAGAACGATTTCATGCCTGTTCCTGCTGTTTTGCTCTAGCTAAAAAGTACTTCATAAATATTTCTAAGGATTAAAAAGGTTTCTGTAGTTTGCCTCCACTTCGCTACAATCTCCATTCTGTGCTTCCTTCTATCTTTAGTTGACTCAAGAACAATAGCAACATTTTTTTTAAATGTCAAACTAATAAACTCTGCTCCAAGACTAGTCTGCTCTTTGATTTTGTTGTTGTTTGTGGCTTTGGAAGGCTGAGCCTCTTGAAGCTGAGGCAAGTGCTGCAAATTCTGCCAGGAGCAGTATGGAAGATTTCAGTTTGTTTTTTTGGCAGGATTTACTTTTTGCTAATGTGCTGCTTCTCCTGGCCTTTTCTGTCGCGCACATTCTTTCACTTCCTCAATTCCCACTTTCTGACTGGTGCTCTGGGCTTTTTCTAACTTGGTGGGAGAATTTTTGCTTCTCGTGCATTTGAAGGTCTTGCACCATGGTGCAGATGCTGTGCTGCAGTGTTGTGTAACTGGAAGCTGATTTGAGTACTGAAACAATTTAAATACCCATCTAAAAAAAGGAAGTGATTCAGTATCATGCCAAACCCTCCCAGAGCTCTGAAACTAGGACTTCTAGTCATAGCATGCATATGAACGTATCAATCCATGCCAGCAGTGTATGATTAACATTATTAATTTCATGTGATATCTGATGCATAAAGTCTCTATGGGAATATGATTTAAGGACTTAGGGGCAAAAAGGAAGGAAGCTCCTTTCCTTCTCTCCTTCCCCCCATTCTTCAGAAATGGGTGCTGGAGGAGCTTGTATGCAGGTTTCTCCAGTACATTAGTTTTGGTCATGTTATATCTTTTAAAGTCCCTTTTATAATGGGACCAATTGAGTAGTTCAAACGTGCAGGAAATTGAGGCAGTTCCTTCCATGGACTGAATTACTATTGGTTTCCAAATTAGTATGTTTACTAAAGCTGCAAATGGACGATAAGGTATCCCCTGTAAGCAGATGTGAACCTACAGCAGTACATACTGTAGCTCAGGCATGCTGGCCTTAGGGCTGCGGAGACAGTGCTCAAATGTAGCATTACTTTTCAGAGCAGAACATCGCCTCATGCCTGGGACTGTTAGAGGGCAGCATCATTCCTTTGCCAGCGAGTGGCTGCGGCTACTGCAAAACTCAAGCTTGATTGTTTCTCTTCTACCCTTGGAATGTGCTACCTTTGCTAGGGCCCAAGAAACTACATAGCACACACTAGCCCTGAAGAGCTTGCCTTTGGCATCAGTTCCAAACTGCACAGGGCCTGAGGGGAAGCAGTCTTTGCTTCTTATGTCTGTCTTTTTTTGATACATGAGAAGAAAGTTGTTTGGATTGGCTAAATGCACAATCCAAAATTGGTCCCTCTAACTCCTTTCAAACTAAGGAGAAAAGAAAACAAAAATGTTTGATACTAAAACAGCTGCCTGAGGACCTTTCCCAGAAGACAAGAAAGCAGGCATGCTGGTGACTGTGGAGGTGTTACTACTAAGATATACTACAGCAAATTGAATAGCTCCAGTAACCCAAAACATCCATTCTAAAGATAAC
Source organism: Mesoclemmys tuberculata (assembly GCA_007922155.1). NCBI lineage: Eukaryota > Metazoa > Chordata > Testudines > Chelidae > Mesoclemmys > Mesoclemmys tuberculata. The sequence continues at coordinate 23,401,528 of ML675637.1, forward strand.
ATACATGTAGGATTCTCACTTCTGGACCTTAGCTCCTTCATTTGAGACTGGGAGAACTCCTGTGCTCTTTGTTTTGTTTTTTAAATTGTAAGAGCAAGTACCTGGGCGAAGTGGGAGCCAGATTCTCTTTTGGTAGTCATATGCCAAGACTTCCTGAGTTTAAATTTTCCCTTCTGAACATTCTAACATCTCAGAGACTCTTGCATCATCCTGGTAATGGGTGGCCCTCAGGACTTTCTCCTCTTCTCACAGTCTAGGGACTATCCATAATTAGAAGTGGACTCCCAAATACCACCTATTCATGTTGTGACCACAGATGTATGTAACTGGGAATGAAGAATCCATGGACATGGCCTTCACGCCCAGGAAATTTAGTCCCTCCAGGAACAACAGTTGCACATAAATGTTCTAGAGGTGAGGACAGTCCTGTTCGCCTTAAGGACCTTTGGAGACCTAAGAGGTGGTCCTGGTTCAAACAGATAATTAGGCCTCTTTACCTTGCATAAACAAGCAGAGAGGCACTGGAAGCCATATGGATGTATAAATCTCCTGTATCCCTCAAAAGATTCATTACTGCCATGTTCCTGAAGTGAATATGTAGGTACACTGCAGCTGATCCATGTTAACTCCTCATGAATAATTTCTGGATCAGGAATTGGCAGGTTAGATCTTCCAGTGAGGGACACGAAAGGTGAATCTCTCAAGAAGCTATCTGTCTCATGGCACTGAGCATAGACCATATTAGCATTGTAGAAAGAGGCTCCTCTGACTTTCCACTAGTCTCTCTGATAGTCAAGATTTTGACAAATCTTGGGAGGGAATGAGGTTCAGTGAATTTTAAACTTAATTTTCTGTACAAGTATGGTTCTCACTATTGTAGCAAATGGTCAGTGCAGACCCGATCAGGGTAAGAGTCTGGCCTCAGATTATCATTGAGAACAAGGATACTTTTCTCCATCCTAACCCAGCAGCTCTGTCCGAGTGTCTGGCTTCTTCAGGGTAAACATGTGGTGTGGGGTACCTGAGCAGGTGGCTTGTGTCCTCTTAACCTCTGAAAAGTCAGTTATCAGAAGGATTTATGGGTAAAATTTTCAGAGTCTTAAGTGCTTTATGTTCCAATGACTTTCAGTGGGACTTGGGCTCCTAGACATTTCTGAAAATGTTCCATACAATTCTAAGTGGAAAAGGCTTGTGGTGCAGTGCAGTTAGGCCCAAGGGGGAGCCCTGCACAGAAGTGCTTACCAACGGTCACCTGTCTGAGTCCAACCTAAAGACTAACTCCATCTAGGTACTACTAGCAGCTATTTTGTCCTGTTGTGGACTAATTGAAGGTAGACTGTTGTCAGATTCATCCAGGCTTTGATACTTTAGGAACTCCCCTGTATTGTGAGAAATTAATGTGGGTCCTGAGGCAGCTCATGAAAGCTCAGTTTGAACCACTCAGTTCCTGTGGATTTAAATTTTTCACAAGGAGGGGGACTTTCCTAGAGCTTCAGGCTCTAGCAACTGAACTCTAGGCCATGTTTTAGAAAGTTAAGATGGTACTTTGTGCTCATCCAGTAGTTCCTTGCCAACATTCTTTTTGCCTCTTGATGCGCCATTGCAGTGAGGCCCTTCCCTGCATACTGTGTCATAAGATTCTTGGGTTTTACTTGGAGCACATGAAAGGACAACTGTCTTGTTTTTTGGCATTGGTTTACTGGGCAGTGTTGTCAGTAAGGACTGTCTCTACATGGTCATGTCAAGATATAGTCATGGCAAGGCACACTTATTGTGAGGTAAGGTGGCCACCACTGCTTACCTCAAGTGTTTTTTCATCCTGTATATATGCAAAGCTGCTATATGGTCTCTCAACACGTTTACCAAAGCATTATAGCTTGGGCTGGCCTCTTGGAGGGAATCCTGTTTAGTTTCCATGGTAGGGAGAGGCCAAACTCTGTCAACTCTGAGCAAGTTTTTCCTTTGGGATATTTCATTGTCAGTAGGTCAAATTTTAATTTTTTTCTTTAATTGTTGATTCATCTTCAGGCTTGAATGTTGAGCCTAATTATCATGAGATATTTGTTGTCCTCTTCTATAAAACACTAAGCTCCCTAAGCCTTCTGTGTTCACACTGTTGGTATTGGCCTTAGCAATGTCACTTGTTACAGATTTACTCATTTTTGTTTTTGGCCATCCCTTGAGCTTTTGACTCTCCAACAGTGATAATTGTGCTCACATAGCATCATTAGAAAAGAGAAAATGTCTTGTTTATCTCAGAGATTATGCTCTTGGAGGACTCTTATTGCTCTAACCACCTCCCATCAAAGTCTGGAGGCTTATCTCTTTGGGATGTTTTTCTCTTGGCTTTGGTTTTTTTAGGGGTTTTATAAGAGATTTTTTTGCTTCCATGTTGATCATATTTGGATCAGCTTGTGTCTTTGAGAACTCTGCCTCAGTGCAGTCAGTCAGAACTGACTAGAATAATTGGAGGGAGTGGAACATGAGACAGGAGGCAGCCTGACACATGTTCTAGCTCACTACCACTGCTCTCAAGGGTTTAAACACCACACCCCTCCTAGAGCTGGTGGGGTTCCAGTCTTGTGCTAAGGAGCTAAGACCCAGGGATGTCAATAGTGCTGTAAGGAAATTCCATTTTTAACTAAGTAAATACTTGCTGCCTAGTGGGGAAGTCATCTGTGTTCAGTGATAAATAACCTTTCTACTGCTTGCTCATACATCACCTGGTATTTCCTCAGTTTAAAATGTGAGCTCTTATGTGATTTGGTTTCGTAGAGTGGTCTCATTTGCTGTAGTTTATTGTAACATCAACTTAATAGTTAATGTACATATAGCTCTTTGAAGATGTGAAGTGCTAAGAATTATTAATCCATCAGACACAGGTGGGATTTCTTGCCCTCTGGGGGTGAGCTCAGCTGTTTGCATGGACTTTTCATTAAATTAAAGAAACAGCAAAGATGTGATAAGTGCCTGGGTCATGTAACAATTTGGACTGGTGACCTCCTGGCTGAAGTTACTGACTGATTTAGGGCTATTTCTGCATGCATGGTGGTAGCCATAGGTCTCCATTTGTTGGCTTTTGCTGCATCCTTCCTTGGGTTTTACCTTTAGAGATATTTTCCTGGAGAGCTCTGCTGCCTGAAGTGCATGAGTGGAAGTATTCTAAATCCACAGGAATTTTTCTTTGGTCTCCAGTATCCCATCTCTGCTAATTGGGTCTGAAGAAAGTCTGGAAGCTATTGCAGGCTGCTCCTCCTCTCAATGTGCTGCGCTCCCTGCACAAGATGTTTACAGGTCCTGTCAGATTACTACATAAGGGAATCTAATCTGCCTGCCGTTCCCCTTCTGAAGAACAGCACATCAAAGAAATAGCAACGTGTTTGATGTGTCTGCTTGCCTTAGTGAATGCACGTAATGGATTAGCAGCCACTGGAGGAGGAGCCTGCTGGCTTCCAGCAGTTACACAAAAACAAATTTCTTGGATCTTTGATTAGTGTCTGCCCTCCAGTGATTGGATTGAGGCACGCGGTCGTGCACACCCCACTTCTGGCAGCAGGATTGTGGATACTGTCCCATTCTCTCTCCCATTCCTGCCCGTCTGGCAGCTTCATCTGTGTCTGTCGATTCTTTCACTTAAACAGTGTTTGTAGCCCTGATGTTTGTGAAGAACATTCTGTCACGCTGACCCTGTGCTGTTGTTTATTTGCGGTAGTGCCCACTATAAAAAGAATGTTCTTTGATCCAAGGAGCTCACAATCTAAAAACAAACAAGTAGACAGAGGTCAGGGGAAGGGGAATAACAATAGATAATATATACAAGTCAAACTTGTTCATTATAAGCTAGGTCTTTTTGATGGGGAGTGGACACCACAAGGACTCAGTTTCCTTCTCTCCCAGCTGGTAGTTTGCCATCTGTCCTGGTAGTTAATCACTCAAATGCCAAATTGTTTAGGCCATTGGCCAGTTTTCCATTTTAGTCTGCCCTTTTTGGGGGCTAACAAAACAAGTTTCAAAACACAAATTGTACATGGCTGTCCTCCCTGGGCTTGGTAGTCCTTTGGCCCTTGGTGCAGGGTTGTCCACAGCTTGCTTCCTAGGGGCTGAGTAGTCCTTTTCCCCTGCTTCTTTTGGCTTGGTAGTCTTTTCCCCTTATGGCACGGATGTTAGATGGTCCCTTCTGGAGGTGGTGCAATAATGGTGTTGGGTCCTAGAATGCCTGCTCTTAAAGGGCTCAAGAGCTATAACAGGTGCCCCAAGTGACAGTGCCCTGTTAGTCTTTAGGCTGTACTTAAATGTGGACTTGGTGGGGACTTGGGGAGGTTGTGCCATGCATAGGGGGGCTGCGCAGAAGAAGGAATGTAAAAGATTGTGTGGAAATCTGACTGATGGAAGAAGTATGGAGCATTGATGGAGTGAAGGGGAGGGGGGCAACATGAACAATGATTAAGGGGTGATAAGTAGAAAGGAACTTAGTTATGTAGAGCTTTGAAGGTGGTGACAAGAAGGTTAAGTTTGATATATCACATAGGGAAGCCAATGGAAGAGTTAATAGATGGAGTTGCATGATCAAACCAGGCAAGGAAGATGACGTTTAGGTGCAGCATTTAATAGGGACTGAAGATGAAGTAATATGTGTATTTGGGAGGCCAGAGAGGTTATTGCAGTAATTAAGGAGTGATATAGTGAGGGCCTGAATGAAATATTTGATTCTGGGGATGGAGAGAGAAGGATGAATCCTGGAGGGATGAAGTGGCAGGATTTGGAACGGGCTGTATGTTGGCTAAGGGAGGGGAGAGGGGTAAAAATAAAATCACCAACATGTTGCAGACCTGATTGAAGTGGAGGATGATGGTGTTAACAGCGAAGGAAAAGGAGAGTAGAGAAGGGTTGGGTGGGAAGATAAAAAGTATGACTTTGCCCATGTTAAGTTTCAGATAGGGACAAGACAACTAAGAGGTGTTGTTGAGAGGCTGTTTTGCAGGATTGGATGGAAGGAGATGATTTAATGATTGGGATAGAGAGTCATCAGCATGTAGCAGATAGTTGTGACCTGATCAGATCACCTATAGACAGGGTGTAAAGGGAGAAGAACAAAGTGCCAAAGATGGATCCCTGGGGAAACCCCCACAGAGTGTGGGAGACGGACCCACTAAAAGAGATGCTGAAAGAATGGCCAGAGAGGGAGGAGGAAAACCAAGAGAGGGACAGTATCTTGGAAGCCCAGAAGACTGCCTGAGACAACCACTCTGAAGGGGGGGAACCTAACAATGAGTGTGTTCATAGCAGCCTTGATAACTGTCTCACTGCTGGTCCCCTCCCTTCAGCAGAAACATTGGGTTCCTCAAGGGGTTTAGGCAGAGCTTTGCAGTGTGGGTGGAATGTGAGTAAGGCCCATCTACTGTTCTTTTAATTCCTCTCTGCCCTGTCCCATGTGATTTCTTTGATCGCAGTCTCCTGAAACAGATCTGTTTTTCTGGGACTTTCAGGCTGGAGCTTACCTGTCAGTACTGGTGCTTGCTCGCCCATTGTCCTCGAGAGGTAGGTTTGAGAATAACAGTGCATGATACACGAATCTAAGTGAGGAATTGAACTCTGGATTCCTTAAGATCTCTGCAAGCAACTCTCCCTCTCCACAGAGAAAAATTGCTTGCAGGACCCTAAATCTGAGTTGACTCATAGCAGCCCTATTTTGGATTGTTTATTGGCTCTTGATGATGGATAAGAGAGGATTTGGCAGAAGAGCCCTCACCTTTCATAATCCGAGGGCTGCGAACAGAGAGCATTGAAGTTTAAAGGCCTAGGCCTTGCACTGAAATGCTAAAGAGATTGAATGTAAATGTCCCATTGCTTGCTGGAGCCGTGCAGTGGCTTTGTGATAAAAGTGATGCTTCAAATCCAAATACTTAACTCTAGTATTTAGTTATTTTACTATTAATGCCTGAAACACACAATTGAATGTTCCTCCAAATTGAAATGGTGTCTCTCCCAGTGTTTACTCATGATCTGATCAGTTGTGTGCAGAGGAAGAGGGATTGTTGCCAGATCCTGGAACTTCAGTCCATATGCACCAAAAACATGCTCATACCTGGCTCTATACACAATAACTGATTAATTGTGCAGAGAAGCCTCCAACCTTCCTTTTCCTGGCCAGCTTATCTAGAAGGTGGTGGTATTCAAGCTCCAGAAGCATTTGTCCTCTGCTGTCATCCTGGACCTCGGATGCTGATTTCAGACTAGCCTGCAGGACAGAAAGTCCTGTTGGTGCTGATGGATGGTCTCCCTCTGGCCCTGGACAAGAAATCAATCTTTATGCTGAAACTGCTGGATCTCTGTGGCCTTCAACACTACTGATCATTCCATGCCTGGAAGAGTTCTGCAGCTACATGAAGAACAGTTGGCATAAGCTCTGCTTGTGGAAGAAAAGAGGATTCTAGTAGGGAGGAGAGGTGCATAGTATTAGGAAGTTTCTTAATTTTCATCTGTGATTGACACAATCGGCTCACATGTTGAACATGGTGTGGCACCTTGGGTTGTGCTGGACTTTCCTCCTAGATGCACAGATTGCCAGAGTGCTGAGGAATGATTTCTTTTATCTTTGCCTGAACAGGAAGCTCTGTCTCCTACTCTAGCCTGAGGGCTTTCCTTTGGGACTTACGCTGTCTTTACCTCCAGGTGAGGTTATTGCAAATCACTGCCTGGGTTGGACCCAGCATTTATCAGGAGCCTCATAAACAACAAAGGTTGATTTGAATCCCCTCACACCTGTACTACATGTACTTTACTGTCATTTCAGAACTGAATTAAAGGGCCCAAGCTTCACATACAAAGCCTTTAACAGATTGGGACACGGCTACCGCAGCGTCTGTTTTACCCTCCATGTATCTCGAAGACAGCAGTGTGTCACAAAAAACAGTAGCTGGAGAGACTTGCATTTAATCTACTTGGTCCTGGGGCCAGAGCATTCTCAGTAATGGAATCCTAGCTATAGAGTGCCTTGCCAGGAAGGGTTAGAATGAATTCAACCCTGATGGTTTGGATCAAACTCTTTCCTAATAAAGTCTTTCTTCAGGAATGAGCCCAGAAATCAGAGAGCAGAATCCCTGCATATCCAAGTTCACACGTGCTATATGGGAGATGGAACGCCAGTTGTCCCAGCTTCTTAATTTTTTATTAACACTTAGATACCAAGCAGATACGTGCTTTTATAAATATGTTTAGAGAGGTAGGTGTGTGGACACTGCTGCAGAAAGTTGGTGATGGGGAGAGATTTTGTTTTATTCTAAGATTTTTGGAAAACATTTTCATTCCCAAACATAAATGTTGGTGCTATTTCAAACTGTCTGTGTCCTGAGGGATTTGTTGTATCCAAATAGCTCTAGAGACAGTTGTGTGAATGTTTATATAGCCCTTTAATTAAGTCAGTTAAGCTCTGTTTGAATTAAAAGCTAGCACTGGGGGAATGTCTGCAGTCAGTCGTGTATGGAGCACAGAGTGACAAGCTGACTTCAGGGGTTGGCTACTTGCTACCTGTTCAAGGATTTCTCTACTATTGTGGATTTCATTAGCTGACTTGCAGGAAGGCAGCTTTAGTAAAACTAGCAGGTGATTTGTGATTGTTCCCCATTGCAGTGAGGCAGAGAGGGGAGAGCCAACCCTTTGCAGAGACTTGCTCACAGAATGTTCTGGGATCAATGAAGTCTGTATCATGTGGAATTTCAGCTGTTTTGCTTTTGATGATTGAGCAGCCGTTGGCATGCAGGTGATGCATACTAGGCAAAGAGAGGCTGAACACCTATTGGTAAATAGTGGTACAGACTATAGTGACACTGCTCTGGAAATTGGTGATACTAGCAATAAACACTACAATATCATGAGGAGGAGCCTCGTATATACCCACTGTGTTGGTGAAAAATACCCTTGGGGCAGCTCTCTGACCTTTGGTTCCAATTTCAAACCGTTCACCTGCTGAGTTATATTGAACATTTTATTTGGAATCCTCCAAAATCTTTAACCTGAGCAAAGGCTTCTGGGAACCCAACTGATCACCTCTCCTACCCACAACTATCCCAGAAACTCTACCTGCCTGCCACTGACCATCTCTTCTCCATGCCTGTGCTTGAGAAAATAGCTTTGTCTTCTCTCTAATAACCTGTCATTCAACCACATTTTCAGTTTTTCACTCTGGGTTTCTCTCTGGCTATAGCACAGAAGATGCTGTCTGTGAAGTTGATCTTTTTTCTCTATTTCAGTGCATTCTTTACTGTAATGAACCATTTTATTCTTCAGGGCCTATGTAGCTCTACAGATATCTCAAGTTTCCTCCTCCTAGGAGACTGGCCCATCTTTGCACTAAGACCCTGTAATTGTGGAGTTTTCTACACTTGCTCCTTTTCTTTCTACCTTCTGCATCTTGCTCCTTTTCTATCTGTAGCTCCAATGTGTCCTTCTTTGCATCTTTGTCCATGTTGATACCACTTATGGTGCATGTGCATATCATGAATGTGAAATCAGAATTTTTTGGTCAGCAGGGTCTGTTGGAACCATGCCTATGTCCTTGTGCCCCCACCTGATGGCATATAGGCCTTGACCACCTGTGAGTTTCCTCTTCCTGCCTGTGGCAGCAAGATGGAATTTGATGGCTTCCACCTGCTTTTATGCAGCAGCAGCTTTTCAGAACTTGTCAGACAGGAACATTTTCCTCCCTTCTGATAGATCCTTGTTTTTATTTTAGTCCATTTTAATTTTGATTGATTTGCTTCAGTTTAATGTCTTAGTGCTAAATGGCCCTGCTCAAACTCTTGTGCGTCAAGTCCCGCCTATATTGTGATGGTTTTAGTCTCTTAATGGACAGACATAACTGGTGAGGGCTGTATTCCATATATTCCAGTGTGCTGGTCCTTCTCCCATAGAACCTGCCATTTCAGAGATACTGTGCTAAAACTCTTTCTGTTGGAGCAAGAGGTATATTGGATTCAGCCCTCTCATTCCAAAAAAGGGACTGTTGTTTCAGAAATCCCATTCCTTCACAGCTCAGTGAATAGGAATTCTACCCCAAAGCTCCTTTGGCTGGTCCTGAGGAGAAAACTTCTACTCCTTTGACATGCTGTCCTCAGTCCCTCAAATCAAGCTCTATACCAGTTGAGACCTGAGCACTGAAGACAGGTACCACCTCAAGGCAGGACAGGTAGAAGATAGTACCAAGGATGACTCAGAGGACCATGCTTCTTTCCTGGAGCAGGAGGAAAGAATGATCAAATGGCTGGCTTTTAAATCTCAGGCCCCCAAGCCTTATCTTCCAGTGCAGGCCAGTGTGGTGGACATTTTGCCTCCTCCAGTGATGACTGAAGTTATATCAACCCAGTACAAAAGGGTGGAACCAGCAATAGTTCCCTCTTGGCTACAGTACTGAGTCCCATGGTTCAGGACCTGGTGGTAATGCCAGAGCCTAATGATGCCAACAGATCCATTACTAGCTACAGATTTAAAGTTCCAGACACTGACCTTGTTATCATTGTTGCAGGTACTGGTTTCCTCAGTGATGAGAAAATCCTAAGAAGTCTCTGGCACCAGTACCCTCTCTCCTTAGCAAAGAAAGGACAGAACCATGTCTAGAGCAAATACATTTCTCTTTTTCAAACTCCTTTTCCCCAGAGTGAAGCTCTGACCTTTTTCTGGACATCCAACAACTTTCCTCTTAGTGAATTTCTGGTTAAAAAAATCTACATCCTCCTGTGGTCACCAGGGATTCATTCTAAGAGGCACTTGTCCTCAGGGATTCCTAGAGAAATCCAAATTACGATTGTGGATCTTCACTTTGAAGGACGAAATCTTTTCAGCTCGCATCCGGGTTAGTCATTACACACCCTAAAGGTCTCTGAGTTATCAGAAGTAAACCATTTTGTTTCTCGGGCCATTTCAGACAGAACTTCCACATGACTACACTTCTAAGAGGAAGTTTTGCTTCACTCATAAGAGAGCCCCCTCTTCTTCTACCACTATCCACTTTGCATCATCTCCCAAACAGCAGGTTTGAGGCTCATGTTGAAAGCTGTATACCTGTCCCACCAGAGCTTGCTTTTCTCTCTGCCATTTTTAGTTGACGCCTTTCTCATTTTTCTTGGGCATAGACTCATAGACTCATAGGTCAGAAGGGACCAATATGATCATCTAGTCTGACCTCCCGCACAAGGCAGGCCACAAAACCCTACCCATACACATTTATAACAACCCCGAACCCATGACTGAGTTATTGAAATCCTCAAAAGTGAGATTTGAAGACCTCAAGCTGCAGGGAATCCACCAGCAAGCGACCCATGCCCCATGCTGCAGAGGAAGGCGAAAAACCTCCGTGGCCCCTGCCAATCCGCCCCGGAGGAAAATTCCTTCCCGACCCCAAATATGGCGATCAGCTAAACCCTGAGCATGTGGGCAAGACTCACCAGCCAGCACCCAAAAAGGAATTCTCTGCAGTAACTCAGTTCCCATCCCATCCAGCATTCCCACAGACCATTGAGCAGACTTATCTGCCGATAATCCAAAATCAATTGCTCAAATTAAACTATCCCATCATAACATCCCCTCCATATACTTATCAAGCTTAGTCTTAAAGCCAGATAAGTCATTTGCCCCCACTACTTCCCTCGGAAGGCTATTCCAGAACTTCACTCCCCTAATGGTTAGAAACCTTCGTCTAATTTCTAGTCTAAATTTCCTAATATCCAATTTGTACCCATTCGTCCTCGTGCCTATAATAGTACTAAACTTAAATAATTCCTCTCCCTCCCTAACGTTAATCCCCCTGATATATTTATATAGAGCAAGCATATCCCCCCGGAGCCTTCTTTTGGCCAGGCTAAACAAGCCAAGCTCTTTGAGTCTCCTTTCATAAGGCAGATTTTCCATTCCTCGGATCATCCTAGTAGCCCGTCTCTGAACCTGTTCCAGTTTGAATTCATCCTTCTTAAACATGGGACACCAGAACTGCACACAATATTCCAGGTGGGGTCTCACCAGCGCCGTATATAACGGCACTAACACCTCCTTCTCCTTGCTGGAAATACCTCGCCTGATGCATCCTAAAACCGCATTTGCTTTTTTAACAGCCATATCACATTGGCGGCTCATAGTCATCCTGTTATCAACCAATACCCCAAGGTCCTTCTCCTCCTCCGACGTTTCCAACTGATGAATCCCCAACGTATATGTAAAATTCTTATTATTAATCCCTAAGTGCATGAGCTGGGTTTAGAGCATTAGACACTGGAGATTATTGCCAATTCCAGTTCTTGCCTCTTGTACCTCTTAGGGACCTATTTCAGAGAGACAACAGAGGAAAGAGGTGAATTCTTTATTTTAAGTAGAAGCCAGAGAAGCTCCACCTCTGGAGTTCAGAGAGAAGGGTTTCTATTTCAGCTACTTCCTTGCTCCCAAAGGAAAAGGAGGAATGTGTCCTATCTTGGACCTGTGGTGACTAAATGCATTCATGGACTTAGATTCAGAATTGTGACACTAGCCTCTATTATCACGTCTCTAGAAGCCTTTCCCCCTTTCCTCTGGATAGGCTGGGTCATAATGTAGATCGGCCAGGCTGTGGTCACAGTGATACTTACAGTTCCTTACTGGGCCAAATAGTACTGGCTCCCAGATCTCTGCAGATCTCTCATCTCAATCTTCCAGATTTACATTCCCAGAATCAGATACATTCTCCACCCAGTTCCCACATCTCTTCACCTGACTGCTTGAAAGTTGACTGGCTGCGCATAACATGGGGCTATTTCACAGAACTCCAAGAAATATTGATATCCATCAGGAAGCCCTCTGCAAGATCAGTCTACAGATCAAAGTGGAAGAGATTTTTCCATCTGGGCTTTACAACAAGGTCCTAATGCATTGTAAGCGTCTGACCCAAGATTCTAGATAGCTTAAACTGGGGTATGTAATTGGACTTCGCTGTCAGCTGTGTCAGGGTCTATTTTACTGCCCTTGTCAACTTCATACAGTGTTCTCTCATCTCACTGTCAAAACATTTTTAAAAGGGCAGGCTCATGCCTTTGCCTCCATTCAGGAACCTCCTACACCATGGGATCTTAATATAGTTCTGGGGGCTTTATGAAACTCCCCTTCAAAACTTTTTCAGTGCTTTCTTCATCTCATCCTGACAACTGACTTTCTGGTAGTTATCACCTCAGCCAGAAGGGCTGGTGAGATCCAAGCACTAATGGCATATCCTCACACAGCAATCTACAGGGAAAAAGTAATGCTGAGACCCTGCCTTAAATTCTTCCTCAAGGTGGTGTCTGATGTCATTTAAATCCAAACCATCAATCTGTTTTCCTCTCCAAACCCTGCTTGAACCTAGGAAAGGCAAACTGCACACCATGAATGTTCCCAATGTCCTTCTTTATTACTTAGATAAAATTAAGCCACTTGATAATCATCCTGTCTGTTTGTGGCATTGGGAAAAACCATGAAGGGCCAACCACTCTCTCCTCTGAGATTATCCTCCTGGATTACCCAATGCATTTCGGTATTGCACTAGTTAGCAAGTTTGCCCCTCATCAGGAATTGGGTCGCACAATTCAACTATTGCTCAGGCAATCACTGCAGCTTGGCTAAGAAACATTCTTATACCAGAAATCTGCAGAGCAGATATAGCTTATTTTGCTCACTGAACTGGTATAAACAATACTGGCAGAAGTGCTTTAACAGTAGAGGCTGTGTCTGCATTGGGAGGGTTTGCCATACAGCTATACCAGCAAACCTTTTCAAATGTAGATCTGGCAACAATAACTTTGGTTCTTCTTTGAGTGCTTGCTGATGTCCACTCTAATTTAGGTTTGTTTCTGCACCATCTGCATCAGTGCTGGAAAATTTTTTCCCCTCGCAGTATCTGTAGGGGCGGCTCTAGCACCCTCTGCAGTGGCATGCCTATACACTCATGTACATGGTGCTGTCGGCCCCTCTCCCTCTGAATTTCTTCTCACCGCCCGTGGTGGTGCCGGAACAACTCTCTTGCTCGCCTGTTTTTCCTAGTGGTTTAGCTGTTTTTAGCGTATATAGTTAAGGTAATTCTTAAAAAGTAGTTTGATAGTTGTTAGCTCATTAGTTAGCAAGTTCTCAGGATTGGGGCATGCCCTGGTCCCCGGGGTTTAAGCCCTGTGCTTTGTGCAAGAAGCCTATGCCACTGAGTGACCTGGCAGAGTTGCTTGATGTGTTTGGGGGAAACCCATGTCTCCGAGAAGTGTAAAATCTTCAAGGGCTTTCGCCCGCATACTAAGAAGGACCTGGACATTAGGCTTAAGGCCCTTCTGAGGGAGGCGGAACTCCAACCAGCGTTGGAGCTGTGATCGGACTTGGGACCGAGTACCGCAGTGTCGACGACGTGGCCCTCGACCCGGCACCATTTGGCATCCCTGGACTACCGAAGAAGCGCCAGAAGAAAGTGCACTCTGGGAAGGAGTGCTTTCTGGCACAAAAATCAGCTAAGAAAAGTTCTGGGATGCTGGAGTCAACTCGGAATGGCTCTGTGCCCGTGCAGGTGTCGAGCTCGGCACCTGCACTGCTGCTGACACGGGAGTGGCAGGGGGCTGCACTGCCTATTGGTCCCCCTCCATGTGTGAGGCATTCCAGGCGATGAAGGATCTGTTGGCCATGCTGGTGCTGCGTATGCCTCACGAGGTTGAGGTGGAACACGAGGACATGAAAGGCATGGCTCCCATGGACACTGCTGATCAAAAGAGTCTCATCTTGGGCACAGGAGACACATGTGCACTACCAGTGGGATCTAACCAGCCAGATAGCTCAGAGAACCACAATTACTAGTCTTTTTTTGTGCTGGTGACTTTTAAATGTACAAACCTGTGAACCCCTTTACTGCCTCCTTCCTGGCAATCTTCTTTCCCTGTCTTGAAGTAAATTTGAGGTTAAATATCGCCCCTTCAGATCTATATGTCTGGGGCCATGTCTACACTACAGGGACTGTAGTGGCATAGCTACAGTGCTGTAGCTATGCTAGCATAACTCCGAAGTGTAGATACAGCCTATAGCAATGGATGGGTTTTTACTGTCACTTCCCCAAGTGACAGTAGCTAGGTCGATGGTAGCATTCTGCTATCGATCTGCTATCACTACACTGCGGGGGGTTAGGTCAGCATAACTAGTTTTCAGTAGGGTGGATTTTTCAGATTCTTGAGTGATGTAGCAATGTTGACCTACATTTTAAGGGGAGATGAGGTCTGAGAAAAGTGCTTTTCTTCAGGAAAAGGGAAGAAGCAGCATCTTCTCTGGCTGCTGCTTTGCTGTTCAAAATTTGTGCTCCTTCCCTATTTCCCTCATCCCCTCTGCTTTCAAATTGCATGTCACCAGCTCTGTAACATTGCTGATGTATGCCTTGCCTTACTGAAATTCTTAGCCATGTCTTCATCTCACACCGTGGCTATTACAGCTGCATTCTCTGTGACCTCCTTAAGTCCTTGTTCTTCAGAACGAATGAAATAATGTTGCCATGTTGTATGTCTGGTACCAAGACACACAACTGCATCACTGTCCTCCATAGTTTTTGTTTTGTGATTCCTTTCTGCTAGATACTATACATAGATAGTAAGAAACAGTCCCTGCTTCAAAGAGAATACAATCTGAACTGTAATAGGTAAGCAAAGAGACAGAGGGTGGGGAAAAAGGAAAAAAAAAGGTTGCTAATTTAGAGATGTGGAACTGGTGGACAGTGAGATTGACTTGCTTAAAGTTACGAAGGGAAATCAACTTCTCTGATTCCCTTGTCTATATCTCAAAATCCAGGTGAAGAATTGGCTTTTCTCTGTTTTTAAACTCTCCAGGGGTCTGTATTTGAAGGAATAGTAGACGTGGGGCCAAATTCCGTTCTTATTGACCTTATGGGGTTATTCTGGATTTACACTGGTGTAGATGAAAACCATGTTAATATTATCTATTGCTGTACAACTCCAGGGGTTTCAGAGAGGTTGGGTTGTTGTACAGAGAGCTACACTTCCTTTTCCCTTTCTTGCAGGGAGTGTGTTGAGCAGCACTGTGAATTCTCTCCAGTCTGTATTTACATGCGAGATGAGGTAAGTCAGCAAACGCTCTTCTCAACCGTCTCCCTGAAAATAAGGAAAACCCAGCACTACTTTCCAGTCTGGAAAATGTTCGCACTCCAAGCTTTCTTGAGGGGAAGTGGAAGAACTTTGGTCTTTTTAAAGCTTGACGTGTGTGTATGGAAAAAAAGCTCTGTTGGAACATAACCCTGATCCATTCAGGCCTCTGAGCCCATAAAATGCTCTCAATGACCTGTTTGTGGGTTTTTTCAAAGTCTCTTAAAGCTCAAGAGTCACAACAGTGGTTTCACTTCAGTAAATATTTTCTTTGCTCCACGTTTTGATCTTTCTAGCATTAATGTTTTTGTTTAATATTTTGTGAGAGCATTTTGGAGTCTGCTTTCCCTCGCTGTCCCCTTCATCTCTTTCTGAACTCTTATGGACAGATCCTCATTATTCTGGGAGTGGGTCGGGATGGGGGAAGGACATAAATGTGATTTCAGAACTTAGAGATGTTGCCTTTAAACCCACCTTGGAAGTGGAACTGGCCCTGAAAAGAGCGCCTTGGATACTGGCGTGTATGTCTAGATAACTTTGCATCTAGAACACCTAAGAATAATACAAAGCTTTTGAGTAAGTTGGGTAAAAGCTGTGAAGGTAGATGTTGTGGTGGAACGCTTTGGCTGGACCTGCAGAAGTGGTGCCTGTGAGATGGCCTCTAGGCTGCACAGCGCTGGCCTTGCTATGTTTTTGTTTCTGGGCGAAATCTCCATGGCTGCTGCCTCTGGTAAGAAGATACCCTAAGTCTCTGTCTGCCTCTGTTGTTGCAGATATCAGGGAAAGCTGCCCTGGAGAGGACAACACTGAAATCTCTTGGTCTGACTGGAGGCAACGCCATCATCAGGTTGGGAGGAGCAAAGCACACTTCCTTTTTGGGCACTTTCCTCTTCTTCCCTCATAATTTTTCACTCTAGTGGTAAATTTGTTTTGTTTCAAGTACCAAAAAATGCGTTTTAAAAAAAAGTTCAGAGACAAAAATCGTGGCACTCAGTAATTATTGTATTTGCTTGTTTATCTGAAACTGCTGCCCAGATGTGCTTCCCACAGCTGCAGATGCTGGCACTGACCAGTTGCGCAGATTAAAAGGGCTTTTGCAGATTTGTTTTTTATTCTTGAGTGAAACAGACAATTCAAAGTTAGTTCCTCTGACTGAGGAAAGGACAAAACCTGCCATTGCATCTTCCATACTTTTGATTTCAGGCATATTAACTGGCACTCCCTGCCATGCCTCTTGCTGACTGGGAAGTGAGATGTCTGTCATTCTGTGTCTAATAGCCACTCTACCTGTTCAATGTACTGGTGGCTGTACAGATGTTTGTTGCTGTTTCCTAGAGTGGGGGTTTTCTCCTGGGGAGTGGCCATACCCAGGTTCTTTAGAATTGACTCAAAGTAATGTAACAGGGTCAGGCCAGACTGCTATAGGAGGGCGGAGGAAGGCAGGTATATCAGCCCGAGGATCAGCAGGTCTGTTTTCCCTTGGTAGCTGAACAGGGGTTATTCCTGGTTAATTAGGGCACCTGGGTGCAATCACGGACCTGCCTGGAGCCTGGTAAAAACCTCTTCTCCAGCCACTAGGTGTGGCGAATGAGTTGTGGGAGTGAGGAGAGCTGCTGGAGGATTGAGTGGTGTAGATGCTGACAAGAACCCACAGATACAGGGGCTGGGGAGAAACCTTGCGTGAATAGGGCTGAGAGCCTTTCCAGACATGGAGGCCTGAGGGAAAAGACCCTGCCAGAAGGGTGACTGAAGTGTGTGTTTGCTCGGTGCTGCCACGCCTGGAGGGGCTGTCAGAGACTGAGAGACTTCCCAGGCAAGGAGGCTGGGAAGGGCCCTGCTTAAGCAGGGTATGAACGAGGAGCTGTGGGCAGGTAACCCAGGGAAGCTACTAGCATCCTTGAAACCAGCAACACGAGGCTGCTATTTGTAGGGTCCCAGACTAGAGGATGGGACCAGCCCCAGCGAAGAGGTGAGGGCTAGCAGTCCTAGAGATGGCACTGGAAGCCAGAGGGGAATGGCCCTTTTGGAGAACAGTGTTACCCTCACCTATCACTAGAGGGGGAAAATTCTGAGGGGCAAAGGAGTACCCCAGCCCACTGCCAAAGCAAAGCACAAGACCCACTGCAGTGGAGAAGATGCTCTGCCACACTGGTGTCAGGGGTGGGATCCATTCAGCGCAGCCAACTGTGGGGGAAAGGATTCCCACCATAATGGATGATGTGATGAGGTCGCTGTGCAGGCTATGGCGGCCCAACAAGAGGCCACCAGGGCCCAAATGACTGCCCAGCAAGAATCAATGCAGTTACAAGAGCACAGCCAACTGTTGATGAGCCAGGTGGCCAAGGACCAAGCACACCTGAGAGAGGTGATGGACCAGCTGAAGACCTTGACCACCCTAACCCGTGGGTCTGATGGGACGTGAGCACTGAGGGCCACTAGTTATCTGCTGAAGATGACTATGGAAGATGTTGTGGAGGCATACCTCCTTACCTTTAGAAAGGACCACATCATGCGTGGCCTGGCCCCAGGACAAGTGGGCCAACATCCTCGCCCTTTTCTGTGTGGGAAAGCCTGAAAAGGCCTCTCACAACATGTCTGCAGAAGCTGTGGCCAGCCACCCATAGCTGAAAGTGGAGGTCCTGGCCTGATTGGGAGTGACAACAGCTGTGCGGGCCCAGAGGTGCCATGAGCGGAGGTATTAAGAAAACAAGGCTCTGAGGTCCCAGTTGTTTGACCTTGCTCACCTTGTGTGGAAGTGGCTTTGACCTGAGGTCCATAGTTCAAAGGAGAGTCTGGATAGCCTCATCATAGACCGGTACGTGAGGGGGCTACTGCCAGATCTCTGTGCTTGGGTGGGCCAAATAGACACCCCCCCCCGGGGGCGTGACATGATGATCACCCTGGTGGAAAAATGACTTGATGGCCAAAGGACTTTCCAAACCACCCAGGGAAGATTCGCTTTGAATCAAGTGACCGGTCTCAATCCCTGGAATTCAGATGATGGAGAACCCAGGAAGGGTGGAAAAAGAGAGAAGCTGAGGGCCAGTTGGAGGTCATGAAGGGACGGAGTGACCTGGGTGGAGAGAACTGCAGGCTCAGGCCCCCTAGCCCAAAAGATAGGGAGGTGCTTAGAGCCACTTACAGGGGCTGTGCATGCTGGGAATTGGGGCACATAGTGGCCCAGTGTCCTAATGCCGAGGCGTCCATGCAATGGAAACTGGGCAGACCCTGCACTTTAATCCACTGGGGGGGGGAGGGGGCGTTGCAGTGACTCCACGTAAGTATACAAGACCAAGGAGGCTGAATGGAGTAGAAACCATGGTACTTGTGGACTCCGGGTGTGCTATCCCGATCATTTCAGGGAAACTAGTGAAGCGTAGCCAGCTGATGCAGACCAAGCGCATGGAGTAATGTGTCCATTGGACTTTGCTATTATCTTACCATCCAGGTGGAAATGGAGGGTTAGAAGAAGATCACCAAGGTGATAGTGGAGGAGAGGCTTTTAACAGGTTCCATGCAGGTCCTTTATTGCCTCCAGGTGCCCTAATTAATCGGGAGTAACCCCTGTTCAGCTACCAAGGGAAAACGAACCTGCTGATCCTGGGGCTGATATACTTGCCTTCCACTGCCCTCCTATCACTGTCTGGCCTGACCCCTGTCACAGTAACTAGAACTTATTTTCTGTGGCAACCCTAAGGAGGAACCTTGTGGGGTTTTGGGGCTTTTCTGAGGAGCAGTCTCCCATGTCCTGAGTGTTTTGGGAGCGGGGGGCCTGTTCTTCCAGTGTCAATGACTTTGCTTTTACTTCTTCCCTTGATGTCTCCTTTTAAGGGTTGTCATGAAGAAATGTGGCTCATCTGGCCAGGAGGAGACTGTGGACACTGTGGTCCCATTTAGCAAATTGCCAGTCTCCACTGAAGAAGCAATGAATGTGCCCCTACCTCACACCAGCATACTCGCAAAGGACTTGGACCACAGAGGTGTAGCCTTCTCTTTAAACAACTGTACAGACAAGCAGGACTTGATTAAAGAATCCCAGGGCAGTTTGGGGGAGTTGTGGCCTCCTTCAGATCCTGCGCCTGCCCCTTTTGTCCCTTTCTTTGGAGATGGACAACATCTGGGGGGGAACCCTGTGGCTGCAGACTTTCCAGTGTCAGATAAGCTATTTTCAAAGCTGCCAACATCTCTCTCCAGCCCTGGAGGCCCTTCTAAGCCAAAGAAGTCTAAGACCTTCCAAGAACAGCTGAAGGAGCACGAGCCGGTAAGGGGAGATTTGCTTTCTTTGGGTGTCCGGGATAGAGGAGCTTTTCTCTCATCCTGCCTTGCTTGAGATTAGGCTTCCAGCAGCAGAGTCAGAACGTGTCAGTTTTCAGTATTTTCTGTTCCATAATCCGAGGACTGAGCCACTGGGCTTGTGGTCTCTGACATTGAGGACATTGTGTTGCTGGGGAATTGGTGCCTTCTGGGCTGCTTGACTGATGTTCCAGAGAGGGATGAGTGGCAGGGATTTAGGATCTTGCACTCTGTCCAGTGGACGGAGGAGTTGGACTAGATTTTGAAACATGTTGTATCCTGGACAAATGGAGGTGACAGGGCTGACTTGAAGCATAAAAAAGAGACTGGTTTCAGTAGCGCCAGTCTTACCAGGTGCCTCACAAACACTCTGCAGGGCTAAGTGCTGTAGCCAGGCACCTTGCTTGCCATCAGGGATGGCGCACTGAGCTCTTTCCCACCACGACTCACTCTATAGTTTTGCCAAAGGAAAGATAGGATTTGACTGGCCAGACTTGTTCTTTCTCTCCCCTGAATATGCTTGTTACTTGTGGAGGCTGCATTTCCTTCTGCAGGCTTAGAAATGGGCATGCACAGAAATTTAACTTTGATCCCCTTTTAGGGGGGCACATTCTGTGCCATCCCCCTCCGGCTCCAGCAGGAGCATGCTCTTCCTTTCCCTACGGCCTTGATCCCAGATGAGTTCTGTGCCCCTGACAATTATTGGGGAGGAGGCCCCTGCCCCTGTTTTGCTCCTTGTGCATACCCGTGATTAAAAATGTTCCCCTGTGGTAAGGTGTAGGGAGTTCTTGGGCTCCTTTAGACTTAACAGGAGCGCTGCAGCTGGAAAGATGCTACCACGAAATAGACTGAGATGGTGTCCTGGGAAAATGGATGGCCTTCTCAAATCTCTCACAGCCTGATAGAGGGCCTCTCTGTGTGTCTGTTGTGAATGGACCTAAGCCCTGGGATGCATGTACTTCTAACCCAACTGGGTCTGAGTAGTCTGGTTGCTGCTCACTAATCCAGCTGCATTACTCTTCAGAACCAGAGCCCTCTCCTGGACAGGCCAGAGATGTTATATATGTTGCCCCTCTAAGGGGAGCGAAGTACAACAGCTTGCCACCTTACATGGAATTACCCACACAGTTCACAACACTGGATTAGTTTTGATTAAAGAATAAGACAAGTTTATTTAATTTTTTTTTACGTGGGTAGAAGTACTAAGGCATTAAAGTCATAAATGGTTACAAGAAAATTAAAGATAATATGCTACTAGTACTACAGTTAACAAACTAAACTTGGTTCAAGGTGAAATTCTTACCACAGGTTTTCAGTAAGATTTAGGTCAAGGCCCAACAGCTGTTTCTTTTGTCTTCATAGGGGCATGGGGAGAGAGATGGAGGGTGAGAGAGAGAACTTGGTGTTTTTGTCCCTCACATTTATAGTTGTCTTCCTTTGAAATGCATTTTCCTGAGGGTGATCCTTAGATAAGATCCTTTCCAGCTGAGAGCAAGGAAACATGGAGTCTGGTAGAAGGAGGCTTCATGCTGTGTTTTTCTCACCTGTATATGTTGAAATGCAGATTTTTTTTCTTTTTTTACCCACTAGCTGTCTGAGGACTCTGTTTACCACTTATGCAGATTGAGGTAAACACAGCCATTTGCTTAAGACAAGCCTGCTTGACCAATTCTATCAATTTGGGGGATACATGAGTTTGAACATGTGCCTTTAACATTTACAGGGGGATTACAAAACTTTACACATACAGTTTCTATATGCATTTCACCATGATGTCACTGAACAGCAAATTATTAGTTTTCAAATGATACTTTACAAGGCATGTTTTGTACAAAAATTATTATAAGTGTGTAGGGTGTGAATACAGTGGTGCATTCTGTCAATGTCAAACACCTTGCCACAGAGAGTGGCTAGCTGGAATGCAATTCAATAACTTTGCCTAAGGCAAAGTTAGACATGCTCAGCACATAATCCAAAATGGAAGTCCTAATAGAAAATGGAGTTTAGAAGACAAAATGGAGATCACAATTAGACAGACTTCTGCCTCGGTCGCTGTCTGTCTAATTGTGATCTCCACCCTCTGTCGCTGGATCCACCCTCCAGAATCTGAGGGTAGGCTCTCAGGGGTTACTTCCCAAGCACCAAGGCTGGCTTTTTTTTTTTCTTTACCCTTCATAGAATCCCCTTCTCTGCTCTTTTCTTTTGAATGCCTCGTGCTATGGAATCCTTGAAGTTTGAGTTTTACCTTTGACCTCAGATCTGACCCAGCAAAGAAATTAAACAAATTAAGTCTTAGAAGTACCCAGAAGAATATCTGGTGAGGTTCAGAGAGAGCCTGGCTTCATGGGAGCTCAGCAGAGCGTAATGTGTGCATGATCTCCCCTTTGGCAGTTTCCTTATGACTGCTCCCCATCCGTGAGAAGCAGAAGCCAGACCCTGGAAGGATTCCTGTGCTACTGATCATGTTAAATTATGAATATTCAGGTATGCTTCAGACTGGCTGGTTCCTTCTAATCTTCGGAATCTGACCCCTCAGAGAGAGTGGTTTGAGCCTGAATAGCTGGACAGTGTGCCTGCTGCCTGCCGTGACTGAGTTTGTTGATCCCTCTAACTGCTGTTCCCCTGCATGGGAGTCAGGAGTGGGGAGTGGACTCTCCCTTTCCTCTGTAAGAATATGGCTGAAGAATCAGAAAGGCTGGTTTCATCCTTCACCAGCTCTGTTATCTCTTCACCTTCATGTGCTGGTGTAGGGCCAAACCTAACTTCTTTCACTGTTGCCTGTAGCTGTTCTGCAGCTTGATGTACTGATGACAAGTGTGGAGAGCTGAGTGGGAGGATAGGAGGGCTCTGATCACACGCAGTGGAGGACTCCGTTTTATGCTCCAGGCTCCCCAAGTCTGATCTCCACCAGAATTATAGCTCTGTTTTACCCGGTTAGTTGCTTCTAGAGCCAGCCCCCCTCCCAGTTTGTGAGAGCTGCCTTGGGAGCAGGTTCTGTTGGAGGTTTCTGCCCTCATGTTTAACAGAGTGTGACTTTGACTGTTGCTTTCATGCCCTTTGATCTTGGGTGCCTTTGCTACTGATTGATTACGCTGAGCTTCCGCCTCCACTCCTGCCCTTCTCTGCCCTCCTTATTCCCAGCAGTATCATAGAGTAGGGCTGGCCACATGTCATCTGCTTTTTGTCCCTTTTCAGACCCAAGGAAAAAGCCCAAAACAAATTATTTTTAAACATCAAAGGTCCATTTTAGTAAAAGAATCGTCCCATTAATGCTCTGCCTGTGTGTGGTTTTTGGATATAAAGGAAGAGACTGGATAAAATCTGTGCGGGTGTCCCTTCATTTCTGGGCTGAGGATGGTTTACAGACCAGCCACATGCTGGCTTTGATGTCAAAACATTAATTATTAGAAGGTAGCTTTACTCCCAATTCCCCTGGAGATCAGAGCTCATTGCAGTGGGGAGAGGAGCTGGGTCTGCCTACCACTTTTCTTTGAAGTTAGAAGATTTTAAAGCCCTCCCCACACTGCTCCCTTTTTCAGAGCCAAAGTGATGACTTCAAACAGGCATTATTGCTTACATTGGGGTGTCGTGTATGGGTTAGAGTAGTGTAGACACATTGCAGGCCTGATAAATGTCTCCAGCCTACTGATCAGAGGTGCCTGAGAGCTCCATTTTGGGCAGCAAATATGGAGACTGTGTACAAGAACTGGTGTCCTGAGGTTTTTCATTTCCCTGATTTACAATGATTTTTCTCTGAGCTTTCCAGAAGGAGTTGCTGTCTGAGAAAGGTACAGTGTGCCCTTTCACTAAATTATCAAAGGCCTTGTCTACACTAGGCAGTTTTGTCGATGCAAGTTAGTGGTGATCAAAAAGCACTATATTACAACACTTGCGCCTAGCCACACCTCTCATTATGTGCTTCTGTATTTGGTGCTCAACAGTGAGAGCAGTGCACTGTGGGCAGCTATCCCATTGTGCAGCTCCCACGGTGTGCCTCTAGGAGTTGTGGGAAAGTGGAAAGGGTCACAGTGCATCCCGGGTGAAGGTTCAACATTCCATAATGCAGTGATTTCCGTCTTGTGATTGCTTGCATTCCTGACTGCGTTTTGTGGCATTTTTCAATGGCCTCCAGTTTCCTGAGCATCCACCATCTCCATCTGAAAGGACGGATCCTGCACTGCTCTCCACTGTTGTTATTAGTGTTCTGAACACATCACAGCTGGTCGTGCAGTGTGTCATGAGCTCCCAATCAGAACAGGAATCTGAGATGCCTGAAATGCTGTGTGCCATGCAAACAAACAGCACCGGGGTACATTCAGCATCTGCACATGGTACACTGCTGCTTTGGGGTGCATGAAACAAGCACTGAGTAGTGGGATTGCATCGTTATGCAGGTCTGGGATGACGAGCCGTGGCTTCAGAACTGCTGAATGCGCAGAACCACTTTCATAGAACTCTGCATGGAGCTTGCTCCTGCCTTGTGGTATAAAGATACATGAATGAGAACTTCCTTTTTGGTGGAGAAGTGCACGATGCTTGCCGTGTGGAAGCTGGCAACTCTAGACTGCTACCGTTCAGTCACTAATCAGTTTGGAGTCAGGAAGTCCACCATTGGAGCTCGGAGCTGTGTTCTCGGAAGTGTGCAGAACCATTAATCGCATTCTGCTACAAAGGACTTTGGCCCTGGGAAACGTTTGTGAAATAGTGGATAGCTTTGCGGCGATGGGATTCCCTAACTCTGGTGGGACGATAGATGGCATGTATCCCAGTTTTGGCCCTGGACCATCTTGCAGCAGTGTGTGTCAATAAAAAGAGGAACTTCTCTATTGTACCGCAGGTGCTTGTGGATCACCGTGGGCATTTCACTGACATATATGCAGGTTGCTTAAGGGAAATGCATGACACATGCGTCTTCAGGAACACTGGCCTATACAGGAAGCAACAAGCAGGGACTTTCTTTCCAGGACAAAAGTTTCCAATGGGGGATGTTGAGATGCCCATAGTGATCCTGGGAGATCCTGGGACATAGCCCGTGAAGCCTTATATGGGCAATCTGGATAGGAGCAAGGAGCGCTTCAATAACAGGCTGAGCAGGTGCTGAATGGCCACTGAAAATATTCCCATGGTTATCGTCGCCTGTTGTGTGCACCATAATTTATGTGAAGCCAAGAGTTAAAAGTCCCCCCCTGGGTGGACTGCAGAGGCAGATTGCCTTGTATGTGAATATGAACAGCCAGATGTTAGGAGTATTAGAGGGGCAAAACGGGTGGCCATTTGGATCAGGGAGGCATTGAAAGCCCATTTTGAGAATGAGAACCAATAAGGTGCTTTTGTGAACAGCGCTGTGCCATGCTATGACTGCTATTCAGCTTGAGCTGTGTATTAATGATAGGTGAAAGTTTCGTGCGCAACACAGAAATAAAGAGTGCTTATTGGTCTCACAGCTTGACTTTATTAAACAAAAAAGGTTGACAACACAAACAAAACATAGGGGAGAAGGCAGTGAGGGGCAGTGTGAGCTATGACAGCTGGGTGTAACTCCAGCTGTCCTCTCATAGCTGTCTGAAGAGGTGGAGGGAAAGGATAACAAGATGGGCTGAGGGTTTGGTAGAAATGTGGGCGGGAGTTTAGGGAGTGCATGGAAAGCAGTTCTGTAGTGGCATGAAAGGTGGGGTGAGCATGCATGAACTCTGTTTGCAGCATAGTGATTGTCTTTAGCTGTTCTGTCTGCTCCTCCATGGTCTTGATCATGTGCTCATGACTTGCCAGCACTTGGTCATGATTTTCCCTCCTTTTCTATCTCTCTGTTTTCTGACTTTTGAACACAGATTGTCTCCTTGCCCTTTTTTCTCTTTTTGCTGCCTCAGAGGACTGCAGGAGTTCTTGGAACATCTCTTTGCTTCTCTGAGGTAGTTTCCTTATCAGCAGGAGGCTTCTGCGTGGGGGGAGGGGTGGGGGGTGGAGTGGTGGCTTGCTGTGAAGGCCACATCTTTAGAATCACAATAAACAGAAGCATTATTGTGAGTGCTCTAACATTATAGATGCATTACTGTTAAAAATACCTCTTTCTCACTGTCTCCTAGGAAGAGCACAGCTCCATGATCAGCCTGGGTGTGGTGTGTTATGCCAGGAGTGAAGGGTGGGCCATCATACTGGGAAAGAGGTTTTGGATAGGTGGTTGCTTGGGGCATAAATGCAGCTACATAGGGATGCAAAATTCCACAGGCGGGGGCCATAGAAGCCAAGATCTTGCTCCTGAAAGTAAACAGGGATGTTAGGATGCATCTTCTCCATGTAGCAGTTTCAAATCGGGTCCCTATGCCGCTCAGCTGTGTGGCTTTTTGGTCCCTGCATAAATGATTGCTCATTGGCGCATGAAATTTTCCTACAGCTGGGGGAGAAACAAAGCCACTCTGCCGAAGACTCTGAGGCAGAGGATTGGTGAGTACCTCCAGGAAATTTTCCTAGAGATCTCACTGGAGGATACCCCTAAAGTCTCAGCATGCTTTAACTTGCTTCTCAGCCATGCTGACTAGTTGTGCAAGGGAATGGGAAGCACATAGAAACACAGCTATTCTTGTGTATTTCTATCCCTTCAATTACCAGAGCTCTCCTCTCCTGCATTCTGCATACCAGAGCTGCAGGGCTGGGGCTGGCTGGAACCCTCCGGGGTCACAAAGAAATCCTGACTTCCCATGGCACCAAATGACCCACTCCCTGATTTTGGGGTTCCTCGTCCAACTCCACCTCATTGTCAACATCATCAAGGTTGAGTCTGGTGTCTGCTGCCCCCGCGCCCGCAGAGTATGCATGGGTGTGTTGGGAGTGGAGGTGTGGTTGCCACTGAGGACGGGCTTAAGCTCCTTATAAAAGCGTCAGCTCTTTGGCTCTGCACCAGAGTGACTGCCTCCCTGGCCTTTTGGTAGCCCTGCCGCAGTCCTTGATTTTTCGCTCAGCACTGCAGCATGTCCTGTTATAGCCCTTCTCTGCTATGACATGAGAAACTGGGTCATAGGTATCAAAGTTCCTTCAGCTGGAGTGGAGTTAGGATTCCATGGCCAACTCTTGCCAAATGCTAATAAGATCCAGAAACTCTACTGCACTCCAAGTGGGAGAGCATTTGGTGCATGGAGCTGCCATGCGTAGCTGGAAAGAAGAAATGTGAGCTCTCCACGCCAACCATGCGGGAAGTGGAATCAAAAAAATTCCAGGGATTTAAAGGGGGAGTGGTGGGTGGCTACGGAGCAGCAGAATTCAAACTGATGGCCAGAGCAGTCAGAATGGGCATTGTGGGACACTTCTGGAGGCTGTGTACCTTGACGTAACCAACCGCAGCATCTACACTGATGCTTTGCCAATTTAAGTTGTGCGAAAAAAGCTCTAAGCCTCTTGCTGAAGTGACTTTATTTTGTTGGAAAAACGGCAGTTTTGTCGGTGGGAGTGTGTGTGTTGGGGGGGAGGTAGCAACTTCTGCCTGGCTTGAAGGAGACCTGTGCTGTTATCTGACTCCAAACAAAGTTTCTGACTTCCTGGAAGACTGATGTGCAGGAAGCTCTATCCAAGAGGGCAGCTTGGGAGCATGTCTTGCGTGCCCAGTCCAGGGAATGCTGCAGCTCTGGACACTTCTCTTCCCCCCCCCCCCAACCCAGGGAAAGCTGCAATCAGGCTCCTTCGCCCTTTAGTTAGAGCTGACTCCACTTGACTTTCTAAAAGTAGCCAAGGGTCCCACCCACGCAACCTCGCTCTTTTAATTTCTCAAATTACCCTTTGGTGCCTACAAATAGAGCAAACCTTGCCTTGTAATTTGTGTTGTCTCTGACAACTGATAGAGATTCTTTCTGTTCCCAGGGGGCCATTGCATGGGGGAAGGGAGAATGGCTGGGACAGGAGGCAAGGGAGGCCATGTACAGGGGTGTGTGCTGGAGGTTGGCTGGAAGTTATACGTGTCTGTCTGAGAGGAGGGCCGGGAGGTTTGCATAAATAGGAATATCCTAAATCCTTGTGTCTTGAGCCATGTGAGGCAGGCAGCTGGCTGTCAAAAGCTCCTAGTTCCAAAGCTGCACATTACCCATAGACTTTAAAAGTCAGAAGGGACCATTGTGATCATGTAGTCTGACCTCCTGCACAATTCAGGCCACAGAACCCCACCCACCCACTCCTGTAATAGACCCCTAATCGATGACTGAGTTATTGAAGTCCTCAAATAATGGTTTAAGGACTTCAAGGTACAGAGACTCCACCAGAGAATCTACCAGCAAGTGTCCTGTGCCCCATGCTGCAGAGGAAGGCGAAAATGTGTTCTCCCACTGACCTGCCTCGCAGCTCTGGGGCTTGCAGCGCTTTCTTCTCTTCTGTTTCATGCAAATTCTCATCTACCTGAGAATGTCTGGGTTTTAAAAGTTAAGATGGTTCCAAAACTAGGGTCACAGAAGCCAAGGGTTCAAGGAGATGAGCACAGTCACACAAGGAGGATGAGGATGGAGTGGTTCTGAGCTTTGTCTAAGAAGAGGTTATTTGGTGAGAGAAGTGTCAGTGGAGTGCAAGAGGTGGAAACTGGATTGGAGAGGATCTAGAGTGGAATACCAGACTGATTGTAAACGGCATGTTCATTGACTTTAGAGATGAAAGGGAAGGTGGGGCAGTAGTTGGAGAGGCAGATGCAGTCAAGGGTATTTATTTTATAAAGATGGGAAGATTAGAGCATGTTTATAGTGTGAGAGGAATGAACCAGAGGAGAGTGAGAGGTTAAGGAGAAGAGTAAAGGAGGGGTGAGAATGGGCATGAGGAAATGTTTTGGGATGGGGTCAGTGGGGCAAATGGAGGAATTCGTGGAGATGAGCAGTGGAGAAACTTGTGTGTCTGATGGGAGAAGGAGCAGAAAGTTGTAGGAGGGGAGGGGATCTCTGTCTGATTTTGTGAATTTTCTCTTGGAGATCCTGTGCAGAGGGAGAAGTGGAGGAAGGAAGAGGAGAGGGTTTGAGGAATGAGTCAGAAGCGTTAGAAAGGCAGTTGGAATTGCAGGTGTAGGATTCAGTTTAATTGGGAAAATAGAGTTGTTTAGCAGATAGCAGAACTGAAGGAAGAGAGAACAAATTTATAGTGGAGGAAGTCAGCCTGGTCATGTGATTTCTATCAAAGATACTCCAGTGAGAGCAGGAGGAGAGAGAGCAGATGATGTGGGTGATCTAGATTTTGGGGAATGCATGGCAGGAGGAGAGTGAAGCATGAGGAAAATCAGCAACCATTTCAGTGGAAGAAATAGTTGAGAGCTGATGAGATGTCATCAATGCTGCGGGACTGGAAGTCACAGAAAGACCTATTGTGTGTTGTGGGGGCCTGGTGGGTGATGCTGAAAGAGACCTGATGATGTTCGGAAAGGGGGAATTCAGCCACAGAGAGATCAGTGCTTGGTGAAGACCAAATCAAGTGAATGGTCTTTTTGGTGAGTTGGAGAGTTGACCCAGGGTTGTAGGTTGAATGATCAGATGAGAGCATGGACATGAGCACCTAAGGGGTTAGATGGTCATCATGGAAATGGAAGTCACTGAGGATGGATGTATGAGGTTGAGGACAGGAAGAGAGAGAGCCAGTAGCCAAAATCAGAGAGAGAAGCTGCTGGGAAGGAGTTGAATGGCTAGATTATGGCGATATTGAGGAAAAGGAGAGAATCAGATGCAGAGCAGATCAAAAGGGGAGAAAGTGGGAACAGGAAAACGGGAGAGGTTGGAAGTGGCAGGAATGTAAGAGAGCCCGACACTCCTATGTCAGTCTGATTCAGAGAGGAGACGCCTCCCTAAAAGAGGGCAGCTGCAAAGGCTGTGTCAGATGAAGGGAGCCAGGTCTCTGTGAGGGCCAGGAGCTGCAGGAAGTAAGATGTGAAAAGGTGGGCTGGGATCTTTGTAGGTATAAAATGGGTGTTCCAGAGCTGGGAGGAGGGAGAGGGGAACGAGGGGGTGGCTCTGAGGTTAGGAATGGTGGCAGGGGAAGAGCAGAGATGGTGACAGGTGGGGATGGAGGGAGGGCCAGGGCCAGGACAAATATAAGCAGGGGTGACCAGGAGGAAGCAGAGGGAAGGATGTGGATGTGTGTTCTGGATTTGTGCTGGTGGAAATGGGTGGAGATCAGGATGGAGACAGGAAGAGAAACAGCTAGATCTGATGCGAACTGTAGACTGGTGAAGGTAACAAAAAATGGGAAATGGAGCTCATGAGGGGAAGGGAAGGGGGAAGAGGGTGATGTGCTGTGATGCAGAAGAGGGATGTGGTGAGAACCATGGTGGGAGGGACAAAATTACAAAAAAGTTTGAAAAATGCTGTGAAGATATGGGAGGGAGGGGTAATACCAGAGTGGGCGTGGCTTCCAGGTACTTGTAGCCTTTGGAGCAGGCCATCTGTCAGGTAGATAGCATTGCCTCAAGGAGGAGGGGAAAAGACAGCTGTGCTCTACCATTGGGAATATGTGGGGGTGTGGACAAACACTGGGACAGGAGCAGATCCCTGGTGCTTATCGCAGGGGAATGGTTAGTTGGAGCTGCAGTACAATGTAAGGTCTGGACCTAACTTTGCAAATGCTGAGGCCTGATTCTTTGTGCTATGCTTTGGCTTTAGCTGGGGCATAGCATTCAAGTCTAACTGCGCTCCCTCTCTGCTCTGCAGCTTTTGGAGCGAGAGCCAGTCGTGTGCCATCCAGACCTGCAAGACCCACTGTCTGCTGGCCCACAGGACCTTCCTGATGAGTTCTTTGAAGTGACGGTGGACGATGTGCGAAAACGCTTGGCCCAGCTGCAGAGTGAGAGGCAAGTTTTCTTTTCATTAGCAATTGAAGTTCCTCCTTTCTAGCTTCTCTCGCTCTTGTCACTCTGAGCATACTGTAATGGTGCTTTATAGATTGTGCTGGCTTCTTGGGAAAAGGAGTTGGTCTGATCCATGGTTTGGGCTCTGTGTACGTGGGCCTCCTAGCACCCTAGTGTTATAAAATACTCTCCTGTCCGTTGTGGTTTGAGAGTTCTCACTTTTTAATCTTGTTGCTAATCACTTGGTCTAAACAGGGTGTTTGACACCTGTCCAGGACAGAACATGCTAGGTTCCAAACCTTTGGCATTTGTGATTTTCAGAAAGGAGTGAGATCCAGAGCTGAGCCCTGAACAACATACTAGAACTGGTCACCAGACTAAAACATAAAGCACTCCAGCAATGAGTGCTGTGGAGATGGAGGGATGGGATTTGGCTTTAGGGACCAGACTGGAATTTAGGAGATTTTGCTTCTGTTCCTGGTTCAGTCTCAGACTTGCTCTGTGACCTTAGGGCAGATTCTTAGCTTTTCCAAACTAGGATGACTCCCTGATCGTCCTAGAGCTGGCTGTGTGCTAGCTTTGGTTTATTTTAGAGTGGTCTACTGGCTTCATGCTATTCTATCTGATTATTGCCCCTTCCTCTTCCACCAACATACCCACAGTGCCAGTGGCTGTATGGTAGGTAGTGTGGTGTAGGAGGAATCATCAGCATGGGAGCTTTGGTTGCCTTCTGGCCACTTGGCACTGCCAAAGCAGTGTATAAGGAATGGATCTAGTATCTCTTGGTGCCTCAGTCTACCATCTCTAAAAGAAGGATAATTGTTCCCTATCTCACAAATGTGTTGAGGATTAATCCTTGAATGCATGTGATGTGTTTTGATACTATGGCAGTGGTCCTCAAAATGTGGCCCCTGTGCGCCCCCCTTCCCTCCCCCTGTGCCTTGCCACAGCTGGGATGGGGAGTGGGAGGGCTGCAGCTGGAAGCTGGGTCATGGTTCGGGGCTGTGGTTGGGACCAGGGGGCCGAGGCTGTCCCCGGGGACCATAGGCTGCAACAAGCACTGGTGGCTGGGAGCCAGGTGCTAGGACCGTGCACCAAGGTGGCGGCTGGGCACTGAGACGGGGGGCAGGCGCCATGTCTGGGTGCTGTGGCGGGCAGGGCAGGGCAGGCCAGGGGCCAAGCTCTGCGACCACCAGGGAGTGGTGTTGCGGCTGCTGGGGCTGGGCCTGGAGCAGAGCTCTGGGTAGAGTGGAACTGGGTGGTGCTTCCTCCCCCACCCCCCATTGGGGTGAGCTTGGGTCTGGCCGCGCACCCCTCCAGCTCAACGTTCCTATGTGCCACCCTAAGGGGTGTGTGCCCCACAGATTGAAGATCTCTGTGCTACAATGATGAGCATCATAGAAAAATCTAAGGTAGATAAACTGACTGGAAGGTGCACAGTACCCACATTGGGAAAGGATTTAAAATTATTGCATGTCTTGTCATACTTACATACATTTCCGCCATTTATCCCAAAGCTACTTGATTCCCCTGCCCTTCCCCTCCAAAAAAAGGTAGCTGCCTGCTTTTCAGATGGATGTGCATTCATATGCCAGGGGTCCTACAATAATGAGAGCTGAAACAACATTTCACCCTGCCCTAGTGCATGATCTGACATTACATTGATTGCTAGTAACTAAGCAAACGTGCGAGTTCCAACTTATCCTTACGTTTGTTTGTCTTATATTGAGGCAGGGACTGATCCAGCCCCCATTAAAGTCAGTAAAATGACTCCCATGGACTTCAGTGGGAGTCAGATTCAGCCCACAGCCAATAAGCAAATTCCTATAATTTTGATGATGGAATTGCTGCCTTCTGTTACCAGCTGAAATAAATCAATCTATAAACCCCAAGCTAGGATGTGATGACCCCACAGCTCCACACCTGGGGCACATCCAAAGGGAAGGAAGGAATACGGAACTGATTACAGATACAGCGGATTACAGTCCCTGGACAGATTCTCTTAACAGTTAGGGACCTGTGTAGGAAAATTTCTGAACTTGTAATCCTATGTTGTAACATATTCAGTTAAAGTAAACCCTCTGCCTCCCTGGTGAATTAATGCTCTTGAGTTCAGTGTTAAGTGAGTCATTATCTTCCTTTAAATCATTCCTCTGATGATATGGAGCACCCCACGTAACATCATAGTTAGGGTTGACCAGGACTTTTTGCTTATAACTGCTTTTTCAAAGCGCTTTAAAATCTGCATGCATATTCAGATTGGCCTGAAAATTGGCATGCCACTTGGGGAATGTCCACACAGCCCACAGAATTGAGCTTCCCAGCCTGGCTTGACAGACTTGGCCTAATGGGGCTCACTCTAGCACACTAAAATAGTTGTGTAGACAGTGCTTTGAAGTTGCGGCTTGGGAGGAGGGTGGGTTTTCAGAGCCTGAGCTTCAACTTTGAAATATTGTCTGCACAGTTATTTGCAGAATGCTAGCATGAGTCCTGTTAACCAACATCTGTCGGCCTGGGCTGGGAGGCTTGATTCAGGGCTCTGTAGACATACCCTTGAGGGCCCTAGTTAGAGGTGCAAATTTGGGATCATTTGGTCAAGGGATTCCTGGAAAACAGCCGTTTCAGAAAAGACCTTCTTTTAAAATTTGCTGATTCTTAGAACCCTTTTTTTGGCCAACAGTTAGGATTAAAAAAAAAAGACGAGCTATATGAAACTGACATCAGTAGATTTCCCCAAATCTCAGCTAATAATTACCACCAAGAGTAAGCTTCCAATACAATAATTCAAAAGATATTAGAATTTCACTCTGGTTTTATAAAGTGGTGCACAAGGCTGATAAGAACCAGAAGTCTGTTAAGCATGTCAGGGTCAAGTTCTTTCTTGAGAAATGTTAAGTTTATAGGTACGTTCAGATTTGCTTGAATTTCAAGCCAGGCAGTTGAGGGCTCTGGGGTACAGTTTGTGAGGAAATTTGGGATCATTTTTATTTGGGGTATGCCCAAGATCCAGCACCTCCCAGAACAAGTGGTTGTTTATCAGAGTGTTCCAGAATGCACGCACAGAGGCAGCTTATCTTTGCAAATGGCTTTGTGGTGCAAACTTGGGAACATTTTGGTCAAGAGGATCATGAAGTAAAGTCCCCCTTCCTGCTCAGATGATGACTTTTAATTAATCTAGTGCTCTAAAATGCACACGCAGAACCTGACCAGCCTCAAAATTGCTTTGTCAGAGGAACCAGAGTAGAGATAATGGTGCAAATCTGAGGTTCTCCTTCGAGTGGTTGCTCATATGCATTCCACTTAGGTGTGTGCGCGCCCTCGTGCACGGCCAATCGGAGAACTTTTACTAGCAGTCCCTGCAGGGGCCGGCTCCAGCGCCCCCTGGAGTCCCGCCATCATGCGGCGGTACATATAGCGCTGCCAGCCCCTCCCCTCCTCAGTCCCTTCTTTCCGCCCGTGACGGCCGGTTGAGAACTACCCCTGCTCTCCACAGGTTTTTTCTTCCCTGTAAAAGTGAGTAGTTAGACAGCAGTTCCCCTGAACTGAGTTAGTTATAGTTAGTTAAGGTTTTAGTTAGTTAGGAGAGCCCTCGGGCTCTAGGAGACCCGGCTATGCCGGGCTCGCTGGGTTCAAACCCTGTGCTGCTGCGGGAAGGGTTTTTCCGTCAGCGACCCCCAGGGCCGTTGGTTAAAGTGCCTGGGGGAACAGCACTGCAGAGACCGGTGCATATTTGTAAGTCCTCAAGCCTCAGACTCAAAAGGGAAGGCAGTGAGGCTGGGGCTTCTTTAATGGAGTCTGCATGTCCGGGCCACCTGGGTTTGGGACACACCCTTCCCCCTCCCCCCCCATCGGGAGCGTGGGGGGGAGGGGAAGCGGCACCGTCCAGCCGTTCCCTGCCGGTGCCAGGCTGACTCGGCACCGAGCAGCACTCCTGGTGCCGAAGAGGGAAGGCAGCGCTTGGAGCGCAGACACTCCCCTGCACCGTGGGCACGGGCAGGTTCCAGGGCAGGGATGCGCTGGCCACAGCCCGTCAAGCCCTCTCCAGAGCCTGCACCCCCGTGCAGGGTGCCAATCCTGACTGCTGGAGTGGGAGAGTGCCCCTGCCAGCGCCGTCGGCACAGCGCGTGGAGCGCGGTCACTCCCCTGCACCGTGGCACGGGCAGGGTCGAGGGCGGGGATGCACCAGCCACGGCCCGTCGAGCCCTCTCCGGAGCCTGCATCCCCGAGCAGGGTGCCAATCCCGACTCCTGGAGTGGGAGAGCGCCCCTGCCAGTGCCGTCGGCACCGGAGGTTTGTGGCAGCAGAGCCTTGTCGGCCTGCTTACGCCCCCTCCGCCCCCCTTCCCCTCCTTCCACTGAGGGAGAAGGGGCTGGTGCCCCGGGGGAAGCCCTCGTTGGGTCCCCCCCCGAAGAGCGGTGGAGACCCCCAGTATGGGGAAGCGATCTCCCGCTGGACGGCATCGGGGTGAGCAGGACGCTCCCCCAGGACGGACCCGGCACCGAGTGGTCGCCAGCAGGACCTCGGTTGCTGTGGGGCACCCGGAGCCGAGGGAAAGTCCTCGGCACCGAGGAGAGGACTCGGCCACCGGGGGACCCCCGGTCACCGTGGAAACGGCCTTCCCCGGCACCGAGGCGCAGCCCGAGACCCGGTACCGTTGCTGCTCTCGGCACCGAAGGGTCGGTGCCGGCAGGACTCGGTGCCGTGCCCCCTTCTCTCCCCGCACCGAGGCGCCCCCGCTCCAAGGCGCAGCACGAGACCCGGTGCCGCTGTTAGTCTCGGCACCGGAGGGTCCGCCCCTTCTCGAGGGCCGCCCCTCCTCAGGCACCGAGACCCGGCGCCGCAGCTGGGCTCCTGCTGAGGTGTCCCCCCTCCCCTGCTCCGGGGCGGGGCGCGGGACCCGGTGCCGCTAGAGGTCTCGGAGGGTCACCCCCCCGGCACCGAGACCCGGCAACTGGGCTGGCGGTGGCAGCTCCAGTGTGGGTGGACAGGTCCACGATTGGACTCTTGAGGTGATGAGGCCCTTGGAACACCTCCCCCCATTCGTCACCTCTACGCCAAAGATGGCAAGGGGGAAGTGTTATCCCCCGGCCAAAAGGCCCGGACTATTGATTACTCAAGACCCGGCCCTTGGATTCAGGGTGCTGTGTCCCGGCTCATTGTCCGCGACACCCCTGTAGGTCAGGTTGGCCAACTTCCAGCCCTCTGGGGTGGGTACGGATTTCACTGTAAAATGACCTCAGGCGGCCTGCTAAGACCCTGCCATGGGGCCAGGGCACAGGCTTCACCACTGTCCTGGATGGGAGATTCGTGGTGCTGGGGCAGCACCCTAGATGCTCAGAAATGCTGCTGGTTCAGCAGCTAAGATCATAGCCTCCACCATTGCCACGATGAGGCGTTCCTGGCTGCAATCCTTGAGCCTGTCCCACAAGAGGCAGCGATCGTTCAGGGCTTCCCCTACGATGGGTTGGTCTTCCTTTCTGGTCGGACCACTGTGAAGCTCCATGGTCTGAGGGGCTTCGGGACCGTACTTGGTTCTCTGAGGCTCTACTTGCCAAGGCCTCCTGACTCTTTACACACAGGGACAAGATTGGGGGCTTCTGGCTGCTCCTGGTCCATACCTACCTGTGACCAGCAAACGCGGAGTCGTGGTGGCTGCCCACCTGAGAGATAGCGTATGCAGATATTCCCTTGCCGAGTTGTCTTGATGACCTGGGATACATCCTGGTCCTGAGTGTGGGAGACCGGGGGCCCCGCTCTTGCTCCTGCCCCACGTGCAGCAGGCTGCATTACTCATTGGCGAGCGCTTCCCAGGCCAGAGCCTTCCCGCCCCAGCCGAATTTCGAGGCTATGGTCCATACCGTCTTCCAGCTGCAGCAATGTCCTCGTCAGCATCTAGGACACTGCCTGGAGTTATTAGGTCCCATGGTGGCTCGCTCATGTGTAGCAACACTGGTCCGCCAGAGACTCAGATTGCTTCAAGGGTAGGTGGCCTCGATATAGGCACCAAACAGCCACCCAATAGATTCCCTACCCGTGCAAGCCTCCCTGCACTGGTGAAGGTCTTTCGTGGCGTCCCCTTCAGGGACTGGTTCCGTCGGTCAAGGTACAGGCGCCGGAACATCAGCGCAAAGGAGAAGGGGGCACACTCCCCAATCCTCTGCAAGAAAGCCCCCCGTCCGCTGGTTCTCACAGCGAGGCATGATCCCCCCTTAACTGCCTCTCACCTCCCAGGGGACAGGAGCGACAAGGTGGATTGCCTCAGAAGGTTGTCTTTCCCCACTGCGACGGGCCCTGACATCCGTAGGTCATGCCTGTATTTCTCCCCAAGTGGGGTATTTTCCAACTGGGCCTTGTTGCATTGGTCTGGGACACACAGTGCCCAAGGTTCTGCTCGCCCCGGGATAGCGAGACTGGGTTGATTCCAAACACCCCTCATCGACTAAACGCGTATGCCCAGGTACGCGTCTCCTCCCACTCTGACCTGACCCGGTGTCCGGCTGTGCAGGTAAGGTAAGTCGGGGCGGACGTCTTACTGATTGCCCCAGCCTAATCAACACGGGACTGGTTCAGCATGATGCTGGACCTTCCGGTCGCCCCGACAGGTAACTTCCCCCAGGACCTGGGTATCTGCTGCACCTGGACCTGCTGACGGAAGGAGGGAGGGCCTGCTTGGTGCAGGCCCAGTGAGCCCTGCTTGGCAGCAGGAACCCTCCGCACAGGTTGCGTATTGGGTTAAGTAAATATGGTCCACCTTGTGGACAGAGTTCTGGGGCAGCCTGCCAAGACTCTTGCTGGCACAGGCAAATCCTGGAGTATCTGCTCTGGCTAAAGCCCGAGGCCTAGCCCTGGCCTCATTGGAGATTCATGGGTCGCGCGTCTTGGCCTCCCTTCAGCCACTCGAAGGGGTCTCTCTGTTCTGGCTCCCCCATATCAGCTACTTGCCTCTACAGGGCAGTGAGTTTTATCTGCAGGCACGTGACCCGGTGCCTCGTCGGGATCTCGACCTGGCCTTCTCGACATACTCGGGGGCCCCCTTTTTTGAACTCACGTCTCTATGCCCCGGTTCATGCTTTCACAGAAGGTAGCTCCTCCCCCCCCCCCGGTGGCTACCACTTCGTCAAGAAGCTTCTCCAACGCTAAGGCCGAGACCTTGGAGCCTCCTTACACAGTAGTCTATAAGGACAAGGTCCAACTTCGCCAACATCTGGCTTCTCTACCCAAGATGGGTTCCTATCTTTCGTTGTACTCAAGATAAATTTCCTCCCCATGTTTTCCAAATCACATGGCGGGGAGGAGGTGAGGAGTTCACATTCGCTGAAATGTAATGAGCCCCATCCCTTTACGTGGGGCTTACATAGCTGTCCCAGGAAGCTAACCTCTG
This sequence comes from Mesoclemmys tuberculata, assembly GCA_007922155.1. Lineage (NCBI taxonomy): Eukaryota > Metazoa > Chordata > Testudines > Chelidae > Mesoclemmys > Mesoclemmys tuberculata. The sequence goes on from ML675637.1 coordinate 23,439,101, forward strand.
GTTACAGCGGTAATCCAGGTGGAAGGGTCACCAGCGTGTCTCCCTGCGGACTACCCCATGCATCAAGTGCTGCTCTGTGCTGCTGAGAAGCACCACCTTCAGAGGTCATCACAGTGCCCTCAACCAGTGCCCGGGCCAAACCCGTGGTGGGCACCTTTGCACAACATCTGCAAAGCCACCGCCGGGTCGCCAGTGCACACTTTCATGTTGCACTACGCCGGCAGACGAGGGAGGGCTCAAGTTCGGCAGGGCCGTGCTGAGGGCAGCTAGCCGTTGACTCCTACCCACCTCCAGGTAAGGCTTGTTAATCACCTAAGTGGAATGCATATGAGCAACCACTCGAAGGAGAAAACATAGTTACTTACCAGTAACTGTTGTTCTTCGAGATGTGTTGCTCAGATCCATTCCACACCCACCCTCCGTCCCCGCTGTCGGAGTCGGCAGAAAGAAGGGACTGAGGAGGGGAGGGGCTGGCAGCGCTATATGTACCGCCGCATGATGGCGGGACTCCAGGGGGCGCTGGAGCCGGCCCCTGCAGGGACTGCTAGTAAAAGTTCTCCGATTGGCCGTGCATGAGGGCGCGCACACACCTAAGTGGAATGGATATGAGCAACACATCTCGAAGAACAACAGTTACTGGTAAGTAACTATGTTTTATTTGGTCAGGTTGTTCCCAAGATGCAGCCCCATGTCTGAATCCAGGCTGTAATTGGGGTAGGGAGCTGAAAATGAACCTGCTTGTTGCATGACGTGGGCACATACTTCTGAGACCAGGGGGTAGCTGAGACTGGGGAAACAGCATTCAGCTCATCTCAAAGCTCAGGCAGTGGCTCCGTTTGGGCTCCGCAAGGAAGAGCTCAGTGAATGAGAAATGTGAGCAACCTGTCCACCAACTCAGTTGGTGGGTTAGGTTGTGCTGCTGATCTGCAACCTCAGTGACTCTGAATTTCAGTCCCCTGCCTGATTTTTATATTTATAGTTTATACACCTGGGCTCTTATGGGTCCAGCCTAAAATTGTGGCTAGTTATCCACGTAAGGTGCGTTATCACTTACTGTCCATGAGTTCATTTAGTGTCAGACATGCTTCTGATGTGCCCTGCTAGGGTACACTTTACTTCCTAGTGATGCCTCCTGTTGGCACCTGAAAAGTGCCCTTGAAGATTCCCCACAGCACTTCGTTCCACCCATAGTTGCCCCTGGATCGTGCCTCCTCACTTTCTCAAAAACCAAGAAAAATTCATGTGTAAACAATGTTGATAATGAGGAGTTAAGATTGCAGGCGCTCAGCACTACTGTGTACCTCTTGTGGCCTTTCGGAATGGGAGAGTTTAACTCCTAGAATTCAACTGTTGGCAAACTAGGAACCCCTTCCTAACCAAATGTGCCATTTTCTCTGTACCCTGAATTCCTATTCATACAGTCAAATAGACCCTCACGGTGCTCTGTGCAGCACCATTGGTCTGGGAAATACTTGCTCTTGGTTGGCATAGGCAAGTTACTGTGATCTCCTTGAGGGGAGAGATCAAAGGGGGCAGAGTTCACATTGCATAGCTGTTGTATGGGAAGAGTTGCCTTAGGTTTGCGTTTCCTGGTTGGACATCTAAGTTCTGGGAGCTAAACTACTGCTTGGGGAGGGCAGGATGACCATAGGACAGGTATGAGTGTGTCCTATCTTGATTCTCTGTTAACTCAGATTTGTGTGTGATAGTGTGATCCTGCTGCTCTCCTTCCTGCTGCTGCAGACAGGAGACTGCAGCATGCTGGACTTAATTTTTGTGGCAAGATCCATAGATCCTTAGATTCATTGACAGCTGCGAATTATGCAGCAGCTTCTTTTCCATTTCATGAGTACAGAAGCACTGATTAATTTGAAATTCAATTTTTTATGATGTCTCCACATCTCCAGTTTTCAATGTTACATATTTTTGCATTGTTATGGAATTAATGACATCATCAACATAGGGGAGGCCTGGTAATGGATCATTTGGGCTTCTGCATCTGAGGATGTGTGGGTGGCAATTTGGTACTGTATGGTAAGCACACTCGCAGGATGATTCTGCTACAATGATCCACTGTGAAACAGTTCATAGCAATGAGTGAAATTGTTACTTTGAGGTTTGAGTTGTTACACCATCATGAGGTGAAGAGAGACGTTTACACGTATCTGAATTATTCATTCAGGCTGTCTGCAAAGTCAGGCAGGCATCACTGTGTTAGTTACACGTGTCATGTTTTCAAGGTTTTCTTTGCATTTATATGAGAGAGAGAGAGGGTTTTTTTTTGTTTTTTGTTTTAAAGAAACATGTTCTGGAGTTCTGTTCTGCCAAAGGGGAAATGGCAGAGAATCCATGGAGCCTGCTTAAGATGGAATCTGTATTTTGACAAATACTCAATGTTCTGGGATCTCATATATATGGAAGGAAAAAGGTGTGCCAGGGCAATGCTGTGGGCAGATTCAGGAGGAGTTCGTGATGTTGCTAAGTGGTGGTGGTCATACTGAGAGTGAGGGCCTGATGGGGAAGGAGAGAATGTGGGTGGACTTGGGTTTGGGCTTTTAGCATGGCTGTGGTAATGGAGTTCTGGGTTTACTGGTGGTTGAGAGGAAGGTGTGCTGAAGGGACTTTGATCTGAGGTCACCTGGCATAGATAGTGGAGGTGAGAGTGGGGTATACATGGAGCAGCAGTTGGCTATATTGACCTGTTTTGGCTTTCATCGTAATGTAAATGTATCTTAGTGGTAGAACTGACAGATTGTCTCCTTCCCACCTTTTAGGAAACGCCTGGAAGAAGCTCCCTTGATGACAAAATCTCTGAGAGACGCTCAGATGAAGGAGAAGTTAGAGCGTTACCCAAAGGTAGCCTTTGCTCCATCCCCATTTCTGGCTGAGTGTAAGTTTAGTGGTCAAATAGCTTCAGAGCCTAAACTGTGACCCCGAGGATCCTAAGCGCTTAGAGCTATTCTTATGGGAGCATTTCTAAGTGTCTGATATTGCTTACATCTGCAGTGATATGCATATGAAATCATCTGGCCCATGATGGCTCTGTTGAGTGGCAGAGAGAATAAGTAATTTTGTTACAAAATCATTCGATAGTTAAGTCCAAAAGCTGACTGCAAAGAATTATAAAGGGATCTCACAAAACTGGGTGACTGGGCAACAAAATGGCAGATGAAATTCATTGCTAAATGCAAGCAATGCACACTGGAAAACATAATCCCAAATATACATACAAAATGATGGCCTCTGAATTAGCTGTTACCAATCAAGAAAGAGATCTTGGGGTCATTGTGGATAGTTCTCTGAAAACATCTGCTCAATATGCAGCTGCAATGAAAAAAGCTACCAGAGCGTTAGGAACGATAAGGAAGGGGATAGATAATAAGATGGAAAATATCCTAATGCTGCTATGAAATCCATGACACACTCACATCTTGAATACTGCATTCAGTTCTGGTCATTCCATTTAAAAAGGGATAATTTATAATTGCAAAAAGTACAAAGAAGGGCAACAAAAATTATTAGGGGTATGAAAGATCTTCCATGTGGGGAGTGTTTAAAAAGACTAAGATTGTTCAACCTGGAAAAAGACGACGAAAGGGGGATATGATAGAGGTTTATACAATCATGATTGGTGTGGAGAAAGTGAATAAGGACGTGTTATTTACCCTTTCATATAACACAAGAACCAGGGGTAACCCAGTGATATTAATAGGCAGCAGGTTTAAAAAAAACAAAGGAATGACTTCTTCATACAATGCACAGTTAGCCTCTGGAACTTGTTGCCAGGACATGTTGTGAAGGCCAAAAGTATAAATAGGTTTAAAAAAAAATCAGGCTACATCTACACTATAGCTTATGTCAGCATAACCTGTGTTACTCGGGGGTGAATATACCACTCCCCTGAGCAACATAAGCTACACCGATATAAGCGCTGATGTGCCAGCGATACGTTGGTGAGAGAGCGTCTCCTGCTGGCATGGCTACTGCCGTTCACAGAGGTGGTTTTATTATGCCAACAGGAGAGCTCTCTCCCGTTGACATAGAGTGTCTCCACCAGATGCACTGCAGTTGTGCCGCTGTAGGAATAGACAAGCCCTTAAATAAGTTCCTGGAGGATAGATCCATCAATGGCTATTAGCCAAGATGGTCCGGGATGCAACCTTATGCGCTGCGTGTACCTAGACTTCTGACTGCCAAATACTGGGACTGGATGAAGGGCTAGATCATTCAATAATTGCCCTGATCTGTTCTTCCCCTCTGAAGCACCTGACATTGGCCACTCTCAGGAAGACAGGATAGTGGGCTAGATGGACCATTGGTCTAACCCAGTATGGCCATTCTTATGTTTTCTTTATTTTTAAAGTGGCTTGGAATCGTCAAGTGATGCACATAGCAGCATATATGACCATGTGAGCTTCCCTCTGTTCTCCATATCCTCTCCCTACACTTCTGTCTGCTGACTGTTACACTCCTATAACATTGTGTTTAAATTAAATTCCAAGATATTTGGGGCAGGGGCTTTGACTTCCTGTGTATATATGGGTCCTCATCCCATTTGGGTTCTCAAGGTGCCACCACAATACAAATAATAGTTGACATTCTTGTGTTGGGTGCAGCCTCTCAGAGAAGAAAGAGTCAGTCCTCTGAGAGTCTCTTGTGAGCCCTGACTTTAGCTTATTTTAATGGGATCCGTACTCTTTGAGAGTGAAGGTTTCTGCTGATGCAGCTTTGTTTGACTAGGTTGTGCTGAGAGTCCAGTTCCCAGACCGTCATGTTCTGCAAGGGTTCTTTCGCCCCAATGAAACAGGTAAGGGCAAGTTTGCTTCGGTCTCACTGGTGTCACCTAGTCTGCAGTGCCACTTCCTTTACTGAAGTGCTACAGGAGGGGTCCTGGGCATCATTGCCACTTCTGGCTCTGAAGAAGCTGCAGTAATTAGTTGGACTGTCACATCTCCACCCACCTGAGTGGGCATTCTTTCAAAAGAAGCTAGTGTAGTTTGTTCACACTGCTTCAGGGAGCTGCATAAAGAGAGTCTTGGAGACATTCACTTTACCCAAACACTGCAAAGAGAGGACTTGTTTCTAGGGCCGCTTGATGGGGCCTATGCCAGGCCACTTGGTGCTACATTATTCATGGACAGAAAAGGTGTGGTGTCCCAACTGAGGCCACACTGTTCTTGCTGTATTACATAGTATTGTCCCATTAGAGTTGAGCCTTGTTCCAGCCAGAGTGCAAGAGAGAAGGCTTGATTCAGTTGTTGTTTCTAAAGCTACCAAAGACCAAAACAAAAAAGCAGATGTCCTCCAGCTCTGTCAGAATAGTGGGGAAGTTAGAGCTTCCTGCAGCTTTCAGGTCACAAAAAGGAATGTTCAGGGTATACACCCAATTGCTCTTTGTTACTAACTTAGATTCTCCACCTTCGGGGGAGTCTGGTGCCAATTGCCTATTAGACTACTTGTTCCTGCAGGCAACATCTGCTGTCTCATTAAGCCTGAGAACTGGTGACTCGAGCCTCAGGTGGCTCTTCCCCGCTGCAGATTGAGACTTCCTGGCTACCTGGTGCAAGATTTTAAAGCTTCTGTTTGTCAGGTGTGGACTTGGTCCACGCTGTTCTCAGGGTGTTAGGGCTGGGGTGCGTGGAAGAGCTAATAACAGAAGTGTTAACTTGGTAATGGTTGATAATACATAGTAGAGCCAAAGGAGTAAGTAACGGTTCCCAAGAGCCCCAATCTAGTTGCAACTGCAACTTCAGTCATTTGTGTAGCTAGTGATGCCTCCTTTAGACGGTAGCAACTGGGGTCTGTAAACATAGGAGATGTGATTACTTAGTGGTCCAGCAAGGGCACCCAGTTACAAGCATCCAGCTCCTCAGCAGTTTCCTCTCTTGGGTAGAAACCAACTTCATTCCCTTCTTGCCAGGGTATGTCCTAGCTGAACAGTTCCGGGCCTTCACTGTGTTACTGCCAGCAAAGACAGTCTGCCTAAACAGACGTCTTGCTTTCTCTTCAGAGACTGATAAGAGGGTGATTGCTACAGACATAAGTTACCATACAGTTCTTTCTAGACAAGATTACTTTTGTCTTAAGGTAAAAAATGTTACATATAGAACATATTAGAAACAATAAAAGAACCAACACACATACTCCTAAATTTACCAGAGTTCATTGCAACTCTAGCATGGGCTTTGGCAAGAACAGTCTTTCAGCACCCCACCCTAAGGGTTTCCTTGTGGTTACAAATGCGTCACAGCTTCAGCTCAGAGCAAGCATCCTCATGACAAGTTGATACAAATCAGGGGTCTTTGATCTGGAGTTTCCAGGAGGAGGTAATTACTAAACAATGGTTCTCTCTTCCCAAGGCATATCTTCAAAAGGTTGGCTTTCGAGAGAGAATTTGCACTCCCTTCACCTCAGAGTATTTCCTAGGAAATCCACTTCACACATATTGATCCAAAAAAGACCTTTGAACTTCCACATACCTTCCAGAGATTGCATTAATCTTGTTTTCCTCCTAATGAAGTTCCACAGACTCTCTCAGCTGTACATAAACACTTGCATTTCTAATATAATGTACCCCCTACTTTCATTAAGTTTAACTTAGTTCAGTAAAGTTAATTCATGATATTGTCAGTCTGTCACAGATGTGATTGGTGCACAGAGCATGTCTCCTGAGTGACTCGGGCGGTGTCTGTCTGGGAAGATTCCTTGTGAGCTTTTGGCAGTAATTGTAAGGCTCAGTGATTCCTTTCAGAGAAACCGGGCTTCCCCTCCATTCCATTAGCCAAAATGGAGGGCCAAAGAGGTACCGTGGATGGAGGAACTAATAGAGAGGTAGTGCTCAGATACTATGGTGAAGTGGCTTATGTGATACCTAGGTCGAGTGCAGCTCTCCATCAGGAATGCCTGTGTTTGGAAAACCAAGTGGTGGTTGTGGCCTAAAAGGAAAAATGAGGGAGGGGGATTTTTGCTGGAAGCAAGAGCCGATGCCCTGATTTACCCACTTTCCGCCCTGCTGAGACCCTGTGCTGCTGCCAAGGAAGGAGGGAGGCTGAGCTGCTCCCTCTTTCCAGAGAAGATGATGGTGACACCTGTGACATTCTTTCCAGAGAAGTACCTGAGAGACAGAACTTATGTCATGCAGGGAGGGAGTACTTGAGGAATGAGCTGTGTCCTTTGCCTAGCATATGGACTGTATTGGGGGCTTATCTGAGATATGGATTTTGTTCCTCATCCTGCAAACCCTTCTCTTCTCATTCACTTCACAGTTGGCGTTTTGAGAGACTTTGTGAGAAGCCACCTTGCAGATCCAGAGCTGCCATTTTACTTGTGTAAGTCCAGTGGTTTCTTGTGCCCACTTCTTCCCTTGCAGCCCTTTCCTTGCAGTGCCGGCCTTGTACAAAGCCTGGGGGAGGACCATCTCCCCTCCATCCCTTGGAGAGATAGTTGGCCCAGGTAGGACTGTCTCCCCCGTGCATGGTTCAGGAGTGCAAAGGGATGTAACCTGTTCACCCCAGACTTATTTTTATAGCCATGCCTGGACTTGTGGTGAAGCATATGTGGACAGTGAGGGTGTGTCTCTCCCTTGAGGGGAAACAATCCTCCCGCAAACCAGCTTTTCATTGTTTTGGTTGACATGCTCTCCTGATTGTAACTTGTTCTTTAACTTCAGTTATTGCACCTCCCAGAACCATCTTGAGTAATGAGAATGAAACCCTCTTCCAGGTAAGTACTACTTCTCTCTGTCTGACTAGCTCCCCTTCCTGCCCCTATACTCGGCACTGTCACTAGTTTTAAAGGGAGGCTGGATAATACTATAACCTGTAGATTTGTGCTCAGCTTTGGCTAATGGATTCAGCTTTTCAGAGCATAAACTCTTTACCAGAGGGGTTCCCTGTGTGTAGTAAGATGCATTGTCTGGTTAAAGGGAAGGGGTCTCACGTTGTTGTATGTAGTTTCTATAGTCAGGGGAGAGGCAGGATCCTTGCCCTAAAAAGATTCTAGATAATCTTCCTTTGAAGAATTGCAAATTACTGGGCCAGCTAGACTTGTTGTCTGACCCATTGTGACAGAAGGTGAGATACTGGACTAGATAGACCATTGTTCTTATCTGTCACTATAGGAGGCAGAATGCCAGATTTAGAGGGACTAATGGTCTGACACTGAAGGTAGGCTCTTTTGGCTTAATGTTGCTTTCAGAATTCGGGAAGGTTGATTTAGGTGGACCTGAGTAGTGTTGAGGATTCACTTTCCATGCAGTGAATTTTCCAACAGGCTGGAATTTTGCTTGTCCTGGAGACTTTGCAATCGCCAGGTAATGTGGTCTAACTGAAATCTCTGTCCAGAGCCTCCTGGCTGTGGAGTTCAGATCTGCTTGAGAGACACTGGGTGAAATGGCTCTACGAGTGACTTTGCTGGCAACTTCACTATGTGTAGATTGGGCTTCCCTTCAGGACTGGAGTGTGGTCATTTGTAGAGTGATATGCCTAAAATCGTTTTAAGGTGAGGAATCAGGCAGAGTGCAATGGGAGATTTTGCTTCCAGAGTATGTATGAGAGCATCTTTCTGGTGCCACGTTGAATCAGGAAGGATTAGAGCTCCCCTGAAGTGGTTTATAATGGAGTTTTCCAAATTCTTTGCCTTCCTGACCAGGCCATGTGGGAGATGCAAGTGCAGCTGTTGTCAGGCTATTGAATATGCATGAAGACACATAATATGGGCACCTGCGTTCACACCCAGAGCCTGACCCCCTTCCTGATGCCTGGAGCCTGCTGAGTCCGCTTGACCAAAAGCTACAGTTAGCCCTGAAGATGGTGCTTCTACATTGTGTTAATAGCTGAGCTCCTCTTCTTTGCCCAGGATCCCCATGTGACACACCCCAAATAAGGAATGTTGCAAAGTGTGCTCACTTTCCTGAGTCTCCTGGTGGTACTCAGCGCTGGCAGTTGAATAGTTCAGGAATTGTGCTGGACCCAGTGACACTGCTTAAATGTTTGTGTGTTGCTTTTTCCACCTGAGTCTGGCCTTTGCCTGAATGTGCTGGTGTGCCTGCCAGCCCACTCCGACGCAGAAATGGGACAGTCAGTGTGTGAGATGCTCACAATGTTGCCGTGGTGGAAAACAGCCAGCCCAGTGTGTTTCTCTTCAAAGCCACTTAAGACATTTTAATTAATAACAGAAATGCCAATGGAAAGCTCTTCATGCCTTTGAACTAGGAGATTTTCCCACTCATTGTGAAGGAAACTCCTCCCAGCTTTCCCGGGTTTGTGCCATCTTGCCCACAGCTGCCACCCAGCACGTTGTCTCAAATTTCCACACAGTTGTCGTAATGGGAAATGGAAGAAAGTTTCTGCTTGGAGCTCTGGGAAATTCCTGAACATGGGAAGAATGGGAGATGATCTGCACTTGTGTGTGTGGGAGGAGGAGCACCTTCCCTTCTGCTTTCTGAATCCCCTTTGTCCCTGCCCCCAACAAACCTGTCTCAACCCCACCTGCCTCTCTAAGGTCTGGTCTACATTGGGTACTTGCATCAGCATAGTTCCATCTTTCAGCTACTACCTCTTGGGAAAGTGGATTACCTATGCCCTTCAGCATAGATAGTGTACAAACTACAGCAGTGCAGCTGTAGCACTGTAGCATTTTCAGGACTTGTCTATGCAAGCACTTGTGCTGGCAAAACTGTTGCTCAGGGGGTGTTTTTTCACACCCCTGAGCGACAAAAATTTTGCTGGCATAAGTGCTAGTGCTGACAAGGCCTCAGTGTAACCCGAACCCTAACTCCCACTCCGTGCCCTGCTCCCTTTATCTTTTCAAGTCCACTGGTGAATAGGTCACATTCTTCATCAACAACTTCTTCCTCCGGTTCCCATTTTGGCCTTCTCTTGCAGGATGAATGGTCTAGAGAAGGTAGAGCAGGAACTTCCATTTTCCTAGCCTCATAACATGAGGTAAAAAGGATATACAACAAAACTGAAAGGTGACACATCCAAAAAAGCTGATGAAAAGAAAACTTTTTTTTAACACTAGGTGGTAATCAGTGGAAATTGTTGCCACATGGCATTGTTAAGGCTAAGAATTTAGCAAGATTCAAAGTGAGATTGGATGTTTATATGGATAACAGCAATATCCAGAGCTGTTATAACTGTTGCTAACTATTTGGAAAGGATATAAAATCTTATGTTTCAGGTTTTAAGCCAATCTTTAACTATTAGGGATTAATGGAGAGCAAATTATTCAACATATGCCTGCTGCAGAGTTTCATGCACTTTCCTCTGGAGCATCTGATGCCAGCCACTGTTGGAGACAGTTTGCTGGACTAGATGTACTATGGGACTGATCCAGTCTGGCAGTTCCTCTTTTAACCCAGCCACATTACAAACCTTGTTGATTTTTATGGTAATTAACTAATAACATAAACAGTAAAACATGAAATTTCATGCATGGCAAGGAGAGCAGGAATATAAACTGTCTGTTGTGTGTGACTTGACTGAGTGAACGTTGTGGAGAAATATAGTTCTTGGAATTTCCTGGCTTTTTAGTGCTTGATTTTTCAGCTTCTAGGTGTCATTTAACACAATTAGTTTTGCAATTGATTTCCTTGGTTTTAGGAGTGACTGTGAGAATAATACAGCGTATTTGGCCTCTTTAATTCAGGAGCAGCTGCTGATGCCAGTGGAATTTGTTAGCTTATGGGCCTGACACCCTGTGTAGTAACTTACACCTGTGCAAAGTGGGTGTATAGATTCTAAGGCCAGAAGGTATCATTTTGATCATCTGGTCTGACCACCTTCTGTACAGCACAGGCCATAGAACTTCCCCAAAATAATTTCTAGAGCAGATCTTTTAGAAGAACATCCAATCTTGATTTAAAAATTGTCAGGTGTAAATTGTTCCAGTGGTTAATTACTCTCACTATTAAAATGTATGCCTTATTTCCAGTCTGAATTTGTCTAACTTCAAGTTCTAGACAATGGATCATGCTGTATGTTTCTCTGCTAGACTGAAGAGCCCATTGTTGTATATTGTTCCCCGTGTAGATGCTTATAGATTGAATCAAGTCACCTCTTGCCCTTCCTCTTGTTACGCGCAATGAGCTCAATCTACTTAGCTTATCATTAGAAGGAATATTTTCTAATTCTTCATGTGTGCAGGATTGCTGTAGCCATGTCAGTCCTAGTATATTAGATTGACCAGATGGGTGTGGTAATATCCTTTATTAGATTAACGTCTGTTGGTGAGAGAGACAAGCTTTTGAGCTTACACAGAGCTCTTCTTCAGTTCTGGGAAACTTACTCAGACCTGGTCTACTCTAGGAAAATAAGTTGACCAGTCACTACTATACTCACAGTGCTGGCTGATGTACACACTGCTTTTCTTAGGTCGATGGAGTACATCCTCACTAGAAGCACTTCCACGAACCTAATGGGGCAGTGTGGGGAGCTGAGACCCCCTGCTCCTGGGCTCCCTGTGGGCTCCCCCACCCCCAACTCCCTGGTTCTGGTGGGCCCACATGGTCCCAGCTCCCAGCTGGGAGGCGGGTGGCAGCAGCCGCCTGCCTTCTGGGCTTGCAGCTGGGAGCCAGCCTCTTGCACTCAGGGCTCAGAGCCCCCACATCCTGGGCTTGCAGCCAGCGACAGCCTCCCGCACCCCGGGTCACAGGCTGAGCCCAGCGGTTTGCCCGGTCCTGGCTCGCAGTTGGGAGCAGGCTCCTGATTCCAACTGACTTTTCAATTTCACTGTTCTAGCAGAGCAGTGAAATTGCCAAGTAATGACAGCCTCTCCACCGCTCTAAGGGGATGCAGTGTCATGACACTGTGTTGCCCTGGCTGTGCCGACAAAAGTCCTACGCCTCTCATCGAGGTGGTATTTTATTGAAAAAACGGCAGTTTTGTCAGCGGGGAGGTGACTAGTGTGTACGCCAGCCCTGTTTTTGTCAACAAAAGGTGACTTTTGTTGACAAAACTCTCTAGTGTAGACCAGGCCTCAGGGTACATTTACAATAGAAGCACTAAAGCAGCACAGCTGCATTGCTGCAGCGCTTCTGATGAAGATGATCTAAGCCTATGGGAGAGAGCTCTCCTATTGCCTTAATTACTCCACCTCCCACAAGAGATAGTAGCTATGTTGGCCGGAGAAGCTCTCTTGTTGACATAGCATTATCTACACTGGCACGTAGGTCACTTGGGTGTGGGTTATTCAAGGCAAATTGGCCTGTTAACATCCCTCTGGTCACAGGGAGGTGTGTGGGGGGGGGGGAGGTGAAGGAAGCTGTAGGGGTTGTTAGTGAGTTATAGATCATTGTAATAAGCCATAAATCCCGTGTCTCTCTTCAGTCCATGATTTTTAGTGTCTAGCAAAACTATGAATTTAAGCTTTAATTTTTCAATCATTCTTGTGGCTCTTCTCTGAACTCTCTCCAATTTATCAACATCCTTCTTGAATTGTAGGAACCAAAACTGGACACAGTATTCCTGCAGTGGTCACACCAGTGCCAAATACAGAAGTAAAATACCCTCTCTTCTTCTTGAGATTTCCCTGTTGGTGCTCTTTTCGTCAGAGCATTGTACTGGAAGTACATGTTCAGCTGATTACCCACCATGACCCTCAAATCTTTTTCAGGGTGTAAAATACTAGCAACCGGAACTCAACACTAACTCGCACCAGTGGAAGCACTTTGTGCCCACTCTGTACTGGTGTAAGTGAGGCCTTATCATAGGGCAAAGGTAATGGAGAGAATCAAGCCTAGTGAATACGTGGACCAACAGAGATGCTGTGAATTCCTTAGTCTGGCAGGTCAACATAGAAAATGTTGCCAGAATAGCAGTATCAGTTTGGGGGTGATATTTTGGTGACATTTATATGCCAGCAAAAAACCCAGTGTAGTCAGTTTTACTGACATAAAAGTGCTTTTGCCAAAATAATTAATTTTGGTCAGGGATCCAGTTATAAACTGTACCAACAAAAGATTATTTTTGCTGTTATATACTGTATTTACACTAGAAGGATTTGCTGGTAGAGCTATTGTGGCAAACCAATGTGTAGACATGGCGTAAGCTACTTGGTGTGTTTACAGGCTTTAGAACCTGTTACTCTGAAGCCACATGATTTTACAAACTTTCTGCTTCAGCAACTAAGTTTATTAACTCCTGGAATTAAATATCTACCCAGTTCACTTCCACTGTAGTATGCATCCACTTTTATTTTTATCTATGATGGTGATGGCTGGTGTGGAAACACCAGGCAATGGGCCATGGGTATTTAACTGCAGTTAACGGCTTCATGGAAATTCCTACTTCGTGCATTTAGTGTGACATTTCCAAATGTATATAATTGTTGTTTTAAAACCTGTTTTCTCCAAAATTTAGTAAATCGTGCCTGGCTCGTCAGTCAATTTGTAAAAACAAGTTGGGGCTAAGAGGAGGTCACAGGAATATTTTTACATTAAGGATTTTTAAAAAATAATTAAACTCCAGAACAACTGATGTTGTTTTATCCAAACATTTTGCAAATTCTTCCTAGGAAGATTCCATCTTGAAATGTGAATGTTTCAGGGAGTGTAGAGGGGACTGAAAACAAGATTGAGACTGGTGACGCTGCTAGAATGAGATGGAGGTGTTGGGCTGAGAAGTGAGAGTTTTGGGGGCGTTACCTGGAAGGGGGAGGAAGATTGGTTTGTTTGATGGGAGAGAAATTGGTACAGGCTTGGGGTGGGAGGCTTAAGGAGGAGAAGGCAAAGGAATCTGTAGCCTGAGGTGGGGTGGAAGGATTAAAGCAGTGACACTCAGACTGAGGCTCCTGGAGCCACAGGTGGCTCTTTAATAAGTCTCCTGCAGCTCTTTGCAGCGCACATTAAAACACTAAATAAAATGAGAGTCCTGTAGCACTTTAAAGACTAACATTTTATTTCTGCAGGCATGAGCTTTTTTTGGCTGTAACCTACTTCCTCAGATGCAATGAATAGAAATCAGGTAGAGGGTATATATATCATCCAGGGATAAGAAACAATAAGGAGGGGAGGTGTTTGCAAAATCCATTCAGTTAGAGCAGATGAGGCCTATTCACAACCCTTGATTAGAAGGTAAGAATGTTTGAACAGTGACAGTTACTACTTGTAATGAGAGAACCATTACAAGTCCCTATTCAGACCCAGTTTGATAGTGTCAAATTTGCATATAAGGTCCAGCTCTGCAGTTTCTCTTTGAAGTCTGTTTTTGAAGTTTTTTTGTAGAAGTATGGCAACTTTCAAGTCAGCTACAGTGTGTCCTGGGAGATTGAAGTGCTCTCTGACTGGTTTATGGATGTTACCATTTTTTATATCTGATTTTGTGTCCATTTATTTTTTTTTTGGGTAGTGACAGTCCAGTTTGGCTAATATACATGGCAGGGGGCATTGCTGGCACGTGAGGGCATATATTACGTTAGTAGATGTGCAGGTGAATGAGCTGCTGATGGTGTGGCTGATGTGGTTAGGACCTGTGATGGTGTCACTAGAGTCAGTGTGTGGGCAGAGCTTGCAATGGGGTTTGTTGCAGGGATGGGTTCCTGGGTTAGTGTTCTTGTTGTATGGTGTATGGTTGCTGGTGAGTATCTGCTTCAGGTTGGGGAGCTGTCTGTAAGCAAGGATAGGTCTGTCTTCCACGGCTTGAGCAAGTGAGGGATCATCTGAAAGAATAGGTTGTAGATCCTTAATGATGTGTTGGAGATATTTTAGTAATTAGTAACCAGTCAGGATGCTTTTACTATGTTAAAAAAAAACCAAACAAACCCAAAAACAACTTGGTCAGTCATTTTGCTTTGAGAATACTATATAGAGAGTAAATGAAACAATGAATTCACACCACTGTTGCTTTTTTGGGTAATGTTGATTGCTAATTTAATTTCTGAAGGACTGAGATCTGAATATCATTGGATTAAAGCGGGTGGGGGGGGGAGAGGGAAGGGAGAGGTGTGGGCAAGAGAGTGGGGAGGGGAGGGGTAGGAGTCATAGCCCTGTGGTCTTCTTGTTTTAAAGTTATTTAAAGGGCTTTGGTGGCAGCAGAGTCGTGTTCTTCACTCTGGCCCCCTACTACTGACACAGTGAGCTGCGGGAGGGGCACCTCGGCTACATGCATAAAAACTTTGATGCAGTTTATTGATAGCTGGGTGTAAAACAACCCCTTGTGAGAAGTAGGTTTGCAGAGGGGAGGAGCTGTTTGGTTTCAGTGATCATGTCGCCTGTGTCCCAGGCCTGGGGCCCTCAGCTCTGTTTTGTCATGGTCTAGTTGGGACTGGAATGAGTCTGTGTTTATTAAAAAAAAATAATAATAATTTGGAAGAAGCATCAAACGGGAAGGAGTGATTCCTGCTCCAAGTGCCTTATACCCTTCCAATTCCCTGGACTGCCTGCTGGAGACCAGTGTTCTAACTTACTAGGCTGGTGCCTTGTCCCAGTTTAGGTTGGCTGATTCTGGGTGACACTTTGCTCCTTGCTATCAACATAAATTGTCTTTCATCTGTAATTTTTGCCTTGAGTCAGCGGAGACTCCATGCTGTAATATCTTCTGCTTGGATAGACTTTCCCTGCCGCCAGAGATCTGAGTGCTTGGCAGAGGCTGAAGGGGGCTTTCTTCTCTGGAGAGAAATGGGTGCGGAAGCTGCTCTCGCTTTCATGTCCTTGGCAACTCTGTTATTGTTGGATGCCCTTTTTATGGGCTGCTGTTACTAATCAGGCTGCTTCGCCTAAGCCTTGGTGCTCTCAGTAAAATTACACCAGCCCAAAACAGGAGGAGAGGTTGTGTTTTTGTTATTGGACCTGTCTGGGCACCACTAAAGTGCTCGGGAGGAGGATGGACTTGCCTTCATGCTCCAGCATTGTTTGCCGAGTAGTAAAATCCTAAGTCTGGGAGCAGGTTTGCTGCTGGGTATTTGCTCCTGTAGAGATGGGGCTCAGAGGAGGCTTTGCATCCAGCCCTCACTAGGTGGGGCTTGGCTCCAGATGGATGTTTGTGAGGCCTTCCCCTCTGTTGTCAGACAGGATTTCCTTAGGGAGGAGGCTTTCTGTTCTGGACTCCGCCCTGTATGTGGGGTTTGAAGGGGAGGCCTCTTGGCTGGAATGTGCTCCCACCCCCAAAACTAGATGCCTGGATACAGGGGTTGGGAGGACAGGGATGTTCCTGCAGGTTGGCAGGTTTCTGGATAGGATGGAGTAAGCTGCAGAGAGCCTCTGGCCCCAAGATTGGAGAAGTGGAGATCTCTACTTAGGGGACGTTGGAGCACTTTACCCAGCATTTCCCAGGTATGAAAATTGCCTGAGCACAGAGACTGTGTCGTGGCACAAAGCACAGTCTGAGCTAATGGAAGGGCCGCAAATGTAGAACTTCTCACTCCCTCCAGTAATGTGGGTAATATTCGTTAGGAACAGCCGGAGGCCTCAGCCTGACTTGCAGCCAGTGGGCCAAAGGGACAGTTTCCATGGTGATTCTGTGTTGGGGGAGGGGTGCCTTGGTTTAGTGAATAGACGTGTCCTTCAAATTTGTCGTTGTCGTGTGTCGTGTGTCCCCCCCGCCCCCTCGGCCGTACCTTACAACCCCCAAAGTGTACAGCCCTCGCTTCCAATGTTCTGTGTCCATGTCGTTAGTAACAGGCACTTGGAGTGCTTTGTACCTCATCTGACTTGCTAGTATGTCCTTGAGACAATTCACTTAATGGGATGTTACTTATGTTATTTTAGAGCCCAGCAAAGGTTTAAACCAAATCTAAAAAAATGTGATAATGTTGGATTCATACATTAACATTTAGGGACAGAGCTGGAAGTGACCTCCTGGATCATGGGGTCCAAGTCCCTGCTGTCACAGATAATCCCATTCATGAATTTAAGAAGCTCCACTTTAAAACTTTTGGGTTGTTTGCCCCCTCTGTTTCAGAACCTCACTCCTCTGATATTAGAAACCTTCTAATTTCCAGCCTAACCCTATTCATGGACATTCTGTCCCCGTTTTGTTCTTGTGCCAACATTGCCCTTCAGCTTCAATAGCTCTTCTCCTTCCCTGGTGTTTACCCCATTGTATTTATAGAGAGAAATCAGTTCCTCTCAGCCTTCACTTTGCTAGGCTGAAGAAGCCAAGCTCTTGAAGTCTCCTTGGTTAGATCAGCTCTCCTGATCATCCTAGCATCTGTTCACTGGACTTCTTCCAGTTTGAATTCATCATTCTTGACGAGGGTGACCAAAATTGTACACGGCATTCCACATTTACCTGCCTCATTTTGAGGCGCTCATACCTGCTTATTGTCTCTCTCAAAACTCGCATCAGAGCACTAGCCAACATCTCAAAATAAACAGGGATTTTGCTTGGGACATTTGCTAGGCTCCATGTTCATTTCAGGAGTAACATAACTGTTAGCAAAAGCAAAGGTACTTATTAGGGAGAGTGCATTGAGATCTGGTTATAGGGCTTTAATTTGAGTCTTGCCATTCTTAGGGACTACTTATTTCTAAATATGAGACCATCCATTCAGCCTGCGATTAAGCCGTTCTATAAATGTCAGTCTGTCAGCCTTTGCTTTTTTTTCAGTTTTATTTGCCTTTCACTCTTGGAAACTTCCTTGACTAGACATGTGCTTCCCAGTCAGGGTGCCTGAAGTCTAGGGAGAGAGGAAATGGGACCCCAGGGGAGCAGGGACTGGTTTTGTGCTTGTTGGCTCATGCACTAACCAGCTTAATATTTTTGTGTCATCTTGTCTTCCTAAAGCACTTTGTATCAGTGTCTAAGTTCTGTTGGTGGATTGTAGAAAACAGGGATGAGGATGCAGAAGGGAGGCCAATCCACCAGTCTCCTTTTGGTTCAGTTGTAAGTTGCCAGTTTTTCTTCACCTCCTGTTCTTTGAGAAATGCACAGGTACAAAGGGAAGTCTGACAGTGTGACCTGAAAATGGTGAGGATCTTCCTGATCAGCTTTGAGACGGATTTCTAGAGCCTTGAGTCAGCTGTAAAGAAGGCTTTGTGTCTGGCACCCTCTGGTTTAAATGTGGTATGCTGAACAAATCAGGTGTCTGTCTGGTCCCCATTACTGCAGTATCTGAGCACCTTACACTTGTTGTATTATCCTTACAACACCCCTATTCAGCAGGATGTGGCTATTATCCTCATCGTACGGATGCTGAACTGAAGAACAGAGAAACTAAGGGACTTGCCTAAAATCACAAAAGATGTCTGTAGCAGAGCAGGGACTTGACCCCAAATCCTGGACCAGCAACCCTTGTCACTGGAGCATCTTTCCTTTACACCAAACTACCCTATGGCTCTTGTAAGAGGAAGTGGTTTCTGAGGTAGCGTTGGCCTATCCCACTGAGGGATTTGTAAATCAGAGCTAGAATCTTGCAGTGGACTTGGCATTGAATTGGGAGTCAGTGCAAGTGGTGTAATACAGTCTTACGGATGCTGCTTTGCCCCACCAATGCTAATAGGGCTGTTGGAGTCTCAATAAGTTATTAAATTTGATAGCCACAGAACAGTGTGCAATCAAAACCAGGAAAACAAATGTCAGCTTTTTTGCCAAGAAGACTGGTTTGAAGGAACGGCATCTTAAGTGAATGTCCTGAAATGTGTGTGTATTTACAGTATGGTGAGCGTGCAGACTGGCAACAACATGGAGGTTTTGGAACCCATAAAGACTTCAAGGCATTGCTTTGATATTTTGTTATTGCTGTTAGCTGGCTGCATTATCCCCATCTCCCTTGAATTATTTCACAGTGTTCTCAAGGGCAGAACTGATGATCTGCAGGCTTCTCTGCAGCAGCACTCAGACAAGGGGTCCTTGTAGATCCAGCTGCTTGTTTGTGCTTTTCTAGCCTAGCTGAACTTCTCAAAGATGCTTTCTCTTTTCTCCCTCCCTCCTTATCCCAGGGAGAGGAACCGGCATGTCTCAGGATTTGGGCTTAGCAGAGACTAGAGATCTGTGAACTAGTGCTGGGACCCATTGAGCAGAAGGTACAAATCCTGGATGTTGGAAAAGACGAGGCAGCAAAGGGGGCAGATGGCCATGATCCCACCTTCAAAGGAACTGAAGGAGCCTGCACTTTCCATATAAATATTTTTTCTAATCTGATTTTAAAATTCTCTGAGTGTCCAGAAAGGCTCCCTCTGGCCTTTACCCTGTAAAGGGAACCCAGAAGGGTTGTTTGTTCCTTTCTCTTCTGTTCTGGTTCCATTTCTTTATTAGTGTCATTTGGCATTTCTGTTCTTTAGTGAAACTGACAATGTCCCTGGGCTGTGTGAAACTGCATCTGTTGAGCTTGCAGCTCTGGCAACAATCTGAAAATTAGTTCAGACAAAAAACTACCCCAGTCAGGTTCAGCCCCTCACAGAGGCATTTCCATTGGCAGGACTGACGAGGCAAACACTGGAAGTTAGCCTTCTTTGTACAGCTTGGAACCTGGCACGTACCTTCATTGTTTGGAGTTCTAGCCCATTTCTTGTCTGTTCTAGATGTTCTGGACAGACAGGATTTTGGGTAGTAAGTTTACCTACCATTTGTCCTGTTGGATTCTGCAAATCATGCCCATAAAGCTTTGTGCCTGTCTGTTTCTTACACTGATTTTGAGGTACTGAAGACAGCACCCAGAAGTTGGAATGAAGAAATAGGCATTGTGGACAGCATTCAGGGCTTCCTCAGACTAAATAATTTAGTGCAGAAATTCCGCTAAAGATTTTTCTCCCTGTCTTTAAGGTTAATTTTCAGGGGTCATGTCCCTCTGATCTCAGCACAGGGGGTCACTGACTGCTCCATCTACTTGGATTCCCTTTTGTTACCAGTCTTGTCAAGACAACAGTTTCAAACCTTATCTGCTAATGTTTAATGGGCCTCAAACCCCTCTGCCAGCTGGATCAGGTTCCCTGATACTTGTCTCAGGGTATCCATCTCAGTGGCTGCAGGTTGGGAAACTTTGTTCTTTGTAAATTGAAAGAGCCATTTAGGCAGAATGTCCCTTTGGCCGTTCTTTTCTCTCTTGTCAGAGAAGCTTTTGATCTGCTGGCTTTCCTAAGCACTAATTTCCGTGTTTGGGGGCAGGGTGTGCTGTGCAGCATTTCATGCTAGTAGCTTGGGTTTCTGCATCTAAATGATTGTCCCTTTGAAGCACTCATTTTCTTACTAGTCTTTTAGCATCAAACTAACAGCAGACCTGTGGCACTCTAATAATTTCAGATCATGTAATGGAAAGAATGCTTCCCATCCTAGCAGCTGCAAGTTCCCCCATAGACATGACTGAGCTGCTGAATTCATTAACAAAATAACAGTACAGTTATAATGGGCATATTTTTGCAGCAATCATTCATTTCAGGGTTTGTGTGTGATGTGGGGAAGGAGGGTGGGGATATGCAACAGAAGTACTGGAATAGAGAGCACTGCCTGAGATTCTCTCTGCTCCAGAATACAAACTACTAAAATATGCAATAAAAGCTGAGCCATGAATGTGTCCTCATGGGTGATGGCTGCTGGCCTCACTGGGAAAAGTCACTCTAATCTAGGTTTTTATGCCATAATATGCAATACTCCATAGACCCAGACACCAGCTTTTACCCAGGCTTTCTGGAGTTGTATACCACATGTTTTAGTGGCTTCACATTTAAACACATGAAATAGAACTTCAGCTGTCACTCAAAGTCAAAGGACTCTCTGTCAGTAATGGGTGAATTCTTAGACTGATGGCCCAAATGTGACACTTTCCTAGATGTAAACTTAAATATTGGTGCACCTGCTCTGCCTGTGGCACATAATAGTTTAGTTTCCTGTGGGCTGTAGTACTTTGCTCTAATTTGTAGGGTTGGGTTTAGTGCTTGTGGTGTTAGTGGCCTGTGATAGATAGGTCAAATTAGAAGATCTGGTGGTCTCTTTTGGCCTTAAACTCTATGGGAAAAAATAATCCCTAGGGAATTGATTAAGTATCTTTTTGGTGCTACTTGTCAAACCTAGAGAATGGACCATTGGGAACAATCCTGCTCTAGTGGGAGAATGTAAATACTGTAGTGGCAGCTGTGGCACTTGATTTCCTGGATGAACTACTAAGACTTCTCCGTATCTAACTTACGTTGATAATCACTGAAGAATTTGCCAAATCATCTTGGAATGTAAATTAACCCCTGAAGTTTAAGAACTGATCAATGGCTAATGTGCAAATTCCCCTTCAACACAATACCTACCTGGACTGCATGTGGTTATGGCAGCCTCTTGGGACCACCTTCTCAACCAGCCTTGTGAATCATGCATATATGTTTGCAGCAGAGCCACTCGGTCTGTGTCCACATTTTCTTCCTTCCACTCTGGTGCAGAAAAGAACAGCCTCTTGGAGCATCATTTCTCAAATGACTCAAACCAGCATGTGCTGGAGACATTGAGGTTATGTATTTTGAAACGGCTGTATGCACACTGTCCATAGAAGGTGCTCATTGGAACTACTGTTTTTCATGATTCTCCTGGGGCATCAGGATTTGGGAAGGGCATGGAATTGGGGTTACCGGCTGTCTACAGAAAACTGAATATGCAGTTATGCAAATGGTCAGGTATAAGCTTGATGTATTGAACTTATTAGTCATCCCTTATCTAGGTCATCCATGCTTTTCCAGCTGCAGAAGTTTGCTCTAGCTCTGCTCCTGTCAGCTGTTGCCAGCTCCCACAAGAGAAAGAAATCTTTTAAGGATCCTGAGACTTGGCCTTATTTTGTGTCTCACTTACCTTCATCATGAAGGTGTAACCTGCCTAGGCCACTGCCCCAATGTCTCACTCAGAACGTCAGTCCGTCTTGCTAAACTGACCCGAGAACTTTAAGATTTGTCTTTAACTTCTGGATTGGACTGTCCAAGGTTCTTCTGAAGAGGAAGGGTGGTATTTTGATTAAAGACCTGGACTGGGATTCAGATCTGGGTTTAATTCCTGGCTCTGCCATAGACTTCCCGTATGGCAGGTCATTTAATCTTTGTGCCTCAGTTCCCCATCTCCAAAATGGGGAATAACAGACTCTCCCACCTATTTGTCTTTATTTATATTGTAAGGTGTCTTACTGTATGTATACATAACATGTAGCACAGTGGGAGCCTTGATTTCATTTGGGGGTCCTAGGTGCTGCTGTCGTACAACTAAATGGCAGTATAGTGGAACCAGAGCTTGTCTAAGGGGATTTTCAGCATTCTCAATCTGTGGGATAGCATCCATTCCCAAGTCACAATGACACTGCATTTGTGGACAGAAATCACAGAAGAAAAATGGGGTTGTTAGATAATCATATTTGAATATAGAAAACGGCAAACAGTAGATGGCTCACTCGTAATATAGTAACTCCTTGCATTCAATTGATTGCAGGTTTCTGAAATCTTGTTTCAGATAGTAAGCAAAATCACAAGCTATCTTGCCAGGCCTGTGACTATAAGAGCTTTTTAAAAAATCTTTCCCAATCCATAGGGATTCTGTTCCTATTAATATAATGTAGAACTTAAAGGAGAATGTGATCTCCAGCAAGTTTGGAGAATACGTGTTCTCTTGATGCATTACTCACGAAAGAGAGCAGAGCCAAGCACTCACTGAAGGGATCCTTTCATGGAGACAATGATTCAAGCATTGGAAACAGCTGCTGCACCTTCTCAGATGAAGAAATGGGAGTTGACCCAAGAATGTCAGTTTTCAGTGAACATTCTACTCAGAGAGATAAGCGTGAAACTCTTAAGTATTGACACTATAGATTGCTGCAGCAATGTTCAGTGTTAAAGACATGCTTAAAAGTTCTGTGGCTTTGCGACTGTATGATTTCTTGTGCCTTCCTAGAGTGAACAAATACTAAAAACCACGACATCTTTATGCTAAGACATTTTGTGGCCAGTGTCAAAGTACCTTGATTTTTCCTGTGGTTAAACTTTATGCTGACTTTTACGTAACTGAAAGAGCATGATTTCTGCCAATGGGATGTGCCCTGCCTGTGACTGACAAGAGGGTTTGTGTGCCAGTGGGATGCCTTCTTCTAACCCATGAATCATATTCAACCTTGACAGTTCAAATTAAATTGGACTGATACCTAAAAACTATTCAGGAAGCCAAATAAAGAGTTACATCAATGATCTTATACCTAGAATGACAAGAAAGAGATATATTAGGGATGTGATTTGGGAGGGGAATCTGTATTGGTTAAGCCATAGGAAGGAAAAAGATGTGTGGGAGATAAAATAAGCCATGGAGAGGAGGCTATGTTTTTTGCGCTTGTGAACTGCTGTCGAGTTCCTTTTTCTTTTCCAATAAAAAGGGTTTTGGACTGATGTTTTGCCAGTGGTTGGAAGTGGTTGGGGAGGTGGAGCCTGAATCTAGAGCTAGGGTTATTTATCAACTTGTGAGTAAATAGGGTAGTGATTCATATTGGGGCGTGCTCTGTCTGTGGTTGAGTGTCTCTGTCTTGCTCTCTCTGTGTGTTTCTCCTCTTTGTGCCTCACTTGCAGATCTTGCCATGAATTTTCTCTGACCCCTTGGGGCCATTCCCACATGCTGCTTTGATGTGTGTGCCCAGAGCTTGATTGACAAGGAAGTTTTAGTGGTGGCAACGGGAAAGGAAGAGAAAAGGGAAGGGCTTTGAACTAAAAGGGCTTTGAGCTCCGAGATGCTGTGCTTAGTTATCTCCTTCAGAATGTTAATTATTCACCACGATAATTGGGCGGGAGGGGAAAAAGAGAGAGGGGAGGTTATTAAAAAATTCCAACACTAACACGCTACAAAACCCTCATTTTCCAAGTCGCAGCTGCTATGAAAAGGATGTTGTGTGTAAAAGGATTGTGTGTGAGGAGGGGCCAGGGGGGAGGGAGGCTCCTTTCTAAGCTACCCCTTCCTAATAGTGGAATCCCTTCAGACGAATGCAGCGGAGACATCAAAGCTTTCACAAGAGTTTTCTGTAGGGTTTCTTAACCATGTCTGGTACTTTTTAATTACATTTATGGAGAGCTGCCTTTGTGACTGGAGCAGGCAAGTTTAGGTCCTGCTGATTGGCAAAGGAAATGTTAAAAGGCCTAATAAATAATGTTTCCTGCTGCTAAAATGTCAATTTGAGGATGTACAAATTCCTGGCTACTAGGAGGGAGCTCAGACTTAGTGCTGATGGATGGGTCTCTCTCTTTCCTGGATGTTGCATGCTGGCACCTGTACTGTCATTGTGTGCTCATGTCTCCCAGACCTCCTGGATTGATGTCCAAAGAGCTGTAATGTCACATTCTCATTTCAAGTTTGTGGACAGGAAAATAGGCGATGCTGTTTCATTTCCCCAGAAGCTAATAATTTTATTTAATATTTATATTGGGTAGCATTCCAATGCCCCAATCAGGATCAGGTCCACTTTGTGCTCAGTGCTGTTCATGCATAGGAAAATACGAATTGCCGTATTGGATTAGACCCATGGTCCATCCAGTCTGTCTCATCTCTGACAATGGCCAGCATTTGAGGCTTCAAAGGAAGGTTCAAGAAATCTTGCAGTAGGCAGATGGGGGATAATCTGCCCTGCTCACTTCTTTCTCCAGATCATTACTAAATATTTTAAACACTACCAGTCCTAGTACAGAACCTTAAGGCTCCTGCTGTTTAACTTTTTGCCAGGATGAAAATTGATCATTCAGTTCTACTCTTTGTTTTGTTTCCTACCTCTTAGCCAGTTTTTGATTCATGACAATACCTTGCCTCTCACCCCACAAGAAGTTAGTTTCTTTAATAGCCTTTTATGATGGACTTTGCCAGAGGTTTTTTGAAAATTTGACTAAATTATGTCAACCAGTTCTCCTTTATGCCCAACAAAGAATTCTAATGGATTAGTAAAACACATTCTCTTCCAGAATCCATGCTTGTTAGACCATAAAACACCTGGAAGATACGATGTTTCTATTTTTAATGACACTTTTGAATTTGCCAGAAACGTAGGTAAGTTTTCACTGGTCTGTAATCCCCTAGAAGACCCAGAGCCTTTTTTAAATTGAGGTACAACATAGCAATAGTAGCTGTATTTAATAAGCCAATTAGTATTTTTGATAGCCACTCATTCTTCAGAATGAGAACTTGAAAACTTCCTTGAACTCTTGGATGGACTACCCGGGCCTGCTGATTTGCTTTTTAATTTATTTGTTTGCTTCAGCCCCTATTCTTCTGCCACCTCAGCTCTGAGAGCACCTCATCTTTATTGCCAGAAAAAATCAGATGTAAGATAGGTACTTTCTCAATATCTTCTGGTGAAGACTGATGCAAATAAATAATTCAGCTTCTCAGCCAACATCTTTGTTGGTTTCTCTTAATTGCTCTCTCTAACCTCTGGTGATCCAGCAGACCCACCATTTCTTTTGGAGGTTTCCTGCTTCTGATATACTTAATGTTATTTCTTGATGTTTATTTTTGTTCCTTTAGCTGGTTGCTCTTCTAATTCCAGCCTAGTCCTTCAAATTTCCTTCTCACACATCCATTGCTGTAGTTTACACCCTTCGTTGTTGGCTTCACTGAGATTAGATTTCCAAATTCTGAAGGATTTCTTTTTGGCTTGAATAAACACTTACCATTTACCAGATAGACTGACTTCTTGCCTTCTTGCTGCTTTTTGTTCAGTGGTACATATGCCTTCTGAGACGCCATTGTTTTCTTAAGTAATGTCGATGCCAAATCTAGGGATTTTATTTCCTTTGCTTTTAAGTTTAAGGACCTTTTTGATCAGTGTCCTCATTTTACTAAAATCTCTTTCTAAAATGTAGTGTCAATATTTAATTTTTAGTACCATATCTTCTCCCTACAATATTGAATTTAATTATATTATGGTCAGTGTTACTTAGCGCCTCACCCTCTGTTACTTCTTGATCCAGATCCTACATGTTACTTAGACCTAAACTGAGAATAGCTTTTCCTCTTGGGTGCTTTAGAACTAGCTGTTCCAAGAAGCATTCCTTTTGAGATGTTCAGAAATTGCTTCTCTACAGTTTGTCCTACTGTGACATTTGACTAGGTAGTCGAACATAAAATATAGTTCTCACCCTAAAGAATTTGCTGTCTCAATGACATGACAACAGTTGAGCATTAAAGACAGTGGAAGGAGGGGATAGGAAAGACAAATTTGCAGATGATATCTGAATGTATATTTTGCTGGCAACACAGGTTTTTTAAAGTAAGTGAAAAGGAGATGAGTAAATTATTAACAGGTTGATAATTAATAATTGGAGACTACTAAGGGAGGATATGATAGAGGTTTATAAAATTATGAATGGTATGGAGAAAGTGAATTAGGGAAGTGTTGTTTATCCCTTCACAATACACACAAACCAGGGGTCACCCAATGAAATTAATAATCATCAGATTTAAAACAAACATCAGGAAGTTCTTCACGCAATGCACAGTCAACCTGTGGAACTCGTTGCCAGGGGATGCTGTCAAGGCCAAAAGGATAACTGGGTTCAAAATAGAATTAGGTAAGTTCATGGAAGATAGCTCCATCAGTGGCTATAGCCAAGCTGGTTAAGGATGCAACTTTATGTTGTGGGTGTTCCTAGATATTTGACTGCCAGAAGCTGACTCTAAATGACAGAGGATGATCACTTGATAATTGCCCTGTTCTGTCATTCCCTTTGAAGCACCTGATACTGGCCACTATCCAAAGACAGGTTAGATGGGCTAGATAGATCTCTGGTCTGACATGTATGGTTATGTTAATCCTTGATCTCTAGCACTTTACAGCTGAGGATCACAAAGTGCATATACATTTATAACCTTCTTAGTCCCCTTGCGTGATGTTATGATCATTTCTGCTTTAAAGATGGGGAAACTGAGGTATAAATAGCTGACACTGACAGCGAGGACTAGAACCCTGGGAATAAAGATTACAGGGCATACAGCACCCATTCTGTAGGTATCTTGGAAAGCAATGACCTAAAAAGATTTAGGGGTCATAATAGATAAAAACTGAAGATCCCTGTGATGCTGTGGCAAAAAGAGCTAATGCAATCCGTGGGTGTCTAAACGGGAGTAGTGAGTCGGAGTAAGGAGGTGATTTTACTTCTCTCTATATATGGCATTGGTGAGACTGATGCTGGAATACTGTATTCAGTTCTGGTGACTACCGTTTAAAAGGGTCTACAAATATTGGAGAAAGTACAAAAAAGCCACATATAATTTGAGTTGAAAAAAATGCCTTACAGGGGAGAAACTTGCAGAGCTCAATCTGTTTAGCTTATCAAAAAAGATTGAGAGGTGACTTGAGTAGTGTAAGAATATCTTCTTGGGGAGAAAAGATCAGGTAGTAACGGGCTCTTTAATGTACCAGAGAATGGTAGAACAAGAGACAACAGTTGGAAGCTGAAGCCAGACAAATACAAATTAGAAATAAGACACAGAATTTTAACAGTGAATGATTAATCACTGGAACAAACTACTGAGGGAAGTGGTGGATTCTCCCTCTCTTGAAGTCTTCAAATTAAGACTGGATGCCTTTCTGAAAGATACATTTTAGTCAGACAAGTTATTTGGTTCACTACAGGACTAACTGGGTGAAATTCTCTGGCCTGTGACATACTGAAGGTCAGACTAGATGATGCAAAGTCTCTTCTGGATTTAAAATGTATGAATCTGAAAATATTGATCCTTGTCTATCTGGCCATTAATAGGACAGTACTATAGTCACCTGCTTCCCACAACTTGATCTGGATGCATTTCCAAATCATGCCCAACTTGTAAAAGGAGCCAATGTTTATACAGCTCTCTGAGGGTAACAGTCTCTGAGGGCTAATCATTCTCTAGTAATTGGCAGCTTCTTCAAATGAGATGCAAGCCTAGAATAGCAGAGTGGAGGTCTGTAGGCCTGGCTTGAACAACTGCTTTGATCTGCATTAATGCAACATTGATTCCCTGCCCCTTCAGGCAGGCAGTGCCAGTCTGGTCTGTCCAAAGCAGGGAACTGAAGAACATTTTAGGCTCTCTGCAGGAAAGGGGCAGCTGTTAGCAACAGTGAAACCAGTGTCTGAACCCAAAGATGTTCTAGTATCCTCAAGAAGGGGAAGGAAGAGCTGGTGGCCCTGGTAGTGCAGACTGGGAGGGAATGGAGTGTGATGCAGGCTTGGTAGTGGGATGTGGGCTACAAGGAGGCTATTCTGCATATGCCAGTGGGACAATACAAACATGGGGCATGGCACTGCCCTTGGGGAGATTATTTCCCCCAGGGAGTCAAGAACTTTCTAAATGAGGCTGATGATCACTGAAAGTAACACATTATGGGGACACTCAGTGAATGCCACCTGGGCTCCACAAATACGTCTGTGTAGATGGTACCCAGTGCACTGAAAATGGGCCTGCCCATCCTGCTTGCATTTAGATAAACTTGCATTTGCTTTCATTTTAAACTGGGCTCCAGAAGATACAGCCAGGAGATAACTGGCAAAGAAGTGTCTGAGCTGCTGTCGTTCAGTTTCAGCATTCCTGAAACTCTCACAATTGCTTTTATGTTAAGGGGCTTTGCTGCCCACAGTAGAGATTGATGCTTTGGGGGTGGAGATGGCTGATGAGCAAATGCCTGTGTTTTCATGACTGTAGTGCTTTTGCCCTGGAGTTGGGGAAGAGATTGGGCATCTCTTGGAGAGGTATATGTAATGTCTGAGGCTGGATGACACTGACACAACCCTGCAACTTTCCCTGTCCCCTTCTCACCCTTCTCTTTTTCCTTTGCTGAAGGCTAACCTCTTCCCAGCTGCTGTCATTCACTTTGGATCTGAGGAGCACAGAGGTGAGTTACTACCATCTCTTTTTCAGCTGGCTCCACAGCTGCTGTGTTTTATCCAGATGAATCATGCCCCTGGCTTCAGAATTGCTCCAGCTAGAGATCCCAAGGAAAACTAGGAGTGGAGGAGCTGGAATGAAGGACAGGAGGGTTAGATGGCTCAAGGATTTGGGGTGGAATATGGAGTCTTGCACACTCAGTACTGGTTTATATTCAGTCTAAGATTGGAATGAGTATAAATTGTTAATCTCTTTGGCTGGGGTGTGGTGGCTCTGTTCTATTCCTAGCAGACATTTCCCCACAATTAGCCCCTTTGTTAGGAGTCTCAGCAGAGACACTCATGAATCCTAGAGAGAGAATTTCTCCACAGGTGGTGCTTCCAGGTCAAGCTTGAGGGGCACTGGTAGAAGGGATGAGATCTGTGTGAATCTTGAATTGCCACTGTGAATTACTAAGGCAGCCTACACTAGATACCTTACAGTGGCACAGCTGTGCTCCTGTAGGGTCTTGTAGCTGCTCTATGCCAATGGGGGAGAGCTTTCCTGCCAGCTCCCCAATGAGCTGCGGTTGCTGTCTGTGGGAGAGCGTCTCCAGCTGACATAGCCCTGTCCACTCCCACACTTTTGTCAGTGAAACTTATGTTGGTCAGTGGGTGGGTGTGTTTTCACACCTCTGACAGACAAAAGTTTTACCAACAAAGACTTCTTTACTAGCACTTAATACTAAGGCCTTGACTAGATTAACTTGAACCTATTGTAACTTCAGTTGATTGCCAGTTAATGCAAGTTAACTAACACAACTGTAAATGTAAATCAGGAAGCCTTTCTTATGAGATTTATTAGGCTATGGGGTAGGGACAGTAGACAAACCTGGAGTGGTGGTCTCTGAAGGAAAGCATGGAAATTTCATTGCTTTAAAACTAATCAGGGCAAAGAACTAGAAAATGGGCGGTAGGGACCAACCTGTTGAGGCTTCCTGTGGAGATGGGCTGTCTCTGATTCTCTGCCATGTTTGTGGTGCTGTTAATATCAGTGTCCCCTTCTCTCACAGGTGTAAAGGGAGTTCTGAGTCCAGAAAACATAACCTCTGAAATGCAGAGACCAAGTGCCTGAAAACCACAAAGTCTGAGGGATGGGTTAGAAATTGTAAAGAATAATCGGAACATTGAAGTTGGGAGGGAATCAGCATGGCTTGAGGGGGTCACTACCACCCACTGGCCAACAGTATTGGCTATAGTATTGGGAAAAGACGAACTCATTAAAGCACATGAATGGGGATAACCTGGAACAATGTGGTTCTGTGGTGCTGCAGTAACAGTGGCTGCAGGTTGACAGAAGTCACTATCTTAACAAGTGCGTATTTGGATTTGTTTTACAGATTATTACTTGAGACCAGAACTGCTGGAATCTACAGTGTCCCCTTCTACAGCTGACTTGCTAGTAGCTAGGTAGGGACTATGAACAAAGCTACATAATGTGAGTGGGCATTTGTCGGAAGGGTGGAATCATCACAGTTCCTGGTGGAAAGAGGCAGAACCCACAGCCACTAGAAAAAAATGCACCCCTGCTCTCAGGCTTATTTACGACTTTGCAGCCTGGTGAACCCTGCTTAAATGGGGAGGCATGTCTGTTGCTAAATCTAGCAGGAGCTGGAAGATCATCTGCTTGCAGGCTGGTATGTGCCCTAAAGCCTTTGTTTCTGGGGTGAAGATTAACCTTTCAAGCCCTGGGCTTGAGGAATCATTGCGCTGGGATTGTGAGCTGGGGACCAGTGTGAAAATCTTTTCTTCATTCTGCTTTCTTGTTTCTCTTAGGGGCTTGTCCAAATCACTAGTCCCTTCTGCTCTGCCAGCTTCTGAAACAGCTGTTCCACTCCCAACTGGGCCACAGGGGACTGATGAGAAAAGGACTGAAGTGCATCCAGAACCAGCAAGAGCCTCTGAAGCTTCACAGCCAGTGAGAAGGGCCACTGAAAAAGTACCAAAGTGGCTGAAGTTGCCAGGTATCATCTGGGATCAAAGGGAGAGCTTTCCCCTCCTGCTCTGTGGATGCTGCCTCTGCAGACCCTCACTGCAGGAGTCAACTGCCATGACTTGTGATCCCAAAACTATTCAATTGAATTGTTGATGGGCATGATGTGGATCTGATGTTCCAGCTGTGACGAGGAAAGGCCCCTGGACCTCTGTAAAAACTGTTTGGGTTGTTTGTCTGCCCCCACTAAAACCATCCCCTTTGCCTCGATTGTGCAGTCCTGCTAAAACTCCTGTCATTAATACTTCATTCTTGGTGCTTGTTGCTGTGGAGAGTGGCAAACACTTTGTAATTAAGATTGCAACTGAGTTTCTATCAAAACTCCACAGTATCAGTCTCTCAAAACTGGTAAGGTAGATGAGAGACGTGAAGTGAATTGGAAGAGAGGTTCTTGAATTATGCGCACACAGACTGAGTCATAAAAGGTCAAAAAGACCACCTGATGTTTTTGCTATTATGTAGCCAACCTCCTCCATTCTCCCCCCCTTTCCAATATAAAAACCAAAGTAGAGCTAAAATCTCTAGGTGAGATCTGATGACTTTTGAAATTAAAACTTTACCAGTTGATTCTGGCAGTGCTCCATCAAGCTTAAAGTAGGGTATCTAGTGACACTGGAAATATCAAACTTGTGATTTGGTCCATTTGCCCCCATGTGGCTGAACTGCTTCAGAATGATACATAGGAGTCTGCAGAAGCAATATGCATGATACATTCCCATGGTGGGTAAAGAACCTCTCTCCATGTAGGAATCTCTGGTTACAGTCTGTATTGCAAGAAGTGAAGATGTTAACCACCTGTCCTGCCTGCGAGGGATCTGTAGTTGGGAGGGCTGTGAGTGGCTGAGTATGAGTGGAAGGGGTAGCCATATCTGCCCTGGAAGTCGCACTGTTGTTGTAGGCCCCACTGTTCAGGTCTTCACAGCACTGAGCTAAAATGCTATAAATATACTGTCTGGGTGCAGTTGGAGAGTGGTGCTAAGTGTGTTCAGAGCCTCAATTAGGAAGTCAAGTTATTGGGTGAGTATGTAGGACAGGCAGCTGTGATGCTGGTAGGTTTGGAGAGGCAGCTCCCACCCTTTCTAACAGGATTCTGATAGGTGCTATAATCATCCTCCTATGTTTTCTTTTTGCAGCTGGGAAGAGATGAAACATCGGAGGCACTGGCCTGCAAGATTACTTGGACTGAGAAGCAGCAGAATCAGTTGCACTTTCCATTTGAACTGCTGTAGAGTTTGTAAATAAACCATTTGTGGTTCTGCAGAGCCCTGAACATCATTTATTCCTTAGAAAAACAAAAAACCCTAGCTATTTCATGTTGCCAACTCTACTTTGCTGGGAGCAGATGAAGCCCCATGTGTTGACAGTCTGCCTGGCTATAGAATCAGGGTCAGAAGAAACTCAAGGTGTCCTCCAAGCATGTAATATGAAAGAAGCAGGTAGAGAGAATTCTTCCTAGCCACCCGTTGACTGCTGAGTTTGCTTCTGTAGGTGTTTGACACTGTCCTTCTAATTTCTGTCTTCAGAGGTACCTGAAACAGTGTGGCTGTTCTCCTGCCTGGAACGAGACCTTGGTGCTAGAATTAACTGCACAATTTTACCTACAGCTGTAAAGTGTTGCCCAGAGCAGAGCTGGTCCCTGTCCCCTGCTTCCTGTGGTGTAGCACTGCCTACTACCACAGCGGGTAGTCCTGCAGGAGCTGTTCAGTCAGAACACTGTTCAGGTGACTCACAATTTAGAGTGTCACTTGCTGGGAACTTCTGGTTCATTGTACTTGTCTGTTTTTTATGGGTGGAGTCTTAATGAAAAATGCAGGTATCTATTAATGGCTTGTCCATTGACTATGCCTCTTGACTGAGCTCTGCATTTTATATCCATTACACATAATTAACATAATTAGTCCTTTAATGAGCAAAACTTTAGTGAAAAGTCTCTTCATTTGACTCTCCGTCTGTTGGTTTTTTTGGCTTTGGTGTTGCCTGCAGTGGAACTGCTGTGTGGTTACAGTCAGAGTATTGTAAGGAGGGGTGCTGTACTCCCAAGAGTCTCCCTTGGGCATATGCAGTGTGGGGATGTGAGTTAAGGTTTAGAAGTATGCCTGTTGTAGAGATGAGGTCTGTAGTGCCACAGTATCCAGGCTGCTGTATTTTATTTGAAATTTTTTCATAGTCCAGTAATGCTGGTTGGAAAGTCAGTTACTCTCTCATGGTGGTAATTCTCACCATTTGTTTTCCGTTTTCCCTGTATAGAACTTTTTCCTTGAACTGTGTGTGTGTCCGCACAATTTGTAGATGTAATAAAGCACAGTGGCCATAGGCGGCCTTTTTGTCGGTCTCTTTGATGATGTGTTTCTTCCCCACTGTTCTGTTTTTTTATCAGTTCACAGGAACCTGCTCCCTATTCATTGGGCCTGACATCTCTCCTCCCTCCCCCCCCCTTTCAACAAAGCAAAACTGAGTTTTGTACCATCTGAATGAACTTCAAAGTGGCTGAAAGGGGCACCCAGGGTTCCTGGCAGTTGTCATTGTCTCCCACACTGGCCCACATTTCCCTTCAGGTCTAATTACTTCCAAATGCTTTGAAGAAAATCAGAGGGAGGGGGAGGAATGAAAGAAAGGTAAAAGAGGAAAAAGGAAACAGTGGAGGGAGCAGAAAGCAGGCTGTAAGGGAGGGAAGATTGATTTCTTACATGATACCCAAACATGAACAGACGGGCATGTGTACACTCCACTCTCTGGCAGTGGGGAAATGGCTCTTTAGTGCTCCAGACAGTAATTGCCTCTCATAGAAACCAACCACTAAGGTAGGTCTTAGGGAAGTACTGCCACTTGCAAGCCCAATTATAGCATTGCCTATGCTTGTAGCCATTCAAAAAAAAAAAAAATGAAATCACATGGGACAATTGGTAGTGGGAGTTCCTAGCAGCCAAGCTTCTGTTATCCACTGTACTAGTAGAGGGGTCAAGCAGCATCAGCTCATACCAGCAATCACTGCAGAAACAGCATCAGCTACCTCCCTGGCCCCAAATGTGTATGGCTTGTTGAGTAGTTCTGCCCTGCAGCCTGGCTCAAAGTACCCACACCATATTAAGAGGGACTGTTCCACAGGAAGATGTGAAAGTGCAAGCCCCTGCCCTCAGCACAGTTCCAGAGGAAACAGCAAAGCAGAAGCAGGTATAAGAAAGGGCAGAGATAGAAAAACTCACCAACCACCTGAATAGAAAGGATGAACTTTATTAAACTCTTCCAGTCCAGAGTTAATTCTAAAGAGAGTTAATTCTAAGTTGATTAGTTTCATCCTTTTCATGTCAGTGGAATCTTGCTGTAGTTTGTCTCCCTTGGGCATCTCATGTATTACCTTATTCAGCCAGTTCTTCTCTACCCAAGCTTGGCTGTTTAACAGACTAAGTGCACCATAGCTGTGCAAACTGGACCTGGTCATTGGGATGGTGAAAGGCTGCTAACCTCAATAGTTTTGAAACAAATCTGTCCTATATTCATGGAGCAGTTGGTTAATGCTAGCAGCCACTATTAAAAGTTGTCCTTACCAGTTACACACCCATTCTCCACCTTTGCACCTGTGTTCACCTTAGCTGGTTTCACATGAAGTTGCTTTATGGAATAAGGATTTTAGTTTCTTGCTAACTTACAGAAGTGACATCACAGTGCATGCTACAGAAGGCTACCTTTGTAGATCTTTAACATGCTGTTTCCATGGAAGGAGGGAGACAAGGAATAAGTAGGCAAGGTTGAGTGCTCTGGAAAAATACAGCTAGGCCTTGAGAGTCTTACCACCAGGGCAATCACTATGAGAAGTCCTTGGTCCCAGTGCTCAGTACCTGAGTCATGCATGAGTTACTTAGCATATGATTTATATAAGCAGCATTTGATCTGATTAAGCTTCAAATTGCCGCATGCTTGCAGAACTATTCTGCAGACAGATGGGGCAACAGAAACTTCACACATTATATTACCAGAAGTTGTAGCCCCAAAGGGAGAGAACCAGTGCTAGTAGCCTGTTAGGGTATAAATCTATCCATTCCTTGTCTGCTACAGGTGCCAATTGGGAAATCTTTACCACTGAAACAAAAGCTCCCCCAACAAGACATTAAGCAACTGGAAATTTCAGACATGCTGGTGTCAGCTGCTTCTCCAGCATTAGGCCTAATATTTCCCAACAAAGCCAGGTTCAGCAGTGTGGGTCCTGCCTACATGTGTAAGGTTTCTTATTTCATAGCTTCCCCCTCCCCTGCTGGCAAAAGGGACAGGCTGTCCCATGATGTGGGATTCTCACACATGCTGTTTGTTATTCTGTCCCTTTTTAAAAGTTTTCCTTTCGTCCTGTGAAGATTTAGAGAAGAGAGTGGGGGAAGCTGAGCAAGTCTTTGAAGCAACTTGACTTTCAATGATTAATTACAGTGAAAAGCCTCAGCCAAGGAGACTTATTTTTGATTTATTGATGTTTCTGTGTGAGAACAAATTTATAGCAGAGGGAAGCAGCTTCTGAGAAGAATATCAAACAGTTAAAAGGTTCTAAGCACTCTTTGATGTCACAGCCCTGGAGGAATGCTGGAAAGTATTGGGGGAGAGGCACTGTTTATTTATAAAATAAAGATCAGGTACCTGCGTTTGGCACAGATCTGCAGCAGCGCGCCAGTTTAACTGCTCAGACAGCCATGGAATTGGACTTTAAATCCCTGCCACAGCAGTTTGCTGAGGTGATGAGAGCCCACAGCTAGAAGGTTTCCAGCCACTCCACACACCCCTATAGTGTGGCACCTGTTTCTCTCCCAGGTAGAAAAATTAATAAGTGCCTTGGCCATGCTGTTCATTTCTGGGCTGTGAACTGGAAACTGCACTGCAGGAGAATGAGGAGCAGGATGGGACCCAGCTTTTGAGGGCAAGATGTTCTGCTACAGGCATTTGGCCTACAAAAATCAATGTGCAGTATCCCTTTTAGAATAGCATCTTACTTTCTGCAGTTGCTGGGGTCCTGCCCTGCTCAGCTGACAGGAGAGGAAGCAGCAGTTACTGCAGCAAAGGGGCAAGGCGTTAGTGAAGCAACATTGTCTATTCCAGTAGCTAAACATCAGAAGATGCCAGTTCAGAATCAGATTAATTCCCAGATCAGGACTTTCTCCTCTTAGTAGCTGATGCATCCCATTCTGCTCAATCAGGCCTCTAAAAATCCAGAAGCTGTAAGGAAAGAGCAGCAGCTGCTTTAGTTCCCATAAGCAGTAAGACGCAGTCAAACTAGTCATTAACACATCTGTGGGGTCCTCATCAGCTCTGTAAGGTTATTACTAACTAGCCAAACATCGCCCTGAAGGAACAGGATTAAGATGCCTCTGCACACATCTGTATCCTATTAGCAGGGGAATCTGAACTGCACTTTACATACCAGCTGTGGCAGCACTTTCTCCACATGTTCAATATCCACCCTGTCCAGGTCCTCAGCCTGAGCCTGCCGTGCTCCACGTGCTGCGGCTTCTGCAACACACATGCAAGAAAAGAAACATCATAGGTAGGTGTGGAAAGGGAAGTCCTAAGCTAACAGTGCTGGGTTTTGGGGTGCAGCTAAATACTACAGGGTAAAAGAGTTCAGCTCATTGGGGGAAGCAGTTTAAGACCCTTTTCGCTTTCAGCTTTCCAGTCTTGTGTAAAATGGAGTCTTTTATGGCAAAAGCGAAGCAGCAGCTAGCTCCTCTCCATTCAGCACTCTTCACTCACACTAGCTTGTGCTGTAGCACCAAAGAGTGGTACCAAACAAGGTAGAAAGGCACTCCACAGGCAGAGTGGGTATAATAGTTTAGCATTGGGGTGCATGCAACTTGACAGAACAGGCTGGTTTTGTTACACCATCCTGCCACAGAGACCTCGATTAGCTAATTGGACTACCCCAAGGAAGAGCAGTTCTATAGAAGATCACATTTCCTGGAGCGAAGTTTTGGAAAGGCTTCCTCAAACTAGATGCACAGTGCCTTGCAGGAACTGTCAGCAACTTTTCTAGTTGACCCAAATCCATGACCATAGGTATCAAGAATAAAAGGGAAGCTCCTAAGCACTTACCTCGAACAAACACTTTCAGCATTTCTGCCATTAGCAGCAAAGCATCACCGTTGACTAGAGAAAAGGGAGAGCAGCTTTATCAGAAGACATGCCACAGAAGGAGGAAGGATGGTCACAAGTTATGGGCAGTAGCCTGGGACTTAAGCCTTGGGTTCAAATCCCTCTCCACCACAAACTTCATTTGGTCCTCAAGCAAATCCCTTAAGTGAATTAAACTAACCCAAATTAAGGCCACTTTAATTCTGAACAAATGTGTCCACACATAGCTTTAATCCAATTTATCTAATCCACTTTAAATTCACATCTTTAGTTAGTTTGGCTTAATTTTCCTAAGTGTTCTCACGTAAACAAGCCTTTAGTCTCCTTGGGCCTTAGTTTCTTATTTGCATAAGGATAACAGCACTTCCCTACCTGGAGAATAAATGCATTACAGATTCTCAGATTCTATGGCAATGGGAGCTAGATTAGTGCTTTGGACAGCATGTATATCCAGGGAACAAGCATTTGCCCATTTAAACCAAAAGCCAGCACGGAGCCAGGATGGCTTCCTGGTCACCTCTGCTATTCCTGAATTTCAGTATAGAATTTCCTACAGGCAGCTGGGTAATATCTTTTATTGGACCGATTCCTGTTTGAGAGAGAGAAGATTTCAAGCCACATAGAGTGGCTCAAAACCATGTCTCTCTCATCACAGAAGATGGTCCAAAAAAAGGTATTACCTCATCCACCTTGTCTCTCTAATACCCTGAGACCAACACAGCTACATCATCACTACATACTACAGGCAGCTGGGCAGTCTTCCCTAGGACCTTGGCCCTCTAGAAAAAGTTCAGGAGAAGCAGTTACCTCGAGTTTTGTCATCTTTGAAGTGGAGATGAAGTATTTTGTTCACAGTCTCCTGCAAGAAAAGGGAACATGAAATAAAGCTGGTGAGTGAAAAGCAAATTAAGCTCCTTCTCCTTCCTTTCTTGACCACAAACTCTAACAGTTGTGGCCTCCCCTCCCCCACAGCTGAAGGAAATCTCTCAATCACTTCTGAGGCAGCATTTCTCTGGGACTCCCCCTCCTTTTTTCTTGCCTACTAAGGCTGTAAACTCATTTGGACAGGGATTGTCTCTCACTGAGCATCTGTACAGTAATAATCACATGGGACCCAGGCCTGGCTGGGCTCCTAGGTGCTACCACAATACAATAGGTATTTAAATCCCTTATTCCTGCATATTATGTTTGTGTAGAGAAAGTCTTTCATTTTCTGATCAGTGCACAAGAATCAGTGGTTGGAAACATTTGCTTACACACACACCTCAAGTGTTTCTAGTACCAGCAGATGGCAAGAAGCAGACTTCAATTTACATGAATATTCATATCAATGAAAGCTGCAATTCTCAGCTTCCAAGGACATGAAGATTTGGTTTCTATCAATAGCAGTTCTTGATAAAATCTTAAAGACTTCTTCCCATTATCAGCAGCATGTATGGAAAGTCCTGCATTATTCTTCACAGGGAGTCAGCTAAGTCAATGTCAGATTCTAAGTGTCACCACAGTTGGGTTGCAACTATTGCAGAGAATTTAGAAACTCCAGTGCAGCCTTTTCAGTTAGGTTTAAGATAGAGCTTAAAAGTTGTAAAGTCTAAGTTTTGGGCTAGGCTGTAGTTGTCTACACCCTTCAAACTATCCTTGCTCAGAATGTACTTTTGGAGATGCCAGGTCTGAACACACCAGGCTCCAAAGCTTGGGCAAGAACTCTGGGTGCAGAGCATCCTACCAGATAACCAGTTTTTAGCACAGAAAATTATAGGAGAGCAAAGAGTTTGATGAGGTTTAAGTAGATAGGAGGGGAGGGCAGAGATAGGCAAGGAGATTTGCATACCATTTGCATAGACACCTTAAACATGCCTCAACTCAGAAATAAACTGATCAAAGCACCAAGAAGGAAGGGCCTGCAGGACCCCAGATGGGATAGGACTGTTATGGTCAGTGAAAAGTTATCGGGAAGGTCAAAACCAACTATGGGGGCAGCACAAGAAACCCCACACTTAAAGCTCAAAAGCCTGGTCCTAGCCTGCTCAGGAGTACAACCTACCAGCCGAGAGAGAACACCGAGCAGGGAGTTGGAAAGTGGGGAAAGCAGCCCATGGAGCAGAAGGAAGTGAGATTAGGAGCTGCTCGTCTTCTGAGGCAATGATGGGGGACACGGGCTAAGCAAGAAAGCTGGCGCCCAGCCCCCAGAAGTTTTGTTAAAGGGCCCCCTGGGCTGGTAACTGTAGGGGCCCTGGAGCCGCAGCCGAAGGCGCGGCGGAGGGGGAAAGACGTTTGCAGACGGGGGGGCAGCGGCGCGCTGCCAGCTACCCCAGCAGATGTTCACCCCGCCGCAGGGGGCGGCCAGCGGCGCTGTTGCCAGGCCAGGGCCGAGGCCGGAGACGCACGGAGGGCGGGCGCCCGAGAGGCTGCCGCTGGGGCCGCGGCGGTGAGTCAGTAAATGCCTCGCCCCGGAAGGGCCAGGAGGGGCGGGGGAAGCCACCGCTGCTCGGAGCGGGGGGGCCGCCGGCAGCACAGGGCCCGGCCGGGCTGGGCGGAAGCGGGGCCCGGCCGAGGCGCTCGTCTCCAGGCCGGAGAGGCCAGGACGCCCGGAGACGGAGCAGACGGAGCCTCCCACGGCGGCGCCAGGGCCACCCCCCGCCGCCCCGAGCCGGAGGCCGTGCGGGGCGGCCGCCCCCTGCTGCACAGCGCGGGAAGCGCCGGGCGGCGGCGCCAAGGCACTCTGGGGCCGCGGGCACCGCCGCGCGCGGGCGGGAACAGGGGCCCCCGGGCCGCGGCCGAGCGCGCGGCACCTCGCTCGGCGCTGAGGGGAGGGGTGGGGTGGGGTGGGGTGGCTTGGCCCGCCCCGCCCCCCAGCACCTTCCTAAAGCCGCTCGCGCGCTCTTCCCGCGTCTTCTCCATCCTGCGGCGGCCGCGCTCCTCCAGCCCCTCAGCACCGTCCCGCCACAGCCGCAGGGGCGGGGTTTACCATTGCGCGCAGCATGCTGGGAGCTGTAGTCCATAGCGTTACCCGCGCCCGGAAGTAAGTAATGGACGTTTCCGGGGTCAGTCGGGGTCCGCCCGACGGGGGCATGCTGGGAGCTGTAGTTCGCGCTACGTCTCCCTGGGCGGGCTGCCGGGCTTCGCGCGGGAGCAGGAACTGCCACGGGTTCGGGCTGCGCGCTCGGGAATCGGGGTCCCAGCGCGAGCGCGTCTCCGGCAGGGCCGCAAGCGGCAGCAGGCGCGTCCTTCTCCCGCCCACGGGGCACCCCCAGACGAGAGATCCCTCGCCGAGGTCGGTAACTGGGCCGGGCCGCCCTTCCCCCTCCCCGGGCCGGGCCGCCCTTCCCCCTCCCCCGGCCGGGCCGGGCCGGGCCGGGCCGCCCTTCCCCCTCCCCGGGCCGGGATACGGCGCGGGCCACGGGAGGGTGTCTCCGTATCGCCCCGTTGGTGCCCCCAGTGCAGCTGGGGGTTCAGGGTCGGTTCTGTCCGTCCGCCGCCTCGGGGTGGTCAGCCGTGTCCGCCCGGCGCGGACGGAACAGACACCGAGGAGTTTACGGGACCTTACACCAGTGGCCCTGCCGCCACACGAGGGATTTCACCGCTGTGACTGCTTCCCTCCAGAACAGTCAGCTGCGTTCCCAGTGCACACGGAGCAGTACCACGTCCGCCTGTGTAGACCAGGCCTGAGACCGATGTTGCTGCACTGGTTAAACTTAGTTCACATTTGACTTCTTAAAAAAAAAAGCTGACAATCTGCAGTCAGGTGGTCTCCGGGGGGCTGGCTCAGCTCAAGGTACCTGTATATCGATTGTTAGTCTTAGAGAAATATCTGTCCTGAAGAGTCCGGAAGGTGTTTATTGGATGTGTGATGCTGAGCGCCTGCCTTGCTTTGGGATTTGTGAGATTTTCAGGCTGTGGAACAGTTGCTGGTCACCTGGTGCTGTGTGATTGGAATAGCTGCAAGGGAAGGTGAAAGGAGAGCTAAAGGAGACTGGGCAATAACTTCCGATCAAAGACTAAAGCATATGTTCTACCAGAGAGTTAATAATACATAAATTCTTTCTTGCTGGGGCTTCACCACATGAGCAATTGCTGTGGTTGCCATATAGATGTTGCAGCCTTGCTAACTCTCACAAATTAATTGTGAGCCATGGGATTGCGGTGCTTGCAGGAGGAACTATCCTGATGAAGCAAGAAACTTCTCCATTCCTTTGATTTTCCGGGCTGGACACACAGCCGAAGTTCTGTGCGAGAGTCTTGGGACTGAAGACACAGTGAGCCCTGTCCTTCTATATGGATTGGGCCCTACAGAAGAGGACTGGGTCCTGGGGCAATGAGAGGGAGGAACTGAGAAACAGCTGCTGCATGATCCAAAAAGAGCCCTGGACCCTGCAGCAGCACTTCTATAGTTGGAGTCAGTCATCTCCTTTGTCCCCAACACAGCTTTTCTCCGACTCTTCTTCACTTCAGTACTACTTTGCCTGGAACCAGCACCTACATTTCCTGAGGAAGCAAGAGGTGGTGCTGTTAGTTGGGGGAAGTGCTTCTGGGTCCCTGACAGAGGAGAAGTCCTGGAGTAATGAGAAGGAAGAATAATTAAAAATATATTATGTTTAGCTATTTGGACAATTAATTGAGAATTTAAAAAGTAAATAATTTATTGTAATCACTGGATAACATATTTATGAAATTAAAATTATACACAAAAAGTAGAATTAATGAAAATGATTGTTTACATGCTTTGAATGTGAGTGAATTGATTATTTAAAAATAATATTTAAGATTGTAAATATAATTACTTCACTGATATATAGAAAGCTATGCTTGGCTGATGGTTTTCCAGCAGTTAGCAAGGTGGTTGATGTTGTAAAGACATTCGTGCGTAAAAAAATCTTTGCAGTTCACATAAATCTTCATTGAAAAAATAATTTGAATACTTGATCTCTAGGGAGGGAGCTCTGTTTCTCTTGGATGGTCTTTGTTCAGCACCATTTTTAGTCCTTGTACAGTATATTCCTATAACATCATGATTTCTTGTGCCTAACTTACAAAGGTGCAGGTGACTGTGTGTGTGGGGAGAATACAGGTGACACTGTGTGTGGAGGACAGATGAGGGAGGAAGGTTGAAAAGGGAAATATAGGGGGAAGGTAGGAAATGAGGCTGGGGAGATTGAACAGTAATAATCAGTGTGGATCTGGGTGTTTCCCTGCTTTGAGGGGTGAAGAGAGGGTGAGTGGCCTCTCCATCAGAGCAGACAGGGAGATGTGAGCATTTTTGTGTTCATTCAAGATTGAGTTTTCAACTTGAAATTCTCACACACTGGAGAGGAGTAGGGACAGTTCATAAATCAAAAGACAGATAAAAAAATAAAATTGGCTTTTTTTTTTTAACATCATGATTTTTTATTTTTTGAGGTTGACCATACACTGATATCGTGGGAGGGGTAGTGGGACCTGCGCAGCAGGAGACAATGTCTCTACTAA
>ML675637.1:23488857-23499210 GCA_007922155.1 Mesoclemmys tuberculata
GGGTCTCACCAGCGCCGTATATAACGGCATTAGATGCCAAGAGTCTGAGGCTCCCTTCTTATCCCAGGCAATTGATGATCATACCTGACACCACGATTTCCATGGGGGAGGAGTTTGGCTCCCCTGCACAGGGAGGCCAGGCAGCATGTTTATATTTGACACTGTCACCAGCAGGAGCAGTGCATTTCCATGGGAGGGCTGGAGAGCTGAGTTTAGTGGCCAGTGGACCAGTGCTACCCACATGTGATTAAATCATAACCACAACTTGGCCTTGGCACTACCCAGTGCATTAGGCGGGATGAAACAGGACACAGTAAACCACTCACCTGCAGTATTTGTTTTAGGGAAATAACCTGCGAGCTCTGGGTGCTGAGGCTTTGGGGAAACTCCTCAGGCAGAACAAATCCATCAGAAGGTGAGGTTACTGACCATTATGTGCTGGGTGAGTGTGTACAAAAGTGGGGCTTCCTTCTTTGCTGGACCAGAGTTGGAGTGGGTATTAAAGGGCTCCCTTCTCTTTGGAGTCTGGACTTTGTTGGACAGGTAGGCCTGTGATTGAGTCACAGAGCCACATAGGGGTTAGGCTGTCTCTGCCCTCAAGCCAGCCCCTTCATCCTTTTACTGTTCCTTTTTCCTAGGGATGTAAATTAAGCTGTGACTCCTGTTTGACTTTCCCCTCAGCCTCACCTTGGAGTGGAACAGCCTGGGCATGCAGGAGGAGGGCTTTTCCCTTTTCTGCCAAGGACTAGGAGCCAACCGCTTTCTCCAATGGCTGGATCTGCGCAATAACCAGATTAACCACCAGGGGGCAGGAGAGCTGGCCATGGCCCTGAAATTTAATTCCAGCCTCCAGGAGCTGGGTAAGAGTAACTCCCCTGGGCCAGGACTGTGTCACTGCTACCCCATTTCCAGTCATTCTAGAGCTGCTCATAAACTATGCCAGTGACAGACCTGGC
This sequence comes from Mesoclemmys tuberculata, assembly GCA_007922155.1. Taxonomy (NCBI): domain Eukaryota; kingdom Metazoa; phylum Chordata; order Testudines; family Chelidae; genus Mesoclemmys; species Mesoclemmys tuberculata. Next base: position 23,489,814 of record ML675637.1, read on the forward strand.
AGGCCCTAGAGATTTCATGACTCAGATAAGCAGGGGTTAACCAGAAACTCTGGAACCGAAGCACAGAGTCTAAATCTGGTAACCTGGTGCAAAAGCACCACCCCTGGGGTTGATGAGAAGAGTCACCCCCCCAGTTTATGACTGTCCTGTTGGCTTGAGATTCATGCATCTTATTCCAGGCTCTGTGGTTTCTTTGTGCAGTTGCTCTACTGCCCCAGTAAGAAGCCATGAGAGAATTTCCCTTCCCCTTCCTAACGGGAGAGGCTGCCTCCATGCTGTTTCCCTGCATTGAGTTTCTTTCAAACTAGAACCAAACTCCTGGGCTGGAAAGCCTCTTTAAAGAAGTGGGGTTTGTTGTAATGGTGTGATGGGAACACACCCCACACTGGGAAGTCTGCCCAGGTGGAACGGTTCCCTGCACAGACTTTGCAGAGTGTACAATGTTTATTGCAGGTCCTTCTGCAGGATGGTGAGCGGGTAAATTAAGCTGCATTTGCTATATGTTTGCACCGTCAGTCACTTTCTCTTTCTAGCACTCTTCGTTGGGTAAACCGCACCCACTGGTGGCTTGTGCTGAGGCTCCTGGGAAGAGCTGACCTAATGTGCAGGCGTGGAATGTTTGAGGAATGTGTTAAATATGATCTGATGATGATTGTGCAGTTGTTAGGGTGATGGTTTGTTCCCCATCTAGATTTGCGTTGGAATAACATTGGGCTCCTCGGTGGCCGAGCTTTATTGAGCTGTCTGCACAGCAACAAGACTTTGCGGAGGCTAGAGCTGGCTGGAAACAACATCCCCAGTGACATCCTGAAAGCTGTGGGTAAGTGGCCAGTGTGTGGGCAAGCCCTTCTCACCACAGGGGCTTGGATGGTATGGACTGCTGGCCCAGAAGAACTCCATGTCTTCCAACTCCATTTAGGGTCTGCCTGCTGGTAAGAGGAGTTGTGCTGAACGTGGGTACTGCAGGGAGCTATACTCTGCTAATGGGAGAAATGTTGGAATTTCCCCAGTTCCCTGCTGCAGAGATTGGCAAGGGGAGGAGATGGTTGGGTCTGACTGAGTACAATCTGGAAGTGTGATGTAAATAAGGAAAGACTCCCACTTCAATGGGGCTTTGCATTGGCCTGTAGTGGTTGTGGTACAGTTTGAAAGTTGCTAAAAGCAAACTCCATTGAGCTGTGGTGGTGTTCTGGGTTTTGGAAGCTATTTCCTTAACATGGAACACTTCCTTCACTCTCCATCCACTGCACCCGTATTGTGGGAACAGTCTCTCTAACGGGCCCATGATGAGGTTACCATGGGGGGTTTATTGCAGCCACAGGGGGTCTGGGTATCATTCTGCTGCAGAATCTCTCCCTGTCTATAGTTATGGAAATGTGCATATCTGCTCTTGTTTTCTTTGTGTCAGAACAAGCCATGGATCACAACCAGGACCGCCTGACCATTCTCACTGAGAACCACAGCCGGACACGTGTGCTCAGTCAGGAGGTGTTAAATCTGAAGGAAGAGAAGGCTAAACAGGTCATTGTCTCCTAATGCTTCACACTGGTTTCCTTTCAATTATCTCTGTAAAGTAGCACAGTGCCAGGAGTCCTGGCCCAAGGAGCCACTTGCACATGCTGACATGCTGCATTCATACTTACAGTAGACACATAGCATCACACAGCAAATTGGGATTGGGTTGCCCACAGGAGCAGATCCACCAGCAGGTAGATTAGATGCATTGGGAGCATCCCCTGGCTGACATGCTAGTCTCTGGGAGCCGAAGGATTCCAGTGGTTTCCATTTTCATTCATCCTGTTATTTCTCTTACTGGGATAATTCTATAGTTCGTAATTTATGATGCTGTTAATACATGTGGTTTCCTTTCCACATCATCTCTCTGCCCAGTGGTGCAGAGTCTCTGAGACAGAAGAACTAGCTTTGATCAGTGACCGTAGTCAAGCCAGGAAATGACACCAGTCATTGGCTTCTTCCAGGAGATCAGCTGGCTTGCTCCCCATGCTGCCCTGAAGGGAGGGTAGGGAGAGGCAGATCTAAATGCCACAAACTCATTCAGTTCACAGTGTCACTGGTGTTTTTCTCATTCTCAGTTCCTAGATTTGATGGACACTATTGAGAAACAGAGAGAAGAAAAAAACAGAAGTAGCAGGTCAGTGAGTCTCTGGGCTCCCTCCTCCCATTTGGGGCCAGATCTGGTTCTCAGAGAAGTCTGAGATGGAAGATTTCATTTCAGATGTAAATGTTTTTCTTTTCCCAATTCAGGACATCAGCAGCACGAGTTGGCCAGTTACAGGAGGCCCTGAACGAACGGCAGTCTGTCATGAACTCACTGAAAGCCAAGTATGGAGGAAAGAATCTGTCCAGTCTTTCCATTGTCTGAGAAGTAGGCTGTACTGATCAGAGCTATGGAGAGAGGAGGAACTGGCTGGCCCTTTATTTCTTCTAGTGTTTTGCTAGCACCTAGAGGCCCCAGTTAGGATCATTGCCCATTGTGCTAGGTGCTGCTGTAGTAAATAGTGACTGCCCTCAAGAATTCGCACACTAGATGAAGTAACAGACAAGCTGGTGGGGTTAGGAGTGGGTCAAGGGGGACAGTGACAAGATGGCAGGATGTGAGAATTGGCTCCTAGCCATTTGCAGGCTCGAGAGAGAAATGGACACTAGTCAGGTCAGTTCCCAGGGAACCTGGGAATTTGTTCCACTGGACAGACCTAGATGGAGATGTCTGTGTCATGAGGCAGTGTCCACTTTTGAGGAATGGTGTGTGAGGTCTCTGCAGGAGAAGAGAGCAGGTCATAAGGCTAGTGCTGGAAACCCTCCCCCCAATAATAACTACACTTGCAAGACATACATCTGCATTTGCAAATCAAGGATCGGATTCGCTTCCCATGTGAGAAGCCATAAAAACAAATAAGACCAAAACTCAAGTCAGTGTCAACTGAACACTCAGCTGTCGACGTGACGGGGGAATCCAACAATCGTGTCAGTGAACTCCATTGGCCTCCTGCTGCTGTCAGTTGGCAATTTCCCATCAGCACTGATCACTGTTGAAGTGGATCTTGTAGGGGATTTTAAGGGAGGGCAGGTTGGTGCCTGACAGTTTGATACAATGGGGGCATTCTGTGCACTTGTTGGAGAGGCTGACAAACGGGATTCAAGAGCTGGTATCACTAGAGAGTGGTTAAGTAGATGGGAAGCTAGACTGTGCAGAGCCAGCCGGGGGCAACGGATGGGCTGTCCAGAGTGTGGGGACAAGCAGTCTCTTTGCAGAGGGAGAGGGAGTTGGCTCATTTGCTGTGTGTGTTTAAGGCCAGTTCTACACTATAGACTTCTGCCCACAGAGCTGTCAGATATAGGGTGGGGAGGTGTGATCATCACAGGCAGTGAAGAGGGACCCAACAATCAAAGTGAGTGGGCAGCTGAAATTCACTGTTGAGAAATGCAACATAAGGTACAGTACACTGAAAGAGTAAATTGAGCTATGAGGCCCCTTATGGGTTTATAAATTAGAGAACTTTCCCTGGGGTTTAGTTAAGTGTCCTGTAAACAGCTGAGTGATCGCAATCAGATGCTTCTATTCAGCCTGTTTGCTGTAAAAGAGCAAATGGACATTCAGTAAAATTGAAAGGCAACAAATCTATAATTGACAGAAGAAAATATTTGTTACAGAGCATAAGATTAGTCTGCTTAGCTTCTTGCCACAAGCTTTAATTGTGGCCAGGAACTTAGTTGGATTCCAAAAAGAATCAGATGTTTCTATGGATAATGAGAGCATCCAGGGTAACATTAGATATGATACAGATATATTAAGGGATACAAGTCCTTGTGCTTCAGGGCCTGAGTTAACTACTCACTGATGAAAGGTGGGAAGGAACTGTCCAATAAGCAAGTTATTCAGTAATTGCAAATTACAAAGTTTCTTGCCCTTTCCTCTGTAGCAGCTAGTTCTGTTGGAGACAAGAGATGGAGCTTGGAGGATCCCTGGGATGATCCTCTCTGTCTATTTCTTTGTTGCTATCAGGTTGTGTCTTGCCACACATCCTGTGCAGTCCAGTGTAGAGAGTTCACTGGAATTATGATGTGTTTTTGGGAAGGACAAAGATTAAAATCTCAGCTGTGCCTTCTGCTGTGTAGACTACAGATGACTGAAGCTGCCTTGGCTCTGTCTGAGCAAAAAGTGCACACTCTGGGAGAGCTTCTAAATGCTACAAGGCAAGAGCAAGCCAGTGCAGCCGATGAGCAGTTGAAGGAGCTCCGGCAGCAGAAACAGGTGGGTTGGGTAGGATGCTGGTTTGGGGTGTCTGGGGATGCTGGATGGGATGAGAAGTCAGGAGATTCTGTACATGAACTGCAGTGAAGTCTGAAGATCAGAGTAATGACTGTGGAGATGGAGTGGGTGCTGGGTGTGACAGAAAGTTATGGTGTTGGGGACTTGGGTTAGTTTGAAGTGGTATTGGATGGGAGCATGTGTGTTCAGGAGGTGTGGGATCGGCTTTCCTAATCCGTGGTTCTATTTGCAGGAAGCTGCTGATCGGGAAACAAAGCTTCTTCGGGACCTATCTGCTGCTAATGAGAAAAACCTGCTTTTAAGAAACCAGGTAGGAGAGCAACCCTAGCTGAAACATGGGATGAGCATGGGGAATTCCAAGTATGCTTTCAACTCTGCTGAGTGTGTGTAGGTTTCCAGACCCTTCCCTGTGCTCCCACTGGCTTGTGGCCATGCACAGCCAGCCACCCAGCCCAGTGCTAGAGGAAGCAGATACTTTGTCTGTTTTCACTTCATGGTGGTGATTTCCATCCAGGTGGATGAACTAGAAAGAAGGTGCAAAGCCCAGCAGGACCAGCTATTCCAGGTGAAGCAAGACTTGACAAACACAACAGCAGAGCTGAAACTGCGGGCCGTGCAGGCAGAGGGTGAGTGCAGGAGCTGGACAGCCAGGCATGGGAGGGGATCAGATAATTGAGTCATTGGGGAGCCAGACCCTGCAGTCTGAGCAGAAAAGTTTATGGTGAGACATATAGTGAGAAGTGAAGGGTGTGGAGTACTAGGGAGAGACCTTGGCTGGTAATCTGGTTCTTCTTTAACCAACAGAACGCCTAGAAATAGAAAAGAAGAGATTTAAACAGGGTCTTGAAGATATGGAATCCCTTCGGCTGAAAGAGGTAAGGATGGAGCTGCAACAGCAACTGAACCCCAAGTCTCTCAATTGGCCTTTTTGGTTACTGACCTCTTCGGTTCATTTATTGGGACTGTTTGTCCAAGTCAGGTGAGAATTCAGCAGCCTCTATCTCATCGGTGGGGACAAAAGGTCATTTTTAAAAATAGAAAGTCTTTCCACCCAGCCTAAGCCTGGCAGGAGAGATTGCAGGGCACTCTGTTGCTAGGCCATTCATCAGGGTTTTGCAGCCCACAGGAGTGTACTGGGGGTGTCACATGAACCCCACTCCCTCAATGAGGGACTTGTTCTTTGAGCCTGTCTCCAGAGGGCAGTAACTAAACATGTGGTGTCGTCATTTTTATCCTGAAAAAGCTGGAGCAAACAACAAAGTGCCTCAAACACCATTTGAGCAATTCAGGGCCAGTGCTCAATTCTTGTCATGTTCTGGGGTGTAGTTCAGACCAGTGAGAGGTGGTGTTGCTGCTTATATTATAACATGAGTGCCGCCAAAAGTTTCTGCTATTTGTGGCTCCCTGTCTGGGACATATACACAGCCAGCTTACACTTCGTGTTCTGTATTCTGTACAGCTCTGATTCATCCACTTTGAATCCAACAGCCTGCCAGCAGTTATCACAGACACAGTTTGTCTTTATCAGACTTGTTTAATGTTAGCAGATGACCCCAAAACACTCCCAGTCTCAAACTTCTCCAGACCAGTGTGGTCTGATGTGTCCAGCCTTCTCCTGCAACATTCAGAGGAATAATAAGATCCATTTGCTCCTTTAAGGAGACAAAACACACCAGCTTGCCAAATTACCCGGAGCTGACATTCACTGTAGTACAAACACAGTTGGTTTAGATTAATAGTAAAACAAGTTTATTAACAGAAAAAGATACATTTTAACTCACTTAAAATCCTAAGAGAGAAAGTTAGAAACAGTTACAAGAAAACAAAAGTGAAAATACATACCAAAAAGGTTTGGTTCAAGGCTTTGTTCAAGAAGTTTTTCTCATCCACAGTGGCTAACTGCCTCTTCTCGGTCAGGATCTCTTCCACAGGCCCACAATGCTGGTTCCTTTGTCTTCTTGAGTGAAAGAGAGAAATTGGATTTTCTGCCCCTTTTTTTATAGTCCAGTGAATCTTTGCAATGGATTCTTCTGAAGGTTACTCTTCAAAGTAAAGTTTATTAAAGCAGCAAGGAGGCAACATGCAATCTGGTGGTGAAGGAGGTTCCATGGGTTGTTTTGTTCTGTTTTTTTAACCCCTGCTCATATTTGGTAAAATGCAAATTGTTCAGTTTCCTGCAATCTCTTCCCCCTGCTGTCTTGAAGGTTCTGTTTACTACGTGTATGTAAGTTGAGGTAACCACACGTTCCTTTGTTTAGGATAGGTCTATTTAATGATTTTTGCTTAGGCAAGTCTATCTGGGTTTGAACAAGTAATGTACAGGGGGAATTCATAATTTTACATATGATGTTGCTACATAAATTTTACTGTGATGTTGACCAGCAAGTTATTCATTTTCAAATGATGCCTCACAAAGTACGCTTTGGATAGAGATTATTACAGTATTATATAGGGTACAAATACAGGGTGCTTTGAATCCTAGCTCTATTAGCAGCTCCTCCCTGGGATTTGGGGGCTGATTAGGCACTGGTACAGGCAGTGATGAGGAGGCAGTGATCAGATCTGGATTAGATTTGGGTGTCACAAAACCAAAATCTCACAGACTGTTCTTGGGTGAGTGTGGAAATGTTGTGAGATCCTCCATTCCAGGAAGCTCACATCCCAACTGTAGCCTGGGCCTTTTCTGGTGTTTGGCTCCAGTCCAAGTCCAAGCTACAAGGGGGCCTGAGCTCCCAGGTGTTGACTCCACCCCCCTTTCTCCAAAAATGTGGGGGAATTTGTATGCCAAGCTTTGGTTTCCTATGTAAGGGCATGCTGCTCAGTTGTTGGAACCTCACAGAAGAGTGGCGTTGGGGAAGGAGGAAGCTTTGTTTGCTCTTGCCAGTAGCTGGTTAGACAGAAGTGTGGTATTCCCCAAGCTGGGTGACTGCTGTATCTCAGGAATAACAAGGTACCAGCAAACCACTGGAACGGCTCCCGCTGCTTTGCAGGTGGATCACATGGCACATCACATGGAAGCAAGTGAACGCTCCATGCAAGAGAGAATCCAGAGGCTGGAAGCTATTCGGATAGGGCTGGAGGAGGTAAGAGCGAGTGGTCCAGGTGCATGTGTGCCAGGGAGTCATTGGGTGTGGCAGAGCTGCAGTGACAGCAATGTGCTGCCAATATTTTAACAAGGGGCCTCTACACAATTTTCCACTAATGGTCTGTGAAACAAAGTGTGTGTGCTGTGAGGAGTGGGAGTTGGGGCAGAGATCAGAAGACAAGGGGACTGAGGCATCTGTTCATTTGATTTCCCAATTAAACAAAAACTCGTTCTACTGGATAGTGGTGGAGTGAGGTCAAACACTGTTCTGGATCAGAAACTGGGTAAGACAGTAGGGCTTGGGCATGCAGTCAGGGGAATTAAAAGTTGCCTGCAGCAGTGATGTATTTACCTATAGGCTAAGGTCCCTGGAGAACAACCCATGAGGGGAGGGGACTGAGAGAGAAGGGCCACAGATTTTCTATTTTCATTTTGATTGGACAGTCGGGTTTTTTAAGCCCTTTCTGGCCGTGGCTCACTAGCCTTGGAACACTGTCTGGTGCATGCCCCCCTGCACCTGAAGCTTGGTCCATGAATCAGATGACTAACTAAGGCAGCTTCAGGGTGGGAAAAGCTTTTTGCTCCTTGTCCCTAAGGAAAGCAAGGGACAAGGCTGATCATGTTTAGCCCCTGTTCTATCCAGGGCCTGAAGCTGCATGGTATCATTAGTGGCCAGCACTGTGGTAATAAGGCTCCCCCCAGTTGGAATGTGTGTGTCTTGTGTGTTTGTGATAGGAACTGAGTGGAGTCAAAGCAGCGGCATTGGCTGAGCGAGGTCAGGCAGAAGAGGAGTTAATCAAAATCCGGAGCCAGTCCAGACTGGAAGAGGTAAGATCGTGACCCAGCTGCTGAGCCTGTCTGTGGAGGTGGGAGCAGATCTGTCTTTTCAGCATGTCTCTTTCTCAGGTAATTGATCAATAACTTGCTTCTTGGTCTCGTTATCCTGAGTATTGATTGACTCATGAGGGGGAGAAACTCTGAAATGTCTGCATCAAACTGAGGCCCGGTCTACACTTACCTTTGCGATTTGGCGGCAATTGACGGGAGATACGCAATTGATCTAAATCACTTGCGTATCTCCCGTTGACTTTGCAGCATCTCTTCTGTGCGCTGTCCACACTGCGCTGTGTCGAAGGGAACGCTGTTCCCTTCGATGCAGCACTACACCACTTACCGGGGTGGTTTTCCTGCGTCGCTTGCTGGATCGACTGAGCGCGTCTATATAGACTGCTCAGTCGATCCAAAGCAATTGATCTGACAGCAGCGAATTTGCTGCCGTCCGTGTAGACACAGCCTAAGTCAGCACTTTCCATACCAAGGTGTCTCAAAACCATAACCCCTGTCCCCAACAGCTCAACACCTTCTAGCTTGTTTCATACAGAATTAGCTAGGGGTGGTTATGCAGGTAACGGGGTGTCATTCTAACTGCTTATGGTCATGGTCCTGGCAGACAAGTGGACCCCTCACCTGCTATTTATCAGTAGACTTCATGTGTCACTGCAGTTCTCTAGGCTTGGTAGAATTTTTCCAATATGGCTATTGCTGTTGGACAAGAAATGTTACTTTCTAGAATTGAAGCCTGTGGAAACCAGTGAGACCAGCAACCAGGGTGGGGGTGCCCCTTGTGTGGCATGTCAGGAGCCTTCCTCAAGATCCAGACCTCTTTTAGCACCTTACATCCCAAAGTAAAATGCTTTATGAGCTTATAAATACACATACACCTTCACGCTTCACCACTGCATGAGTGCAGCAATGTCTGGGGTGGGATGTAGCAGCTGAATAACCATGTACAGCAATGCTGCCCAGCCATTTAGGACAGGAAGTGAAGAAGAATGCTGTGTCAAACTGAAATGAACCCAGGCAGTAGGATGTAAACACCAGAACTGGGGCTTGTCCAGGACTCTGGCGTTAATGCTCCTACCCCGTCAGTATCTTCAGTGGGTAGCTAGGGTCTTGGTTTTACATCTCCAAAAGGCAGCCTTTCCACCAGAACATCATCTCCTGTCAACAGAAAGAAGCAC
>ML675637.1:23499220-23538520 GCA_007922155.1 Mesoclemmys tuberculata
AACAGCGCCTGGAGCACTTGGAAGAGAAGCTACGGTTGATGACACAGTCACGGGATGAAGCTCAAAACTACTGCCTTCAGCAGAAGCAGGCAGTGGGAGAGGCACAGGCCAGGGTCAGCCAGCTGAGCCTACAAACTGAAGGGCTCAAGAGGCGCATGGAGGAACTACAACAGGTACCAGGGCAGGAGGAATTCTAGCCTTTGGTGCACAGCTGTATTCTGAGGTTGCTGGTCTCATGGGTTCCTGTGTATGCTAGGAGCTGAGTGGCAAGGAGCAGGAGAAAGTGGCTGAGGTGAACAAAGTGAGAGTGGAACTGCTGGAACAGATTGGACACCTGCAGGCTGAAAGGGCAGCACAGGAAGGACTGAGAGAGAAGATTGCAGCGCTGGAAAGGCAATTGAAAGGTGAGGGACATGAAGGTTGGGGGACTATGTACAGACCTTCCTTAGACTACAGGGAGGAGTACCGGTGTCAGGTTATTGCTAGCCCATCCCCCATGGTATGGAGCACCTGAGGCTGAATGATATCTACTGTTACCCTGCTCAAGCTCACACAGCAGGAGGGATAGAACCTCAAGTCCTGTGTGCAAGATCTGCAAACAAACATGGGTCCCTTATCGGCAGATAAGTCTGCTCAATGGTCTGTGGGAATGCTGGATGGGATGGGAACTGAGTTACTGCAGAGAAATCTTTTTTGGGTGCTGGCTGGTGAGTCTTGCCCACATGCTCAGGGTTTAGCTGATCGCCATATTTGGGGTCAGGAAGGAATTTTCCTCCGGGGCGGATTGGCAGGGGCCACGGAGGTTTTTCGCCTTCCCCTGCAGCATGGGGCATGAGTCGCTTGCTGGTGGATTCCCTGCAGCTTGAGGTCTTCAAATCTCACTTTTGAGGATTTCAATAACTCAGTCATGGGTTCGGGGTTGTTATAAATGTGTATGGGTAGGGTTTTGTGGCCTGCCTTGTGCAGGAGGTCAGACTAGATGATCATATTGGTCCCTTCTGACCTATGAGTCTATGAGTCCACCAGTGTCTTATTGGGCCCACTAAGTAAAGGCAGAGTGGTAACAGACACACACAGCAGTCTGTGCTGTGTGTCACCTGGTCTACACTTACCTTTGCGATTCGGTGGCAGTTGACGGGAGATACGCAAGTGACGTAAATCACTTGCATATCTCCCGTCGACTTTGCAGTGTCTCCTCTGCACGGCGTCCATACTGAGCTGCATTGAAGGGAACAGCGCTCCTTTCGACGCAGCGCTACTCCACTTATCGAGGTGGTTTTCCTGCATCGCTTCCTGGATCGACTGAGCGCGTCTATACAGACCGCTCAGTTGATCCAGAGCAATCGATGTGATGGTGGCGAATTTGCTGCCGTCAGTGTAGACCCAGCCTGTATCTTACCGCTTTGCCTCCACAGGCAAACTCTTACTGCAGCGGTTTATTCCTTGCTACGGACCGCACAATCCAAAGGACATGCCCACTCCCTATGCTAACATAGTTCTTCTTGCACAGTGTTATCAAGTAGTCACCGGGAGGCCCTGCTGGATAAAGAGGGTGAAATCTCTACACTCTGGGGGAAGCTGAGGATGAAAGAGGCTGAGATCTCCAGGATGAGGGAAGAGGAGGCCCAACGAGCTAGTTTCCTGCAAAATGCCATCATGGCCTATGTGCAGGGCTCCCCCCTTGGAGCCCTCAGTCCTAGGAAATGAGCATGTGTCCTAAGGAATCCCAGGTGCCTGCTGTCAGGAATAGGGTGGGTGATCTGGGTGCAGTGACTTCCTCTGGGGTAGGCCTGGTTTCTCAGTGGAGTGGTGTTAAGCCTTGAAGAACAAGGGGGTCACAGACACAGAATCCCTCAGATCATTCAGAAATTTTGCTCCTGGTAGCAGTGAGGTCTGAAGAAAGCAGTTAGCCAAGGTTGGGGTAAGGATAGTTGGGTCTGTGTTCTCCGACTTCACTGTGTTAGGCCTGTCCACACTAGAGCTTGTAACAGCCTTGAAACTATGTTCATATCCTGTCATACAACATAAGCCTGTCTGTATCTGCACAGCACACTGATACTAACCATGCCATAAGATCCTGGGAGAGAGGGGTCAGCCTGCAGCACTGATCTGTATGCCGTGGCTGTTCAAAAAGAACGTCTTGTCAACACTTAACAGGGGAACAGTTTCTATGCTTGGGAGCCATTTGTGTCACTCTAGACCAGGTACAGTGAGCTCAGGTACTATGGTGATGGTAGCATAGACATACCTGTCATAAATAAAAACAGCCATGGTGGCTGCAGAACTAGGTTGGATCATGGATTATTGGCTATGTCTGAAGCCCCAATAGCCCTAGTTGATACTGAAAAATAGGGAAGATCGTATCCTTACTCAGTGTGAACCACTATCCTAAGATGAGCCTCTTTGACAAGATAGTGGCAGAGAACAGTATTTAATACTACGTGTGGCGAGACGGGGAGGAATCAGTGGCTCCTTCTAAAGTGACAAGCTGCAAAGAATGAACTCCTGATTCCCCAAGGTCCCTGACATCTGGGTAGTGCCTATTTCCTTGGCTTTGAACTGGTGGAGACCAGCCTTCCTGAAGGGGTGTGAGTTGTTCTTTTTCCCTGGCTATAAAATTTCAGAAAATAATGTATAGGAAGCGGTGAATGGCTTTATATTAATTTTAATGCACATTTTTAAAACAAAGATGAAAGTGAAATATGTGCCCTTTTCTCTGGGTCTCGGGTCAATTTGTTTTCATGGTTTTTTTTGCAGGGTTTATTTTTAAATAAAGAGCTTTTGCATTTTGTTATAATACTAGCTGACTAATTTGGGGGCCTATTGTTTGTTTTTAACTCTTACATTGATTTCTGTTATGTACTTTCTGCAGAGAGACCCACTGGGACTGGCGAATAAGTAGGGGGCAGTGGTATGGAAGATTAGCTAAGCACATCTAGAGGTTACTGAGATTTTGAGCATAGCTAAAATCAGAAGGGGCCTGGAATTAAACCCTCGGGGTGGTTGCTCAGCTCCGCATCTCTCCTTGAGACCCATGGCAGCCCCACAGACTTTAATTGTACTGTAGTTGTAATTGAGTGAGAGGCCAAAGCCTCAACAGCTCCGAATGGAAAATCTGGTTTCTGAGAGCTCTTGTAGATGGGCAGATTACAAAGGGCACCGCTTTGTACTGGGGTGGCCTTCCCCGCATGATGCTTCTCAGGGTATGTTTACACTGCAATAAAAGATCTATGGCCATAGCTAGCCCAGCTCAGCTGACTTGGGCCAGTGGGGCTTAGGCTGTGAGGCTAAACATTTCAGCATAGATGCTTATGTTTGGGCTGCCACCTAGATTTTGAAACCCTGTGAGGGGAGTGGGTTTTCCCCCTCCCTATCCCTCTTTAGGGACCCCTCTCATGAGCACCTCCTACAACAAGAAGTACAACATCTTCTATAGTTAGGTGCAGTGGAACAAATTCCTCCACAATACAGAGGGAAGGGATTCTAGTCCCACTATTTCTTAACACAGAAGGAAAGAGGAGGTTGGAGGCCCATTCTAGACATCAGAAAACTTAAATTTGTGTGAGACAAAGATTCAAGACGGTCACATTAGCCATGATAATTCTAGCGCTGGAACAAGGAGACTGGTTCTCATCCCTTGACTTACAGAATGCATATTTCCATATCACAATACGCCCAGTTCACACAGACAATGCCTTCATTTGACAGTTGGAAAAGAACCAATACAGAGTTCTGAACCAATATTGCGTTCAGTCTACATGCCAAATAAACAGCCTCAACAAACGCCTCACAATAGCCAACAAAGTCAAGTCCGCACAATGCTAGTGGACAAATGTGTGTTCAGGAATACCTTTCCAACAAGAACCATCATTGATTATGATGGACGCTTCACTAACTGGATGGGGCACCCCTATGCAATAACAAACCATTCAGGGACAGCGGTCTCCCACGACCACACGTCAATCTGCTCAAATTACAGGAAAAGTATGCCTTCATTTCTTTCCACAGATAATAAACAAGACAGTACGTATAGTGACCAACAACATCGCTTGTATGTTCTACATAAATCAACAGAGTGGAGCCTGATCCCATTCCCTGTGTATAGAAGCCATGAAACTGTGGAATCAAGAGTAATACACAAGATATGACAGGGCCAGAGTGATACTGATAGCTCCAACATGGCCCAGGCAAACCTGATATTCTGTCCTGATGAGAATACTGGTCTGCGCCCCACAACAGCTCCCCCTTTGGAGGCACCTCCCTTCGTAGAATGATGGTTGGACTCTCCATCCCGCTCTGAACAGACTTCACCTAAAGGCCTGGTTCCTACATGGCTCCATCATGACAAATTAAACTGTTCAGAACAAGTGAAACAGGTATTGCTTAATAGCAGGAAACCAACCATGCATAAAACTTACCTTCAGAAATGGAAGAGATTCAACATATGGTGCCAAAATAACCACACTAATGCACTTTTGGCACCACCCCCTGTTGCTAGTTCTGAACTATTGGAACTAAAAACCTTGGGTCTCTCCATTAGCTCCATCAGAGTATATCTTGAAGCCATTAATGCATTCCAGCATAAAATCAAAGGGATGTCATTATTTACACATCCCATTACCAAACGTTTCCTCACTGGTTTACAGAGTATATGCCCAGTAGTCCATGATCTCATGCCAATATGGGACTTAAACTTGGTATTAAAAACTCCTATGGGACCCTGGTTCTAACTGCTCACTACTATATGGAATAACAGAGATTTGGTGGGATAACTCACATGACTGGAGCACTGTCATGAATGGGTATAAACTGTTTAGCAAGGACAGATGGGAAGAAAGGTGGAGGAGTTGCACTGTATGTTGCATTGTCGGTAAGAGAGCAGTATGACTGCTCAAAGCTCCAGTATGAAACTGGATACAAGCCTGTTGAGAGTCTCTGAGTTAAGTTTAGAGGTGAGAGCAACAACGGTGATGTCATGGTGGGCATCTGCTCTAGACCACCAGACCAGGAGGATAAGGTAAACAATGCTTTCTTCAGGCAACTCATGGAAGTTTCCAGATCATAGGCCATGGTTCTCATGGGGGACTTCAATCACCCTGACAGCTGCTGGGAGAGCAATACACCAGTGCATGGGCAATCCAGGAAGTTTTTGGAGAGTACTGCTGACAACTTCCTGGTGCAAGTGCTGGAAGAACCTACTAGGGGCCATGCTCCTCTTGACCTACTGCTCACAAACAAGGAAAAATGGGTAGAGGAAGTAGAAGTGGATGGCAACTTGGGCAGCAACCATGAGATGGTCGAGTTCAGGATCCTGACAAAAAGAAGAAAGAAGAGCAGCAGAATACAGACCCTGGACTTCAGAAAAGCAGATTTTGACTCCCTCGGGGAACTGATGGGCAGGATCCACTGGGAGGCTAACATGAGGGGGAAGAAGTCCAAGAGAGCTGGCTGTATTTCAAAATAACCTTATTGAGGGTGCAGAAACAAACCATCCTGATGTACAGAAAGAATAGCAAATATGGCAGGTGACCAGCTTGGCTTAACAGAGAAATCTTTGGTGAGGTTAAACACAAGAAGTGGAAGCTTGGACAGATGACTAGGGAGGAGTATAAAAATATTGCTCGAGCATGCAGGAGTGAAATCAAGAAGGCTAAAGCACAGTTTGAGTTGCAGTTAGCAAGGAACGTGAAGGGTAACAAGAAGGGTTTCTACAGGTATGTTAGCAACAAAAAGATCAGGGAAAACTAAATGGGGAGGCAACCTAGTGACATGATATGGAAGAAGCTGAAGTACTCAATGCTTTTTTTGACTCTGTCTTCACAGACAAGGTCAGCTCCCAGACTGCTCTGGGCAGCACAATATGGGAAGAAAGTGAGTAGTGGTGAAAGAACAGGTTCAGGACTCGGATGGGGCATCTGCCCTACACTGGCACTTAAGAGGTTAAAAGCAGCCCTAGGGAGGCTGTGTGGGAGGCAGCCAATAGGGGAGAGGCTGGAATGAACAGCCAATCAAAGGCCAGCAGGCCCATATAAAAGAAGCTGCAGGCCCTAGAGCAAAGCAGTCACTGCCAGGAGCTCAAAGAGAAAAGAGTGCGTCTTTCACGGGCTGCAAGGCCTGCAGCACCTGGGAGTGGATGGTAGTAAGCCCTGAGGCTGGGCAGAGAAGTTGCTAAGGCGCCTAGGTCCCTCTGCCTCACTCTAGTCACTGGGGAAGTGGCAAAATAAGTGACTGCAGGCACCCCTAAAGAAGTGATGGGACTGAGAAACTGCAATGGCCACTGAGAAAGTGGCTGGATTCTTGAGGAGGCAAACCTCCCCTGGAATTGGGGAACACAGATTGTGGCTTGGCCGGAGGGCTCAGTTATGAAGATCTGTGGAAAGGGCCACAGGTGAATTGGGAGGCAGAGTGACAGTATGCAGATTCTGGATGTGGGTGTCGACGTGAGCTAATTACCAAACAACTAGCAGGAGTTCCCAGTCCGGCAGTGAGTGGTATGAATCTGTCATGGACTATTTAGAAAAGCTGGACATGCACAAGTCTGTGGATCTGGATGCAATGCATCCAAAGGTACTCAGGGAGAGTTGGCTGATGTGACTGCAGAACCATTAGCTATTATCTTTGAAAACTTGTGGTGATTGGGGAAGGTCCTGGACAATTGGAAAAAGGCAAATATAGTGCTCATCTTTAAAAAAGGGAAGAAGGAGCTGGGGAATTACAGACCACTCAGCCTCACCTCTGTCCCCAGAAAAATCATGGAGCAGGTCCTCAAGGAATCCATTTCAAAGGACTTGGAGGAGAGAAAGGTGATTGGGAACAGTCTTCATGGATTCACCAAGGGCAAATCATGCCTGACCAACCTGATTGCCTTCTATAATGAGATGACTGGCTTTGTGGATGTGGAGTAAATGGTAGATGTGATATACCTTTCCTTTAGCAAAGCTTTAGATACAGTCTCCCACAGTATTCTTGCCAGCAAGTTACAGAAGAAGGGGTTGGATGAATGGGCTATAAAATGGATAGAGAGCTGGCTAGATCATTGAGCTCAATGGGTAGTGATCAACGGCTCAATGTCTAGTTGGCAGCCAGTATCAAGCGGAGTGCCCTGGGGTTGGTACTGGGGCCAATTTTATTCAATATCTTCATTAATGGTCTGGAGGATGGGATGGATTTGCACCCTCAGCAAGTTTACAGATGACACTAAATTGGGGAGAGTGGTAGATAAGCTTAGAGGGTAAGGATAAGATACAGATTGACCTAGACAAATGGGAGGATGGGGCCAAAAGAAATCTGAGGTTCAACAAGGACAAGTGCAGAGTCCTGCACTTAAGACAGAAGAATCCCATGCATAAGTACAGACTAGGGACCAACTGGTTAGGCAGCAGTTCTGCAGAAAAGAACCTGGGGGTTACAGTGGACAAGAAGCTGGATATGAGTCAGCAGTGTGCCCTTGTTACCAAGAAGACTAATGACATATTGGGCTGCATTAGTAGGAACATTGCCAGCAGATCGAGAGAAGTGATTATTTCCTTCTGTTTGGCACTGGGGAGGCCGCATTTGGAGTATTGTGTCCAGTTTTGGCCCCCACCCCCTGCTACAGGAAGGGTGTGGACAAATGGAAGAGAGTCCAGCGGAGGGCCACAAAAATGATTAGGGAGCTAGAGCTCATGATTTATGGAGAAAGGCTGAGGGAACTGAGCTTGTTTAGTCTGCAGAAGAGAAGAGTGAGGGGAGATTTGATAGCAGCTTTCAATTAGCTGAAGGGGGGAGCAGGGTCCAGGGAGGATGGAGCTAGGCTGTTCTCAGTGGTGGCAAATGACAGAACAAGGAGCAATGGTTTAAGTTGCAATGGGGGAGGTCTAGGTTGGATATTAGGAAAAACTTTTTCACTAGGAGGGTGGTGAAGCACTGGAATGGGTTACCTACGTAGGTGATGGAATCTCCATCCTTAGCGGTTTTTAAGGCCTGGCTTGACAAAGCCCGGCTGGGATGATTTAGTTGTGGTTGGCTCTATTTAGAGCAGGGGGTTGGACTAGATGACCTCCTGGGGTCCCTTCCATCCCTAATCTTCAGTGCCTACCGATGAAAGTATTGTTTTTAGTCACTATAACCTTGGCAAGATGGGTAGGTGAAATAGGAGCCTTCAAGGGTTACTCTCCTCATAACATATTCTTTAGGGATAAAATCACTTTAAGACCTCACCCTAAGTTTCTAGCAAAAGTAACATCATCCTTTCATATAAACCAATTGGTCCATCTCCCTATGTTCTACCTCAAACCACATGGGAGCGAACAGGAGACCAGGTGGCGCACACTGGATGTCAGAAGAGCAATGGCATTCTATCTAGGCAGAACCACACCTTTCTGTAAATCTGTAAGACTATTCATTCCTACAATAGAACACTCCAAAGGCTTCAAAATATTGGCACAGAGCCTTTTCAAATGGATCTCTAACTGCATCCACCTACGCTACAAGCAAAACAAAATAAAACCACCTTCAGGGATCAGAACCCACTCCACTAAGTCAATGGCGACTTCCATCACCTTTCTGAACAATGTGCCACTTACAGACATTTGTAGAGCTGCAACATGCACCTCTGAACATGTATTCATAAAACATTGTGCAATCACACAGAGCTCAGGTACGGACACACCCGTGGGCTCTACAGTGTTTTTCATCAGTTACTTGAATCATTTCAAAATCCCCCACTCCGCAAGAGGGCACTGTTGCACAGTCACCTAAAGTGGAGCACCTACAGGGACAGCACACGAAGAAGAGAAGGTGACCCATCCTGTGCACTAACTCAGGTTGAGACGTGTGTTCCTGTAGGTGCTCCACTACCCCGTCCCCTCTGGAGTTCGTTTAGGGATGAACGTTATGGTAGAGAAGGAACTGAGGGGAGGTTGGGTCAGGAGTATGTGGTAGTTGAAGTGTTAAGGGCGCTGCAAGACCATCACTGTGCATGTTGTGACCCAGAGCTGTTAAATATCTCTGATTGACAGCGCTGGGACGCACTGACACCCGACGTGGATCACCCACAGGAACACACATCTCGAAGAACTGTTACTTCACAACTGTTACTGCAGAACAGTTACTGCACAGGGTGAGTAACCTCCTCTTCCCCAGAGGGGGAGTGGGTGCTAGACACTGAGATCAATCCCATCAGCCCTGGAGGGAATCAATTTGGGAAGGATCAGAGCCATAGTCTGAATTCCAGGTGTGTGCAAAAAAATATTAAAACTACTGTAAAATGTGGCTGTCATATATATATATATGTGTATATATATATATATATATATATATATATATATGTATATATGGGAGGGGGAGCGGGAGCTGTATCTCAGGAAGCCTTTGTGCTCTCAATCTCAAATTTGGACCACTAACACTACTCGGATCCCTATGAGGTACAGCAATTTCTAAGACAATTCCCGTTAGGAGGTGGATTTTAGAGCACTCAGAAAAATCATGTTAAACATTAATCTAATCTCAATCCTACCTGTAGTGGTGCTACTATGTCATTACTAGGAGAAAGGCAGAGACTGACAGCAAGTAGCTGTGCAGTGTTCCCCTCTAAAGCTGCCTGCTAGTGGCTATTTCTTTGGCAGTGTGTCCATCTCTATAGTCTGTCAATAAAAGCTTCCATAAAATGTTAATTGCTGTAATGCCCAGTAGGTTCAGGCGCATTTACCTGGATGGGGTATATAACAGGATGGTGTGGTATCTTAATTCTCTTTGCACCCCTGGTTAGCACAGGAATGCAGAGAGGTGGCGTTTGTACTGGATCTGAAATGACGGAGGCCTTATTCTGTATTAGGCCCTGAGCTCTACTGTCTGACTTGAGTTTGCCCCCAGCATGGGGTCTCCCCTGTACATCCCCATAGTCGGGGGGACCCCACCCCTCCAATATCCCCTCCTCAGCCTTCCCTTCCTGCCCACTGGACTGGAAGATGTCATTGACAGGCGCCGGGAAGGGCTGCTCCTGGCTCTGGAGGTTTGGGCTGAAACCCAAACACTGCCCTAATTGCAGATTGTGTGTATGCACACAAGGTACATTTGGCCTATGGAACTCATTGCCACACGGTCTCAGGCTGAGTTTAGCCCTCATATTTCAGGATCTAAGCCAGCCAGGACCTGCGCGAGCTGGTGACTCTTCCCCGGGCCCACTTCGGTCCGTAGTTACCCAAGAGGGTGTCTTTCACCGTCCTGTGAAGCAGCGGGACCGGCCCAGCAGCGCCGGTCCCAGACTAGCCCTTCTTCGGGGCCGGGCGAGCCCTGCGGGCTGGCGGGCGACGCAGAGCCGAGGCCGCAGATGCCCTTAACCCCCCGCCGGCCCGCCCGGGAGCGGAGCGAGGCGGTACCTGCCCCTGCCACACCCCCGGGCGGGGCGCGCGAGCCCTGGGGCCGCCGGTCCCTCGGCTCCCCCCGCCGGGCGGTTCGGCTGCGCTCGGCTCGTCGGCCCCGCCCGGCTCCGGCCTGTCACTGCGGCGGAACCGCAGAGGCGCCGCCATCCCGGGGCAGATGCAGGCGATCAAGTGCGTGGTGGTGGGAGACGGGTAAGCGCCGCCGGGCCGGGCGGGCCGGCCAGGCCCGCGGGGGAGCGAGTCCGGCTCGGGCCGACGGGACGGGGTGGGCTTGAAAGACGAGACCGGGCTCGTCCCATGCACGCCTGCGGGCTGCGCCTCGGCCGTGTGCGGCCCCCGCCGTGTTTGTCCCCCCCAAGGACCCCCCGCCGTGTTTGTCCCCCTCGGCCCCCCCGCCGTGTTTGTCCCCCTCGGCCCCCCCGCCGTGTTTGTCCCCCTCGGCCCCCCCGCCGTGTTTGTCCCCCTCAGGGCCTCCAGCCGTGTTTGCCCCCCCTCGCCCCCCCGCCGTGTCTCCCCTCAAGCAGTGCGCCCCGCCCGTCAAGCAGCGGCCCCTCCATCGCCATGTTGCCCCTCCCAGCTGTGTCCCCCCCTGCACCAACAGCACCCCCCCAAGCTGTGTCTCCCCCCCCAACAGTGTGGGACCCTGGGCTGTGCCCACCCCCCAACAGCACAGGGCCCGCCCAGTGACCTTCCCCAGCTGGCGCACAGACCCCCAGCATCTTCCCCTTTCTGGGTCAGCCTTAGGAAGTTGGTTAAATCTCAGCAGCAGGTGAAGGGAGAATTTGGGGATCCTTCTGATACCAACCCGTTCCAGCTCCTTACCCTATTCCATCAGACACCTTCCTCCCTCATGGCTCACTCCTGTGCTGGCCCCATATCCTCTCCTACGAGATCCACCTCCATCTTACTCTGGTGCAGTGGTCCTCAAACATTTGCCCCC
The DNA here is from genome assembly GCA_007922155.1 of Mesoclemmys tuberculata. Taxonomy (NCBI): domain Eukaryota; kingdom Metazoa; phylum Chordata; order Testudines; family Chelidae; genus Mesoclemmys; species Mesoclemmys tuberculata. The sequence continues at coordinate 23,510,522 of ML675637.1, forward strand.
CTCCACCCATCCATGCTCCCCTAATTCCCCCAGCTGGTGCTAGGACAGGGGCCACTGTCAAGTTGGGGCTGTGCCTGGGATCCGGGCCAAGGTCGGGAGGCTCTGGTTGGGACCAGGGGCTGAGGCTGTCCCTAGGAACTCCAGGTACGGTGGTGGTTGAGGGCCTCAGCTGCCAGGAACCAGGCATTGAGGCTGCGGGCTGAGGTGGGGGGTGGCACCAAGACTGGGTGTGGGCACTGCAGCCGGAGGGAGGCTAGGCTGTGCAGTTGCCGGGGGGGGCACGCCTGCACCCAAGCCTGGGGTGGGCGAGGCCAGGCACAACAGCTGGGGCTGAAGCTGGGTGCTGAGGCTGGGCATCAAGGCAGGGCTGGGTGCTTTGGCTGTGGCTGAGGCCAGAGCTAGGGGCAGAGCAGGGATCCCTTCCTACCCCCGGGGGCAGGCCTGGGCCTGGTTGTGTCCCCACCCCCAATGTGCCTCCACACACCCCTAGAGGCACACACCCCACAGATTGAAAACCTCTGCCCTGATGCCACCTCTGCATCCCAGCCCATTCTGCCCCCTCAGCTCATCCCAGTGCCTTCTCCATATTCTGTCCCTGCCCCCCACCCTTGGCTTACTCCGGTGCCAGCTCCATATCTCAGTCCATCCCCCTAGCTCATCTTTGTGTTGTGTCTTTATCTCCCCATCAGACACCCACCCACCCCCGTCTCATGCCCATGGCATCTCTGTATCTCAACCCACTGGACACCCCTCCAGCTCACTTTGGTGCCACCTCTGTATCCCATCCCCTTCAGTACTCTCCATGCTGGCTCACCGTGGTGCTTTGCACCGACCCATCCTGTCAGATCCTATCACCAGTGTACCAGCCCCAAACAACAAGAGCTGAATTATGTGGAAGATGCTGGCATCTGAGCAGATACCATGCCACAGCGTGATGTGCAAAATGAAGGCAGACTTGTGACATTCACACGTGGCTGCAAACAATGGGAGGGACCTGGGGCAGACAAAGCTTTAGGCAGGTCTGAAGAAGAACATCTGCGGTCAGTTCTTGTCACTGTAATGCAGTAGAAATTAGGTCGAGAAGATCTGAGAAAAGAAATAGAAATGATCAGGTGAGCTCCTTGGAGCAAGGGGTATCATTTACTTCATGTCCCTGTGCTCCAGCAGCCGCTAGTCAAGGTAAGATGATTTATCACCTTCCTCTGAAGCAGCTGGTACTGGCCACTGCTGGAGACAGGAGATGTGGCTGGATTCTAGGTATGGTATTTATAGTACAACCCCCAGCGGTCCTAACCCCTGTACAAATATATAGTAGACAGGAAGCTGTGTCCCAGAGAGTTTACCGTCTAACTAGTCAAGACATATGGAGAGTTGACAGGGAAACAGGCTGAGAGAAGGGAAGTGACTTGTTCGCAGGAGGTCAGTTGGAGAACCAAGAAGAGACCCAAGTCTCCTGACTCCTGGTTCAGGTCTTTGTCCCCTGGATCTTGGTCTTATGTGGTGCAGTAATCCCTGTATTTCATCCCTGTGATAGAGAGACTTTCCGCTTCCATTCCAGAGGGATAGCCGTGTTAGTCTGTTTTTAGCAAAACAGCAAGAGTTCTGTGGCACCTTAAAGACTAACAAATTTCTGCAGGCATGAGCTTTCGAAGGCAGAAACCCACTTCCTCAGATTCATGAAGTGGAAACTTCAGTTGGTAGGTATATATACATGTGCCAGGATGAGTGAGTTACATCACAGTGAGGGCACATGCTAACAAGGTTGATTTAATCAGGGCGGATGAAGCCTATTCACAACAGTTGATGAGAAGATGTGAATGCCAAAAGAGGGAAATTATTTTTTGTAGTGGGCTAGTTGGATAGTGTCATGTGTGCATATGAGTTCCAGCTCTGCAGTTTTGCACCAGAGTTTGTTTTTGAAGTTTTTTTGTTGCAGTATGGCAACTTTGAAGTCTGTTACTGAGCGGCCAGGGAGATTGAAGTGCTCTCCTACTGGTTTTTGAATGTTGCCATTCTTGATGTGTGATTTGTGTCCATTTATTCTTTTGCGTAGAGATAGTTGGGTTTGGTCAATGTATAGTGCTTCTGCTTCAGTGTTCAACTCACAGAGGGATGAGAAAGAGAGTCCCGTGACTCATCAGAAATGCTTTCCATAAAGAAACAACAAGGAAAAGCTGCACTATGGCCAGTGTGAAGCTGGACAGCATCGTGCTTTGTCAAGGAAGCAGTAATGGGATGTGATAAAGCCCCATTTTGGTTGGGGCCTGTGCTGCTGTAGCTGTATGGAACAGGGGCTTGGAAGCTGTTGCCTTTGCAGCATGTCGTCACGTGTCATTGGTCATGCCAATAAACATGTTTGAGGGTGAAATAGCAATCTTTGAAAGTGGTGCATCCCTCATTGAGTCAAGAATGGGCCAACTATTAGGAACATGTGTGCTAGGGACACAGCACTCAGTATGTTCAGGCCTGGTGGCTGGCAAATCCCCTTGAGGGCTGGAGATTCTGAGCTGCACAGCTCTACCTTCTCACTGACTAAAACTCCAACGTGCTGCTTGTGCCTTTTTCACCTGTGGGCGCTCCTATCTTGCCGCTTCATGTTCTGCCTTCTCCCCCTCTGCAGGGCTGTGGGGAAGACCTGCCTGCTGATCAGTTACACCACAAATGCCTTCCCTGGAGAGTATATCCCCACTGTGTGAGTACTGGCACCAGGGTCAGCAGAGCTGGAGTTACGCTTTGCAGTTATGAAGGGGGGGTAGGGGAGGACTGTGATCATGTGATGCATGCTTTCTGCCCCATGATGTGATTGTGGTCCTGTGGTGGGTTGCCTCAGTGTCACTAACAAGGATTTGTCCTGTGGCAGGTTTGATAATTACTCTGCCAATGTCATGGTAGATGGGAAGCCAGTAAACCTGGGTCTCTGGGATACAGCAGGACAAGAGGACTATGACCGACTGCGGCCCCTCTCCTACCCTCAGACGGTGAGTGAAGAATCTGGTCTGGACTTGATCTGCTCCCTGCTCATGTGTGAATGTGGCCTCTGGGGACCAAAGTCGCACCAGATTTGCTTCCCTTTGACAGATTCCCAGTTTCTGAAGAGGGGCATTTGTGTTTGCGTCACTGGGGATGCTACCATGACGTCCTGTAGGGTAAGGAGAACAGGTGTCTCTCTCCCCCTGCAGACTGTCCCAACCACTCTTGCTGCTTTCCACAGCCTGTTTGAACCACAAAAACTAGTTTCTTTTGGGACATTTGCAGATCACTAATGTGCTGGAGCAGGGGTGAGCAAGTACAGCAAGGTGTTTTTTCATTGGTAGCTGAGGAGCTGCCCCCACAGAAATGTTATTTATTTTTGGTCTTTCAATGGAGGGATTTCCTTATCCCTCACCCGTGCTCTGCAGGCGGAGGGGGTAATCATCCCTGTCTGATGCTGCCCCACCAGTCCTTGGCTGTTGCTGTTAGATCTTTTCCCATTGGCTGATGCTTCTGTCCCCTCACAGGATGTCTTCTTGATCTGCTTCTCCCTGGTGAGTCCAGCCTCATTCGAGAATGTCCGAGCCAAGGTAACTTGCTTTCTTCTTTTTGGAGAAGGGGGAGGAACAGCACGGTCCCTTCCCTTAATGAATGACAGACACACACCCATTGCAGCACAGTGTAATCTTGTCACTGGCTGCACTGTGGCTTAGCACAAGCATAGGGTGTGGGGAGCCCAGAGTCAGCATAGTTGGATGCGCATGAGCAACAATCCCTGCCCCTCAGAGACAGGGCCAAAACCCCTAGAGCAGAGTTTTCTCAACCTCTCCTTTTAGGAAAACTAGAGAGGAGGCTGCTGCAGCCTCCAGAGGGGAGGAAGGACCTGAGCTGCATCAGCTACTCTCATTGGCTACGTCCCTGCCTTCTGAAATCTGAGGTTTAGATAAGGCAGACTGGCAGAGAGTATCCTAGAAACAAACATGGGGCTAAGCAAGGCAGCATGGTACAACAAATGAGGCAGGGGCCATCAGGTATCTTCAGCTGTGTCACCGACCTGCTGTGCAGAGTTCCCACTCTGTGCCTCAGTCTCCCCATTTGTATTGATTTCTGTTTGTATAATGGTTTAAGAGCTATATATAAAACTGCCTTCTGTGCTGACTCCTACTAGTATTTCAGGTGCTCTGGGGCACTATGTACCTAGTAAATGAGCAACTGGTTAACTATGCTGCAAGAGTCTTTCCCTTACTGTCTCTGCCAGTTCTCAGTGAACTGCTCTGTTTTAGTGGTACCCAGAGGTCCGACACCACTGTCCTAATACTCCCATTATCCTGGTGGGCACCAAGCTGGACTTGAGAGATGACAAGGACACCATTGAAAGGCTGCGTGATAAGAAACTGGCCCCCATCACCTACCCCCAGGGCCTGGCTATGGCACGAGAGATTGGTAAGTCTTGGGCATCTACTTTGGCAAGAGCTGGAGACCCTCATTGGGCCTGCCTAGTTATTTCTAAGGGGAGGGGATTATTATTATTTATATTATAACACCTGGGAGGCCCTTGTTGTGGACCAGGACATTTATATGTTAGGCACTGTAGGAATGTGGAACAAAAGACAGTCCCTGCTCCAAAGAGTTTACAATCTAAACCAGATCTTGCTAGGATTGGAATGGTTGAGACAGCTCTCTTCCCACAGGGTCAGTGAAGTATCTTGAGTGCTCCGCCCTGACACAGCGGGGCTTGAAGACAGTGTTTGACGAAGCTATCCGTGCTGTGCTGTGCCCCCCCCCTGTGAAGAAGCCTGGCAAGAAGTGCACCATGTTCTGAGGCTGTTGGCGAGGTGCTGACTCAGCATGTCATTGTCATCCTCCTGCAACAGATTGTTTGCTGGGTGGTTCTGGAGAGGTGCCGTGATGTGTGGGGCCCTTCATCATGTACGAAGTCAGTGTTTTTTAAATGTCTCTTTGATTTAACGTCAGTGTTGATGTGAAGGGGCAGTGGGGGTGGGAAATTAGGTGGATGCTGTGCAGCCCCAGGGTAGAAGCAGGGGGAGTGGCAGGGTAGCTCCCTGGGCAGTGGGGTGCAGCTTTCAGGGGCCAAGACACCCATTCTGTGATGGAAACACCTGCTTGCAATGCACAGGGGGAGATAGGATGAGAATCCCTAAGGGAGTGGGGAGGGACCATTGTGTGATAGTTTGTGAGTAACAAGACCAGCTGGAAGGGTAGCCTATTGCTGGTGATACTGAACTAACTGGTGCTCTAAGGAGATGTACCAGAGACTGAGGGGAGTCAAATAACTAACTCCAGGAGGAGTAAAAATAAACAGGAGACAGAGGCTGAAGAAATAACCTATGAGGTGCTTTATTGGGTACTAATCACTAGCCAAGCTCAGTGAGTGAAAGCCTTGCACACTTAGTGCCTTTCTGGGCGCTGCTCCCTGCCCATCAGTCATGGCAGAGGGATGGTTAGCAGGGGTCTCTCCTCCCCCAGCCAGTCTTTGCAAAGCAGGGCTGAGATTGTTGCCTCTTTTTTCTATCAAAAGACATGAAATAGGCAGTGAGGAGTCTGGTGGCTACTTCTTCCCTTTCCCATTAGGAATGAAGTGCTGGTCTTTATGAATTTGGATGGAGTAGGGAGAGCTTCTGAAAGGTTTTGTGGGGAGAGGGTTAGAACAAAGACAGGTCCTGTTTCTAATCATCATGTAGAGTGACAAGATAAACACTTCTTATTTTGGTACAATAAACATTCTCCATGAAGGAATGTGGGCTTTGTTTGGAGCAGAGAGCACAGCTTTTCTCAGTGAATAGCCATGCTTCCAACAGTGAAATGACCTGCCTCACTTTTCCTACACGTCACAGCCCTACTAATGTCCAACTATCACTCCCCCTCACGACTTGTGATCTGTGTCACTCACGGTCTCTCCATCACGTTTAGAATCACTTTGTAACAATAGTTCAAAAGCTAAGGAAGGCTTCTCTCCGTTGGGTACCAGTGCAGATGCACCCATCTTAGGAGACAAGAAAACCCCCATCAACCAGCAGCGAGACACCTGTTGTCATAGCACTCTTGTCACTCAGCAGGAAGAGGACGCTGTTCACCACATCATCCACCTCTGAAATAAGACACAGAGAGGCAAAGAGCTGAGGCACCCCCACAAACTGCACTAGCAGCAGAAAAAGAAACCTACAAACTTCCAAGACCCCCGGCATCATTCTGCCTTGCAGTTGTCCTCTTGGCCAATAAGGAGAGTAACTGAGAGGGGAGAGATTTTCCCATTCCCTCCACTGGGTCATGTTTGGTGCAGTGAATGAGACAGCCTGCCTGGTTCCTGGGCATTTAGTGTTCCCAGAATGGACACTTGGCTGATGACAGGGTTACAGCATGGAGTGTTGTTACCCTCCGGTGCTCAATCATATTTGTGGGGATGAGGGTAAAAATGTTCTCCTGCCCATCCTAAAACAAAGCCCACGTTGGGAAGGTTCTGGAGAAGGGGAGAACCGTGACTGGTTCTTGCTCACTCCAAGTGGAAACAGTATAGCTGCTTCAAAGACTCTGCCACAAACTTTGAGCAGAGCTGTAACACTGCTGTTCCTTGGCCTGGAGGGCATGAAACAGAGAAGAAGCTACGCAGTTAGAGGGAAGCACTAAGGATACAGATAAGCTGAATGTGGAACAGGGCCCAGCAGCAAATCCCCACCACTGACCTGCAAACTTCCCCAAAGGAATTCGACTAATCATGGCAGAAGCTTTCTGAGGATCTGTCCAGTTAATTCGCCCCATGTCGGTCATAACCACGGTGGGGTTCACGGTGTTCACCCGGATCTGGCACCAACAATAATATATTAGGTAACTGAACTATCCTGAGAGAAACTGCCTCCACTTGCTCAGAGATTGACCCTTCCCTGCTCTCTTCCACAGATTGGGTCTTACCTTGTGAGGTCCCAGCTCCAGAGCCATCACCTTGGTCAGCATATCTAAGGCACTTTTTGTAGAACCTTCAATAAAACCCAACAGAGGGAAGAAACTGAGTGTACAGCACCCAGGCTGGGTCAACATACTCACTGCACCCACCCCCAGGTCCCTATGTGCATGGCTTCCAGCTAGCTGAGGTCTCTAAGGGATTCATGGGAAGGTTTGACACTCACAGTAGACAGCATGATCCCATAGAGGCCGCTGAGATGCCTGGCTCGAGATGTTCACTATCACTCCTGGCACCCCCCGGGCAATCATCTGCCGAGAAATGATCTGAAACACAGCACAAGAGAACAAGTTGGGGGGGGAATCATCCAACCTAGCCTGGTGGTGCCGTCTTAGGGGATCAGAACAGTGTGCCTGAGCAGTAACCCCAGACCCCTTCCAGTTCTGAAATAAGAGAAATGGTTGGAACTAAGGGACGCGGCCGGATCAGCTACACCAAGCACAGCATGTTCAACATACACAAATGATGTCAGGCTCTAGTGGCTCCCCATGAGGAGCAGAGATACAGGCACAGCTCCCAATGAAGGCTATTTTCTCCTTGCACACATCGCTCCAGGGAAACTGGAACTCATCAGTTTATTCCTGTCTCAAGCCCATGTCATAGTCCCTTCTCACCTGGGAAACAAGAAACACAGCCCGAAGATTCACATCAAAAGACCTAAAAAAAATTATAGTCCAAGTCAGATCAAAAGAAAATCACAACCTGGCAGCAGTTGAGGGGGAAGGGGCAGAAATAGGAAGCTGGGTGCTGCCAGTGCCTCAGAAACACCAATCAGCCTGTTGAAAGATCCAGTCCAACAGGCTAGAGAGGTTCACCCCCATGGAACTAGTCTTATCTAAACACAACACATTGAATGGCTTGCAAGTGCCTTGTAATTCCACTCAGTAACGACCAATCATAGGAGATGAAATAAGCTGTTTAGCTGCCACCTTCCCCATGTAGCACAGAAGAGCATAACCAGCACTTCAAGTCATTTCCTGTGGGGCCCTCGTCTAACTTAAAATTTAAACAGAAGGGCCTAGACCTGAGCCAGCGACCCCTCCTAGCCCAGTCAAACCTTTACAAGGCTTCAAAATATCAAAGAAACTGCCTATAAAACATTTAATAACAGCGTTTTCTTGTATTTGTCTCAGTGAGATACTGTTCCTTCCTTATCCTAGAATTTCACCCCCTAGACCTCAGGTGGTGTGCCTGGACTAGCAAGTGCCCTCTCGTTTCATACTTGTACTACTAGCTATAAATGAATCACTTGGGGGGTGCACCATTTGCACAACCTTTTTCCCTTTACTTTGGGAACAAGGTACTACCTACCAAGGTTTCTTTCAAGAACAGAGGAAACATACCTCTACCTCTGCAAGAACTCACATTCAGATTGAAAGAGGGATGACAGAGAGAATCTTCTGAAGAGCAATTTTTTGCTGTTGGAATGTACTGATGAGGAAGCAATTTCAGTTTCCCATCCAGGTAAGATCTTTGATTTCCCTCCTAGCTATCCATACCTGCGCATCTTAAGCTGAGACTCTCATTTTAAGGAGGGTGTGCTGACCCCAGACTTGAGAGACAGAGAGAGAACCACAGGGGCTGTCTGTCTCCAGCAGTTCTTGTGTTTATTATAGCAGTCTCTCACTTAGTATTGCCCAGCCTCCCTCCATTCCTCAGCCTATGCTCAGGCCCCTGGAGCGCTATCAGCTTTGTGCCAGGCCTTACCTGTCGAAGGCCTCCTTGGTCACCTCCAGGAAGGGTTGTAGCACGGCCACAGCTGCATTATTTACCAGCAGGTCAATGGCTCCCACCTTGCTCAACGCTGCCTCGGTGGCATCCCAGTCACCCAGGTCTACACAGAGCGTCTCAATCCCTGCGCACTGGAGGCCACAGCAGAGTGGTCAATGACAAGAGTGTACCGGGGAGGGTAGGAGGCTGCCCAGGGAGGGAGAGATGTCACTGAGGAAGGGGGTTGGTTTGAGGTAGGACAGGTGGGGGGTCCTTGGGGGAACAGTGGGTGGGTGGGTCATGGGGGTTGGAGCCCCCTGAGGGAAGGCAGTCTGAGAGTCCCCATGGGAGGAGGGGGTTGGAGGCCCCCCTGAAGAGGCGCTGTCGGGGTCGCTGGAGGTGGGAACCCGCCTGACAAGGGGGGGCTGCGGGCGGTGGGGTGACCCACCGCGGCTGTTGGCCCCAGCCGGCCGGGGGCGGCGCGAGGGCCGGGCCGTTACCTCTCGCTCTAGGCTCTCCAGGTCCGCCCGCGTCCGACTCAGCGCCACCACCTGGGCCCCGGCTCCGCTGAGCGCCGCGGCCACTGCCCGGCCGATCCCTGCGAGGGCGGGAGGCGGTCAGAGCCGGGGCCGGGCCGGGCCGGGCCGGGCCCCGCCGCCCGCGAACCCCGGGGCCCTCCTCACCTTTGCCCGCCCCGGTCACCAGGGCCCGGCGGCCCGAGAAGCTCCGATCCGGCTCCATTTCCCTGCGGGCGGCGCGCGAGCAAGGCCGAGGCCGGGCGGGGCCTGAGGGCGGCCAGGCCCTGCGGGGGCCACGCCCGGCGGGCGCGGGGCCGTCGCCTTGCCCGGAGCGCGGCGCCTCGTGCGGCAGCCCGGGGGCCCTGCGCCCTATCGCCCAGCCCAGCCCGCGGCCGCGCCATAGGCCCAGGCCTGCCGGGGGCGCAGCCGGGCCGAGCGTCTTGGCGCCGGGGGCCCCTAGCCTGGCGGGGTGGCGCAGGCAGCCCAGGCGTGGCCTGCCATGGCAGGGAGCAGGACAGGCCGGGCGGGCCTGGCAGCCGTTGCCTCTGGTTTGTCCGGCGAAGCCGGCGTCTCAGGTACGTGGCTTTGCGCTAACGGGACCGCCGGGGAACGGTGTCAGCCCCGCAGTGACCAGCCCCTGGGACCCTTTGTGTCCGTGGGTTATCACACGTGGTGGTCCCTTGCCCCTCTTCGGGCTCACTGGGTGTCCAAGGCGTCCTGCCCTTTGCTGTAGACGAGGCGCCAAGCAGGTGGTGCGGTCCGCGGTTAGTGATGGGGAAGACAGGGCCTGGCTGCTGCCACAAAGCACATGGTGGTGGAGTGGAAGGAGCTGCTCTCCCATAAAGAGCGGCTCCTGTGGTCTAAGGCCTGCAAACTCACGATGTGGAGGGAATGGTGGTTGAAGACCTCACACCACAGGGTCAAGGGAAGCTGGGAAAGCAAGGCCAGGTCTACCATGAGGCCATAAAGCAGGGGTTGGCAGCTCAATGGTGGGAGGCACTGAAACTGCTGGGCAACCCCACGCTGAAGCACTGCAGTAGGCCAGATCACGCTGGTGAGGCCTTTAATCTGAAAACGAAGGGAGACAATTGGCTACCTGGCTAACATGGCCAATCCCAACTGCAGGGCAGCACTGGTGAAGAGGCAGCTGTGACGAAGCCCAGGAAATCAGCCAGACGTATACAGAACCCATTTAACCCCTCAGCAAGTGGCCAAGCTGGCCACAGGTGCCTCCGGGCAGTCATTGCTGGACTGGTGACCCTCAGCCCAGAGTTCTACAAGGACTCCACAGGCATCATGCAGCCCCTACAGACAACATAATATGCTGGACCCGTGATCACCTGCCTTAGAACACAAAGACTAATGGGGAGAAGGTAACAGCCCACAGACTGTCAGCTGCTGCACTGTGACCTAGAGAGCTCTACATTTTAGTCATTGCTTTAAACAGGTGTTTGGCAACACTGTAAAAACTAAATGGGAAGGCAAGAGGTACCCTAGTATTTTTAAGCCCTCCTCCACTCAAGTTTCTTCTCTTTTATCTAGCAGTAATGAGAGTGCGGGTCTGGCAGCACTATTTACTGCATTTCTTCTCAACCTTATTCCTCCCTTCCAGGACCCCAAAACTGCCTAAACTCCACAGTCCTTTGCAGCCCTTTGGGGATTGAAATCACATGTGGCTTTTGCATTGGCAGAAGTTTTGGGAGCTGGTGGATGTTAAGTAGGGACTAAGTTTGACATGAGGCAATAGTTGCTGGGCATGTGAGGCTTACAGCAGGTTGCTGGTGTTGAGTAGAGATTTATTGCACACACAGCTTACTGGTGTCAGGGAACTTAACAGGACACTGAAAACCTGATCCACATTTAAATATTTATTTAATGAAAAGAAAACACTTATCTTGTGTCAGCAGAGGCTGCCAGAGTAGACACGCTTATGAACAACCTTAAAAGGAGCCCAAACCACAGCTTGTTAAAGGCCAGTGCTCTGCACTGCCATACAGGGATACATTTTTTTTCCAAACCCAGCCTATAGGCCTTTCAGTTGTGGGCATGCCAAAGAGGTAGCATGCTCAGCCCTGGGAAACAGGAAGAGTACTGGACCAAACTTTTGTGATCCCATCCAGCTGCTGGTGAGCTCAATGGGAGTTTTGCTATTGACTTGAATAGCAGTAGGGTCAGATCTTAGTCTTAATTGATCTGTCATATGTGGTATATCTGACAAATAGCCATTCCAAGGCAGCCTATGGACCAGGAAAGGAAGCTGCAATACTAAGGCAGTTAATCAGCATTCAGAGGGCACCGAGAGTCCCATTAATGACTAGTTCATTTGTGGAATTCTTTGCCACAGAAGACAGGTACTTAGGCCAAGTACTTAAGATTAAAAAAGGACTGGATATTTATATGGCTATTAAGAATATTCAGAAATATTAAACTTCACGCTTAAATGATCAGGAGACCTAATGTGTGGGCAGATTGTTCCTCATATGCCTACTGCAGGGTTCTTACACCATCTACTGTAGTATTTGGTTCTGGCCACTGTCTGAGAAAGGTGGCTGGATTAGATGGACCACTGGTCTGCTGCAGTTTGGCAATTCTAGTGCCAGCCTGGCCTGTTGAACAAAGGGTGGTGCTAGTGCCACATCAGGAAGCACGTGCAAAGGAGGGCAAAGAATGCAACATCTGAGACGTTAAAGAGACAGCCTTAGGATTGCTACAGCTAGGAGGTTTGGACTTATCTTTCAAAAGATTTAGTCTCTCTAGAAAGTAGTAAAACATACCTGGCTAAAACCCTAAAGGATCTTTGTTAGGGAAAGTTGGGAATAATTCTGAGGACAGATGGCACTTTATCTTCAGAAAGCATTACATAACACCATTAAGCCTCACAATTGCATACCTGACAGATATGCCTACGTACTCTACCCACTTTACAAATGGGAGAGGTCACATGACTCATCCAAGGCCGCACAGTGCATTGGTGGCAAAGCCAGAATTAGAAACCAAAGTTCCTTCTTGCCAGCTCTATGCTCAGGTCACAGTGCTTGGAATTACAATTTGCCAATATGTAATTCTGCTGCTTTCCTCCCATTTCAGTATTAGTCAGTAGAACCAGGAACCAGTGAAGATTTTGTAAAAGGCCCATTAGACTGAGGGAGGGTCTTGCAAAGGAATTTTTAATACCGCTCTTCCTAACTATGCAAGCGATGAAGTGTGCAAGCCTCAGTGTGGACTAAGAGAAAAAAACAGTTTTGGAGTCCCTTCTTTCCCCATCCCAAGACAAAACCCCTTTTCCTTAACAGATCAGTGGCAAATCCTACAGCAGAAACTCTGATCTCATTCCTTCTGGCAGGCTTCCTCCTGGCTGGCTTGTCCAAAGGTCAAGATGTGGAGGGAAAGCGAACACAGATCTTTCCCCAGGCCTGAAGCTCAAAGGTCCATTTATGAAATTGGCCTGGGTGATCACACCAGTCCAGTCAAAGGTCCCCAGATGACAGCACCACAGGATTTACTCAGTGCACTGCAGCTAACCTAGATTTCTCCTCCTACATGGGCTTTGGGATGCAGCAAGACTGCAGAAGCAGGCTGTTTTAGCGACCCAGAATCAGGTGCCAACCCAGTCTCCATGCTGTGGATTACATTGGGAGGAGAAACCTATTAATATTCCCAAAAATCTCTCCGTATCAAACAACAGTAAGAGCCAAGACCAAGCACCTTTGGATCTGCAGCCCATCGTGGCAAACCACCGCCATCTTCCAACCAGAAAGAGAGTCAAGAGTGATATCCAGTCCTCATGGAATCCAGACTCTAAAACAGAGGGGCTAAAGGAGATAACATATGCTTAAGTGGTTCTGATGTAGTCCTCAGCCTGTCATGTGGGACAGACTGGCATTGGTTTTTTCTTAGTAAATACATCTCTGCCTTACTTGCCCTGGAGGTGCAGATGTCTCAAACGTTTCAGTTGGATTCCAGCACAGCTCAAACACTGGGATAAGATAAATGAGCTGGAGAAGTTCCTGAATCATTCTGTTCCCAAGGGAAATAAATTAAAAACCCTTTCCTCCCACCATGGGCTCTGCACTCTGCCCTGACATCTCAGCAGCAAGACCACTGACCCCTTGAAGCCCTATCCATAATACTCGTTCCAGTGCTATAGTTGCAGGGACTGCATTCCCTCTGAATTTCTGAGGTACGAACCCATGTGAGAGGCAGAGGGCTTTTAACTAGCCAAGCATGGATAAAACCAGACAGAAAGCGGGAGGGGACCTGTGCTCAACTTCAGAGACATTACATGAAAGGATGGAAAACCAGAGAGCAAAGAGTAGGAGAGTTTCTTCCTTGGGATATTTCAGACAGCGGCTGATGAGGCCTCAGACTCCTGCCATGTGAATTAAGTGATCGAGGGATCTTACTTTTGTAGATTTTTTCTTGTTCGTCTCCCATAAAAGCTTCTGTCCATTCTTGTGCAGGTAAGATACCAAATTTCAAGGTTAGGTCTGAGGTCACTGTATATTTTTAGTGGGACACCAGGTAGTATCAGGGTAGAGAAGACAATGGACAGATCTAAATCTGTGAGGAGAGAAAGATGAGGAGAAAACATGAGCTATGAGCTCATCGGTTTGGGGATACCTCAGCCAAAACTCTCAGAATGTGCAGGCATCCCAAGACTGCAGAGAAATTGGCCATAGCCCAGTTGGACTGTGGAGACAATTAGAGAGATGTTGCCCCAGCCTGTGTGCTTGATCTTCCAGCAGTCCATAGGTATGGACAGGGTAGGGAGAATGTGTTTTAGAAGCAGGTACTCACCGGGTTGGATCTTGCTGCAGGCCAAACACTCCTGCCACACTCACAACATTGTGCTTGTTCTCAGGGTCCCCATAACTCAGGGTGACCTGAAAAAGCAAACATGTAAAGTCAGAATCTGCAACTTAGTAGAGAGTGACTGAGTGGAAGAGATCTTAATGAGGGATAAGGAAGAGGACCTAAAGGGACAGAGATGTCCTATCTGAGCTTGGTGTCAAAAGTTACACATAAAAAGGTGATAGCTTGCTTTCTTATAATGGTTCATATAGCATGGAAGCCACTTGAGAGAACCTGCTGACCATCCAAAGGAGAACTGAAAGAAGAAACCAGACAGACAGGGAGAGAAGAAAAGCTCAGATAAGCTGCTCTGGAGAAGATACCATCTAATCAATTTTATGTGTAAGCTTTAGTGTGGCACCCATCACCATAGCATCTGAATGCCTAACAAAACAATAATGAATTCATCCTCAGACACTCCTGTTAGGTCAGTTCTCAGTTTACACTGGGAAAATGGAGGCACAGAGAAGTTAAGTGATTTGCACAGGTCACTACGAGTATGGAAGAGTTGGCAGCTAATCTCTGAAGCCCCAGTCCAATGTCAGAGCAATAAAACCATTCTTCAATACCAAGGCTGCATTACATATTTTCTAACTCTAAAGCCCAAGAGTTCAGTTCTCTGATAACCTTTAGGAGCAACAAGATTTTTGACTAGCTGTTAAAGTTAGTCTCAGGAGAGATGGCAATCACAAAGGGAGGGCCAGATCCATCACCATTTCTGCTGTGATTACACCAGGTATAAATTTTGGCCCGGAAAGTGCATTTTTATTGCCTAATAAAACAACTTATTCTGCAGTGTGCAGCTGTGTTCTTGTTTGTGGTAGAGAACAAACGTAGAGAAGTGGAGGAATTTTAGTTTGGGCCTCACAGCACCATCTATTGTCCATTGAGGAAGATGCCATAGAAGTAATTATTTTTAAACAAGCTTATGTTTTGGAATACTCACAACCAATAGCGATTAAACACTTGATATGCAGACAAGTCACCCTCTTAAGAGAATATATATCATTTAATATAGGATCACACATTTAATGATATTCCCATTTTTGGTATGAATTAAAACTGAGGCAGATGCAAATCTCTTGCTTTTATAGGTGGACTGTAAATTCTGCCACTTGCTACACTGGTCGTGTGACTCAGGAATGGAAAGGAAGACAGAGGTGGCAAGGAAACAGCATGGGTGTGGAAGGGACTGTCAAAGAAGGGGAGAACTAGTGGTGATCCAGCTGGCCAGGATGGAAATGTGTCTGTTATCCAAATGCAGTGGTGGACATGGGACTGCTCTGGCCAGCTAGACAAGCAATTAGGAGTAACGATGGGATTATAGACCTGATGCCATCTGCCTTTCCTGAAAACCAAGGAGACGGTAGCAGTACCTGCAGAGATGATTTCTTCTGACCAGACTAAGGAGCCAGTTCTGAGGCTCGGGACTGTGCTGAGCAAGGCATGAAGCTCAGCCTTACCTGCTGCAGCACTGACTTGCCTCGTAGTCTCTGCAGATTTTCCAGATGGGAATGGAACAAAGGGCTGTGCAGCAGCTTCACCTCCAGCAGCCCCTCGATGATGTAACCGATGGTGCAGTCATCAGGAAGACGCACCCTCTCTGCAGTGCTGATGAAGTTACCCAAGCTGTCAGGAGAGATGATGGAGACGAAGGGTGAAATACACCTTAAATCTTATTAAAGCCATAGGGACAGGGTTTTTGCTCTTGAGGTGCATTTACCTGGCCCAGGGACTCATCTTCAGGGCAAGGCCCCTGCTGATACAGAACCCTGCTCCACCTGTGGCAAACCAGAACTTCACAGTAGTCTAGCGAACAGCAAAAGCAACAAGAAAAAAAAAAGGCACTTGTTAATGATACTCAGCTTTTCCCATCTGCTGGGTAGGGAAGAGGATCTTCTGGTCTGCAGCACATTGGACACATCATCTGAGCAATAGATGGACTTTGGGCCAGCCCTGCCTCTTCAGACTCCTGGAAGCCCTGCTGAACATTCTCTCATCAGGCAACTCTTATCACCTTGCAGCTGCTACCACAGGGCCCATGGAGTCTGAGTGAAACAGGGAGTATACAGGGAATGGAAAACCAGACACACAGGAGAACTGAGGAGAGGTCCTACTCTCCTATGCAACCCTCTGTGTGTTGATTCTGCCCTCCAGAGCCAGAGTCAGCCTGGAACAAGCCTCTGGGGAAATCAGTGGAGCCCCGCTTGAAGCCAAGTGATTAAGACTAAAGAGACTACTTAATCATGTAGGGTTTTTCATAACAAGCCACTTCACCTGGCTGCATTGCCAATGAATTTATCAGCTGGCCTGGCAACTTGGTATCCTGCTCCCCAAGATAGAGATGCTCATGTATCTTGTGATTGAAATACATTTGGGCTCCAGGGAAATAATTGCTCCATACTGGAAGTGACCATTACCAGCCATGTCACAGAGCAACAGTATCACCCACCTGAGGCTGGCTCAGGATGGTAGCAGATGTACTGGGATGTTACTTTCTAGAAGAGAGAGTGCCTGACATTCAGAGAACTCTCTTGTTTTGACTGGTCTTTCCCTGCCTTATGCTGATTGGCAGTGTCCTCCAGCCCTCTCCCTCCCCCACTTCTCCTTCTCACATCAGCTTCATGCCACACATGTCCCTCTTATCCCCTGCCCTTCAGTGTCCCCTCTCCCGTCACCTTTATTTCCATTTTGTGGATCCCCTCCTAACTACCCCCACCCCCAAAAATCAGAACTAATATGATGTTTGCTGCCTCACATTGTTCACTCTACTTCTGTATTCTACCCCTTCCTCCACCCTCTGCCTGTCTTGTCTGTAAGCTCTTCGGGGGCAGAGACTGTCTCCTACAGTGTCTATCACAATAGGGTCCTATTCTTGGTTGATACTTAGGCACTACTATAAAAAACATGATTAATAATGATAAGTAAAAAATAATAGCTCCCGAAACTGAATGGAGATAACTGCAGAAACTGACCTGGCTGAGGGGTGAGGTGCTCCCTCACACCCAAATGCTGAAGTAAGAGGAATTTGCTCTCCCCCAGATACCAGTGAAGGGATAAGAATCCCTGTTAGCTCTCAAGACCATTTGCAAATTGCAGATTAACTCAGAGGTTTTGTACATGGGATCTTGTGAACTGTTCAGCTTCTTAAAAGCTTGGAGGCTGGTTGGAAGGGACAGTTACAGAGCATGCTTACTGATCCATCACTTCGGACATGGTCAGCTGCTTCAATGGGGTGATCCAAGCTTGGCTTCCCCACATATACATCCTGGCTATGTGAGAAGGCAGACAGGAGGCGCAGGAGAGTCTGTGGATTTACATAGTTGTCATCATCCACATGGCAAAACCATCTGCAGACAAAGGAGGGAAGACATAGTCACACAGCAGAGGCACTGAGGAGGCGATGTAAAGGTTTGGAGTCAGCTCTATGTACTGAGTTCTCTCCAGAGAAGATCTTAGTCTCTCAGATTTGGGGCAAAGGGACTGGAAGAAAGCAGCCTCAGACTGAAAAGTTAGAAGTTAAAAGCCAAAGTGCCAAACACTTTCCAACTCTAAGAGAGAGGCTGAAAGCAGTAGCCCACTTGTGGGTTCTTCCTTCCTAGAGCCTTTCACCTGATTCTTGTCTATCAGTGAACATAAGAATGGCCATACTGGGTTAGACTAATGGTTCATTTAGCCCAGTATCCTGTCTTCTGACAGTGGCCAATGCCAGGTGCTTCAGAGGAAATGAACGGAATAGGTACGGAATAATCAAGTGATCCATCCCATCGCCCATTCCCAGCTTCTGACAAATAGCAATCCCTGCCATTTGACTAATAGCCATTGATGGACATATCCTCCATGAACTTATCTAGTTCTTTTTTGAACACCATCATAGTCTTGGCCTTCACAACATCCTCCGGCAGTGAGTTCCACAGGTTGACTGTATTGTATGAAGAAATACTTCCTTTTGTTCGTTTTAAACCTGCTGCCTATTAATTTCATTTGATGACCCCCTAGTTCTTGTATTATGAGGAGTAAATAACGCTTCCTTATTTACATTCTCCACACCAGTCATGATTTTATAGACCTCTATCATATCCCCCCAGTCTTATTAATCTCTCCTCACATGGAAGCTTTACCAGATCTGCATTCAGTATTCAAGATGTGGGTGTACCATGGATTTATAAAGAGGTAGAATGATATTTTCTGTCTCATTATCTATCCTTTTCCTAATGATTTTCTTCCTACTGCTACCCCTTCAGAATTGAAGCTACAGTTGGAACAATGAGTCTCACATACTTTCTCCCAGATTCGAGGAATTTATCGTATTCCACAGACATCTTGCAGCAGAGTGCCTGGCGAGTGTGAACAGCGGAGCAGTTGGTGTTGATCATGTGATCTCCTAAGGAAACAAAGTTCAAAATGCTCAAGATTGGGGTGAATGCATAATCTAGGAGAGAGAGCATGTGCAGCACTGGAGCACGTACCTGAACCATGAACATGGTACACACACAATGCACACGTAGAGAGCAGCATGGAGAGTGTGTGGTGCTTACAGCATGAGCACGTAGCACAAAGAGTGAAGAGGACATGAATATGGTGCCGGATTGCAGGGAAGGCGAATCAAGTTCAGGGACAGTGCACAAGGGGGATCGTGTACATTAACCCTCAAACAGCTACACTGACACTTCTGAACAGAAAGGAAGAAAGTGGATCTGAAGATTAACCCAGTGAATTATGTTCATGAAGTTCCTACAAATCTCAATGACCTGAAGAAAAACAAACATGGGACCCTTTCCAAGGAGGAAAATAGGAAACAACATTTCCCCTTCTGAGCTTCAAGCTCCCTTTCACCAATCACATGCACAGCATAGAGTGAGGCCCCTCGAGAGAGAAGATGGCAGCAAGTCAGCATCCATATTAAAAGGGGCAAGCGTGCATTGAGCTACATAGCTTACCTGCTTTTAGGCGCAGTTCATGGTCCTCCCAGTCTGTGAATATAAATGTCTGGGGGAGACATAAAGACATTAGGAAAAAAGCTGCTTCCTTTAGCAAAGATTTCAGAAATGGATGGATTAATTTTAGCTTCACCCAGTCCCCAATGCGAATTGGTAGCAATTTATCTAGTTATTTTTCAGCGACCAATGTGAAAAAAACTGGCGTTAACTTGGTATATTGCCTACTGCATTTGTTTCTATATCACAAAAACGACCAGCACATTCAGTATTGAGTGGCTTCCTCATTGGCAATTTCAGCAGACGATCCAAGCTGGAACTACCCTCCTGTCTCAGGGTAGGGCTGAGGCATCCTGCGTTCAGGAATAACCTGTTTTCCAGGAGTTTCTCCCTTTCCAAGCTCCTCTCCCACCCCACCCCCAAAAGATAGCACACCTGCTTGGTTGGATAGTGCCCCAGAGAGTCAATGGGCCTAGAGGAATCAACAAAACTCTGGGGAAGAATGAGAGTAAGAGTGAAAAGATCCAGTTGGTAACAACAGTGTGCCCCAGAAAGCTGGAGATTAACAAAATCCTATCCAGATGTTATGAATCTCCTCAAATACAATGAAACTTCTACAGGAAGGGATTCTAAGCTACATCTCATATGAAAACCCAGTCACTGTACTGAAGAGCATATAGTCCGAAAGTATTGTCTCTAACATATCAGCACTAGCATCAGGAATTGTGAATGACTATCCCAGTGGTTCCCAAACTTTACCATGTTCTGTACCACTAACATAAAATGCCACCACCTGTAATACCACCACCTGTAGGAGTGCGGCTGGGAGGGTGGAGCAGCCGCTGTGTTGCTGGGGAGCAGGGCTGGCACTGGAGTGGCTCCTGGCCAGCCCCTCTGCAGGAGGTGTACACGTACCAATGAGAGGTGGCCTGTGTACCACCGGTAGTATGCATACCACAGTTTGGGAACCACTGGACTATCCAATGGTTCCTTCCATAATAATAAGCTTGGCACATTTTTCTCTAGCTGCAGCTTCTCTCTGGACCTGTGACCCAGTAGCCTTTTCTTTTATTTAAAGTGAATTTAGTGGAGCTGTCTTACACCACCATGGCTCTGTTTGCTACAGTTTCATGCTCAACAGAGTCTGTCTTGCAAGTTTTATTAGAGTCACACACAAGGTTTTGATTATCCAAGCATATATCAATCTGATGAACAGTCCTGCACAAGTTATAGACCCCAGACAGCAAGAAGCCAGATTGTGCATTCAAACTAATGTTCTACAACCCAGTAGCAGCTCATCTTTGGCTTTTGGTCAGATGGACTATTTACAGGCACTCAGTTCCTAATCATGCAGGAAGAATATGTTTAATGAACAAGTAGAGACTACACAGAGTGAAATTGCAGCATGACCATGGAGGGCAGTGCAATTACGGAAGATCTTGAATCTGCAGTCACAGAGAAAAGGGCTCTTACTTTATCACTCTCCTATCCCTATGCGGATGGTCTCTCACCTGTCTTTTGGCCTGTGATATCCAGGTTTGGAAGAGCAAGTCCAGCCTAGTTTTATGATACTTTCTTGTAGTTTTCACAGCAATAAAAATATCCTGCAGCTCCAGATTCTCCTTAGGGGAGTCACCTTCAGGTCCATGGCGATTCTTCAGCATAGTTTGAGGAGGACTGGTGGGGCTCCCATCCTGCTCCTTAAGTTTCAGGATGGGTCCCCCAGTACGTAGGCTGTAATCCTCCCATTTTTCTACAGTTTCATCTTTCACACTGTGTGTAATATCAGTTCCCTCACTGTCCAAATGGTCTGTTAAGCTGGGCTCTGCTTGCTGCTGGTGGAACTCACTTTTGCAGGAAGAATTAAAAGGAGGTGGTGGATGGGGTTGTGGATAGCCCCTAGGTCGCCAGGTAGTCTGGAATTTGGGGATTAGCAGGAGAAGGAAAGCACAGAAGGTCACGGACAGCAGGAAGCAGATCTTACTGAGCCCAGTGCAGGAATATGTCATTCTTCAGCCCCCAGGGCCCCTGCCATGTTGCACAGTTGGGACATTACTTCACATAGGATGGATCACAGCTCTGCAAGAGAGAATAGGAAAGGTTGAGGGCTCTGTGGGACAGACTTGCATCAGTCTTGCTATATTTTGTTCACAAACCACTGAATCAGCAGAGCTAGAAGTGCCCTATGCCTGGAACATCTGCTTGCCTCTGCCTCATGCAACCTCACTTTCCTCTTTTACATCCTACCTCAAGCCATTTCTTTTTTCCTACCCACCATTTCTCCAGTGCACACACATTGCTGTCCCTAGTCACGATAGCCTCAGCTCCACCCTAGTCATACTAATACCAAAACCCACTCTCAGTTATAGGTATTGCTATATTGATAATGATGATTGTTTCTCTGGCCTAGTTTCAAAACCCTTGTTTGCTGCTACAGCAGCAGAAAGCTGATCGTGTTTTGGGGTTTTTTAGCAAGTTATTACTTGCTTACTTCCACCATAACAGCTACCATTAAAAACCTAATTTTTTATTAAACACACACAAAAAGGAAAAACAGTAAAAGCATTTGAAACAAAGAGTTAAATAAAATCTGTATTTAAAGCACTTCCCTTATTCTCTTTCTTTGTATAGTTTAAGTGGGAAGTTCCTTGTTTGACACTCTTTTTAAGCAGTAATAAAGATGATTTTAACTGTCCACGTTGGGGCCAAGTGAAAAAAAAATTAGTTTAGATGGTCTTAACTTGTTCATAGTCGAACATTTTAAGGCCAGAAGGGACCATTATGATCCTCTAGTGTGACCTGAATAACACAAGCCAAAGAACCAAACATACTAATGTCTGCATTAAACTCATAACTTTCATTTGAGCCATAGCACATCTTTCAAAAAGACATCCAGTCTTGACTTCAAGTTGTTGAAATCCAGTCGTTTCCTTAAAGACAAAACACATGAAGGGAGAAAGAAAGACTAGCAAAGGCAGAAAGTGCAGCTTCTATTTCTGTGTGGGTTTTTGCTTATAAATCAGCTGCTGGAAAATTATAGTCACAGCATATTGTTTTATTAGACACTCATATTTAGCAAACTTTTACCAGTTGGGCTAAAAGTATTGTTTACAGCTTTTCTTTTCATTACAACAGTGATGCAAAAGACAGACTTGATTTGGCTGGCTAACCTGAGTCTTATTGATAGGATAGGAAAGAAAAGAAATAAAATGAAGATGCCCCCGCCCCCCGAGATGGAGTGGCAACAGACAATTAAGTTTCACATCCCATGTGATGGTCAGGATTCGGAAGGACGAGGTGCCGATGTCACTGATTTCCTCTTTCTCATGGTAGATATTGGAGGCCCAAGCAGAGGGCACTAACCATGACCATAAACTTCGCTCTTCACCTGCAAGCTGTTCTAACCACATGTTCCTAAACAAGTTGCCAAGTGACCCCTGGAAAAGCACCATCCCGAAAGGTGTTACTTTCCTCGTTAAAATTACTCAGTTAAAACACATTTACAGTGATTCCAATTTAGAGATGTTTTCCTCATTTTTTTTTCTGTTTTTAGAAAACCACAACCTGGGACCTCCCCAAAAGCGTCAACCCCCCCAATTATGTATTGTTATCAATAATTTAGTTTAAACACATGCCAGTCTTTGCTTAGTCTATAAATATTACAGCAGAGGCTGAGCTGGACTCCTTTTACCTTTCATCTGCTTTGGGAGGCTTGGGGTATTTGCCTCGGCACACGTGTCCCCTGCTGTCCGGCCCGGTCCGATCCGTCTCCCCGAGAACGTGGGCTCCGTGGGGCTGGAGCTGTGGCCACGGCCTGTGCATGGCAGGGCGCTCCCTGTGCTTTCCTGCCAGGATGGGCACAGCCAGCCCCCAGGCCACGAGAACGTGGCGCAGTGCCGTGGGTCGCCCGCGGGGCCCTGGTGAAGGGGCTGCGGGCTCAAACGGGGCGTCGCGGGACCCCACGGCCGGGGTCAGGCGGCGGCGATGTCCCCGGTGGGGGGCGCTGCGCGTGGGAGGGGATCACGCGGGGTGCGGGCCCTGCCGCCTGCACGCGCGTGGCCCCCCAGCACTGCAGGCTCGGGGGTGTCAGGATCGGGTCCCGATGGTCACGTGGGGCTGGGCTGGGGTCTCGCAGCAGCTGCCCGCCACGCCGTCGGGGGGCCCCCTCCCTCAGCCCCACTGGCCGGCTCAGAGCCCGACCTCTCCCAAGCCGAAGAAGGGCCGCGGGCCCTTTAAGGGCTTCACCTGTCCGCCCCCCAGACACACACGGCGGGTCTGGGTGACCCGGAAGTGAAAATTAACCGGAAGGCCGCGCTCGGGTCGGGCGAGTTGTGACCCGGAAGTGAAGGGGCTGAGGGGAGGAGGATGCCGCTGCCAGTCCAGGTCTTTAATTTACAGGTAAAGTTTCCCGCGCCGCGCCCCCCGGGCCGCGTTGTTGGCGCGGCCGCCTCCTTGTGGCTCTGGGCCCAGCCCCCGGTGCGGCCGGGCCGCGTTTCCTGCCCGCGGGCGCTCCAGCGCCCGGCCTGGCTCGCCCGTTGCGAGCCGTGCACCTGCGCGCGGGGCCCGGCGCCTCGCGGTGGAGGCTGGCGGGGGGCTGCCCGGCGCTGGCTCTACAATGCCGTTGCGGCTGCTGGCGGGCGGCGGGCGGCCCTGGCTGCCGTGGGCTCCGCGCAGGAGCGGGCCGCAGAGCTGCAGCTGGCGGGTTGCGCAGCCTGTGCCCCCGGCGGCGCGTCGCGCTCTTAGTGCTCGGCTCTGCACCCAGCTCGGCGCGAGCGTCGCTTCTACACGGCGCGGCCTCGGGCAAACGAGCCGGAGAGCCAGCACCGGGCGGCCTGGCCGGTCCCCGTGGAGAGCCGCCTGCTGTGTCATGTGCACGTTGGGTCAGGCAAGGGCTGCTCGGGAGCTGGGATTGTTTCCGCGTGCACACGTGACGATAAGATCGTTCGTAGCCCTGCCTCAGACCTTGTCTACGTTAGCCTTTATGTTGCCAAAACTTCTGGTGCTCAAGGGAGTGGGGAAAAAACAGCCACCCGAGTGATGTGAGTTTCGGTGTCGTGCCCTATGTCTGTTGGAGACGCTCCCCTGCCAGCATAGCCACGACCACTCATTGAGCTGGTTTTGTTATGTTGCTGGGGGAGCTCTCCCCTCTTGGCATATCACAGCTATCTGAGTGCTTATGCCAACAAAACTGGTGTCGCTCAGGGTTGATTTTTCATTCCCTTGAGCAAGAAAAGTTTTCCTGGCATAAATGCTAGTCTAGGCAAGGCCTCAGTGTGCACTGACCTGGCCTATTGAAAACTTTATGTATTATAATATTTCCTATAGCAATTTATGCCTCATCCATTCTTCCTTTACAATGTACTGCTGCTGAATTCTAAGGTTCTTAAATGAAATTAGCTGCAGAATATTCTGATCCCATTCTAGTGGCCTTATATACTACCATAGTTATCTACTCAATAATGTACCATATGCATTACAATAGCTGCTGGTTGCTTTATTTTGCTTTCTGTGCCCTGTGCTTCATCATTTATTTTATTGGACTATGATGCTAAGCTTCCCGACTGCTGAGCTTTCTATAGGAGTTGTACATGCCTGTTCACAGAGCTGGGCCAGGTCTTTTGAAACAGCTGGAGAGCAGAAAATTCAGTGAGATTAATCTACCATGCTTATACCACTCACAACATGCAACTAAGTATGTCAAAGGAAGGGACGGTATTCCTAGGAATTGTAGCAGCTTTGCTGGGCTGCTTTCAGATGTACTTATTTCTAAAGCCAGTATTCACTGTGTGCCCGTTGCATGTAAATTCTTGAGGTGAGGGAGTGTGGTGCAGGGAATTAACGGGTAGAGAGGAGGTGAAGGCTTGCAAGGAAGAGGTAAGATGGTAAGAGCCATTAAGCCACTGTTCAAACCCCAAAGAAAGTGGGAGTGCTAAGTGTAGGACTGTCTGGTGACAGCACAGTGGATCCCTCTGCAAGTTAACTGTCTTTCTTCCCTTTAGCAGCCGGCAAGTTCTGTGTCAGGGAGAGGGGGTGCAGAGAGTCAGGACAGGATGAGAGATAGCTCAGCTCCCAGCTCAGCTTCTTCATCAGTGACAGATCTATACTGCACTTCCCACAGCAGTAGGTCAGACCTCTTCCTTCCGAGTACAGCAGGAGACTTCAGCTTGAGTGCCAGCTTGTCAGCTTGTACGCTGCTTTATGAGGTACCTTACAAGAGAGGGCAATCGTGTGGGTTCAGAAAAAATTTGGGGAGTGAGTGAGTGAATTGAGTTTTAACAATTTGTGACAGTAAATGTTTGTGCAAAAATTATGACCCCCTGAAAAATGAATAACCAACTTGAGAACAACTGATCTCATGCATTCTCTGCAGAGTAATCAAAATTACTTCAGTGAAGGCACTTCCTCCTGCCTCGGTGGGGGTGTTGCAGGGTATTGCCCCTTATAGTGATGTAAGAGGGCTGTTTGTGTTCTGGACCTAGGCTTTTGTCCTGAGCAGTGGTGTGTATAATCACCGGCTGTCTCATTCTCCAGGGAGAAAATAACAAACTATGGCAACTGGAAAACACACACTCCTCTGTATGCTTATATCTTGGCTTGCTTTTACTTTGAACTTTGGGAGAATTCACTTAAGTCGTCTTGTCACTCAAGTTGTGTCAGCATTGTATGCTTTGTAGCTGTGCAGTATGTTAGGGCAAATGGGTGGAGGACCAGTGGGTTATCAATTCCAGAACTAAGAATTCTGGAATTTCCATGACTGCGCTCAAAAAATTGTTTCGCTTTCTACCCTGGATTCCTGGGGAAGAGCAAAGTCTATGAAAATATGGGGATGAATTTGTAATCAGGTCAGATTGGTGGGAAGAAAAGTTGGTGATATGCTAAGCTCTGCCCATATGAATCATCAAAATGAGATATTGCTTGAAGTAGATTGGTATTTTGAATATTTGAACATTCTGTGTGCTGTTTGCTTTTGCTGGCCTGCCTGAGCTTGGGTCCCCTGGGTGAGGCTTGAATATGTCCACCATGGGGGTCTGCTCTTTCCTAATGAGGTGAGGGAATATGGTAGTTATCTCCCAAGTATTACCGATTTAAGGCATCAAAATGGGACGTTGCTTGCAATACATTCAAGTCCAAGGGCTTGTCTACACAGGGAAATTTACAAGTAGAACTATAGCAGTATAATTTAACCACTATATAGTTACATCAATATAACACCTTAGCTGGGCATACTTATTCCTGAATAAGCATGCTTTTTTCCAGTATAGCTTATGTTGCTTTCAAAGTGTCATGCTATGCTGGAAAAAGGCACTCTTATTCCAGAATAAGTTTGCACATGAGACCTTATAATGATATAGCAGTAAATTTATATGTGCAGGCAAGCCTTTACCTGAAGCATGTGTTAATCCTTCATGGAGATGAGTGAGGCAGTTCACACCTCCCAAAGCTACTGTTCAAGGCTTTTTGCAGACTCTATCTGCATCTGTTATTTTGTTCTTGTTTTTAGGTTATTTTCACAGCCAGAACAACTAGAGACTTTTAAAAATTAAGATCCCAGAGAGCAAGATATTAGTTTCAGACAGTGCTGGTATGGTGAATGGGTGAACATTGGCTATTTCTAAGCTCTACTTGTAATGCTGCCTTCAACTGGGGAGCAACTCCCCCCATTTTTTTCCCTCAACTTGTGACCTGCTCGACCCCACTCAGAAGAAAGCAGGGTGTGTTTTTGCATGTGCCATGCATCCTATGATGCTGCAGCATGTTTAGAAGATATTCTCATGCTCCTGCATTTTCTTTCTTGAAAAGCTACGGAAGGAGGGAAAGGGTTGTGTGTGAATTGTAATGAGCAGTTCTGTACATCTGGAAGAGACTTTAGTTCTGAGGAATTGGATTGTCTGGAGGTGGGATTTTTCAAGAGCAGTGTCTTCATTTCTCCATTACATGCATATTTAAGTGGCGTCTCTGTAGACTGTGAGCCCATCTTTGAGCAAGCTCTTTCCTGTGGGGATGTGAAGGAACCACATTTGACACCATGTTTGCTGTTGCAGGGTGCAGTGGAGCCTATGCAGATTGACGTAGACCCACAAGAGGATCAGCAGAATGCACCTGATATCAACTATGTGGTGGAAAACCCGACTCTGGTATGTACCAATTGAGGGGCAGAGATTTGTTTCTTGTTAGTCTCTCCCCTTGTAGGCTCTGTAGAATACTCCTTTCTTGTGTGTTGTGTCATGTCGTCATCTCCTCCCCCCCACCCAACCCTAACCCCCCATCCTCCCCCCGCCCACCTTGCAAATCTGTATACAGCAACTCCTGTGTGGAAGGGGATGAGTGGGTAATTAGAGTAACAGTGAGCTCTCCCATGGCCTCTTTTCCTGTGCTGTTCTCTCCTGGGGAATGCAGGAAGTCATGATATTGGTGGTGTGCTGTATGTTAGCCTTTATATAATTTCTGTTCTGAGATGGCTTAGTGCATCCCTCTGATACCTGTAGGTAAATCTGTCTTTCTTCTCAGGCTTACTCTTTACTCTGAGGAGTTGATAACTATTTTCTTTAAGAGTATAACTTTGATGGGGTTTTTATTCTTGAGTCTCAAGCCTCCCAGCTGAGACTGGCTGGAAGTGTTAAAGCTAAAGGGTTTAGAAGGGCTGCATTCTCCACATGTCAGCAGGCAGGACATTCTGATCCTGCACTGTAAATAGTACAGCCTTCAACAGTCACTACTTTTTGAGGAGACATTGACCTGCTTCAGTTTATTTTATTAATTTTGCAAGGATGGTGGATAAGGCCCAGCCTCTGCAGAGCATAAAAATAAACAATCAAAATATAATATGTGCAAACTGCACTAAAAGAACATGAAAGTTGCAAAGTCAAGCACTCAAAAATTAGAAAATGTCAGAATTAAGTTTGTCCTTGTGTGTATGCATTATGATAGTCTTTAATTGCATGACCACATCCATTTTTCCCCATAGGCCCCTCCAGCCTCGTTCAATGCACAAAATGGATGTTGCTCACTTAATGAACAGCTATTCAATATTTTGTTT
>ML675637.1:23538530-23643545 GCA_007922155.1 Mesoclemmys tuberculata
CTTTGAATGCCTAATTTGAGAGGTCTAGGGTCTAATTTTTCAGAGCATTATGTAGCATTACATAGTACTTCATATGTTCAAAGCCTGGTTCCAATTGATTTCAGTTGCAGATGTGAGTACTCAGCTCTTCTGCAAAGTCAAACCAAGACAGTCAACCATAAAATGAGGAGCACATGCTTACTAAATAGCTGTAAAAAGTTTGGTTTAAGTGACTGCCTGGCATCACATAGGCTTTCTGGTGGAGAGGCACTGATGAATGCTGCCCTGGAGAATTGCATTCTAACTGCCTTAACATAAGACCATCCTTTTTCTTCCTGCTGTCCCCTGATTTATTCACTATTCTTCTTCCAGTTAGCTATGGGTGGGTTTAGGCCTGCTGTTTTCCCAGAACCGCAATAGGTATATATCTTCCAATGTGGCTTAGGTCCACTGGCCTCTCCTACAGACAGCAAAGAAATGGTGGGTTCTACTCCAGGCTCTGTAGGGGAGTGTGCTCCAAGAGTCAGAGACCTTTCTGCTTGTTCAGTCCCTGGCTTGACCATTTCAGCTCTGTCCTAGTCCTGTCTCTTCCCCACCCCTATCTCCTCCCAGTTCCATTCTCCTCACCTAGATAGTCCCAGTCTTTAGTCTTCTCATCTCAGTCCCAATTCTCCACTGAATACTGGTTCCTCGTAAAATCAATCAAGTCCCAGTTCCTTAGCTCTGCCATCCCTAGCCATCCATCCATTTCCCTCTTTGGCTCCTAAGCCCCAGCCCCTCTCCCTTCCCCTCCTGGCTCTTGTCCCCTCTTCATTTTTTGGTTCAGGCAGCTTCCAGTTGCCAGGGCATCAGCAGAGGGAGCACTGAAAGAGTTAGGAGAGATGGTTTCTCTGCTTTTTTTGTTCTGGTGCCTGGACCCAGACTTTAACCTTGCCTGCCCTGTAGTATCCCAGAGCTGCAATCATTGCAGGGAAAGTCCTGCTGGGTCTTGGGCTGGAGCATACTCAGTGCAGACAGAATCTTTGGGGATAATAGTTGTGATGCTCTGGCAAGTCTTGTGAGCATGTTTAAACTGCGATCTTCCCCCTCCCCCTCAAAAAATGCTCAAAACTTGGCCAAAATTGAGCAGATTTTCACTGGAACAGCAAAAGGCACATCTGACACAAGGCCATCTTCCTGCAATATTTAAATTCCCTCCTCCAAAGCGGGGGTGCTAGCGATTCTCAATTGAAGAGTCACCAGAATTCTTTAACATGGGCAAAACAATGTATTTTCCCCTACCTTTGTTCTTAGAAATGGTGGAAACTTAAAATAATAATAATAATTCAGCCTGAGGCAGACATGGCTTGGAAATTTTCAGCCTGAATGGTTAAAATTGACAAAAGTTATGGGCTACGGGTTGTTTAATTGATGTGTAGAGCACAGACTTGGGCTGGAGCCTGGGCTGAGACATTGCCCCCCTCATGGGACCTGAAGAAGAGCTCTGTGTAAGCACAGAAGCTTTGTGTCTCACCAGCAGGTGTTCCAGTAAAACATATTACCTCATCCCCCTTGTCTCTCTCAAACCCTGAGAGAGGCAGAAGTGGAGAGTGAGCAATATTCCTGTTCTGAGTGGTTTAATGTTTTCCATGGGGTTAGGGGCTGCAGGAGCAGACTCTATAGGACATGGGGAGTGGGCCACTCAGGTATCTGTGTTAGTGATGCTGGATCTGGGTTTTGTTTGCAGGATTTGGAGCAGTATGCATCTAGCTACAGCGGCCTGATGCGCATTGAGCGGCTGCAGTTCATCGCTGACCACTGTCCGCAGCTGCGGGTGGAGGCCCTCAAGATGGCGCTGTCATTTGTCCAAAGAACTTTCAATGTTGATGTGTATGAAGAAATCCACCGAAAACTGTCTGAGGCCACCAGGTACCATGAGGTGATGGGAGCATGAGGTGCTTCTTGGACTATGTCAGGGCAAATGTGGCACATGAAAACTTCTCTGAAATGGGAAATTGTGCATAGCAGCAGAATGCTTCTCATTTAGATTAGACAGGAACCTGACATCAGACTCCAGTGAACCGAACCTACCTGCACCTTGGGCTCAGTGCTTTCTTAGAGATTAAATACACAGATGGGTCTTTTCTCTCTATGACCTTTCACATCAGTAAAGCTTAACATAAATGTTGAGAACAGGCTAGACCTTGCTGTTCTTAAAAAATGTATATAGAGAGGTCTGTGGGTTGGAAATTCTGCTGGGTGTAAATGCATTCTATGGGTCAAAAACTCTATTTAATGTTTACTTCTCTGGCTTAGCCTTGCTGATGAGGCTTTGGTTGTTAGTGATTAGCCTTTATACTTTCCTTATTTATCCACAGTTCCTGTCTTGATATTTACTCTGTAGTTATGATGCATGCTAGCTGGTTTCTTGATTAATTTGCATTGGGTGATACCCTTTTACTGTGTGTAGAATTTTACTACCTTGCATGGCAATGTATTGGTACTCATTGTTTTTCTGTGGTTTGGGAGAAAATGTCAATGGAACAGAATGGGGTTTAAACTGGATTAACTGAAGTAGAGAGACAATTGATATGAAATAAACATTGGGAGTGGAGAATTCAATTTGAGCAGAAAGCACTGATCTGAGGTAGGTGGAATTAGGCCATTCCCTGTAGCTGCTTTTCCATTTGTGCCTGAACTATGGACACTTCATTGAAGATGGGGGTTATTGTGGTTTCCCTTCCTTAGCCTTGTCCTCAAGTCTTTTGCATGTTGCTGTCCAACTGCTTGAAACCAATTAGGAAGAGAGCAGAGTGTAGGGAAGTGTGCATTCTGTCTGTCATGTATGGAAGTGCTTGAAGTAGGTTCAATGACTCTTGATGCTGGTGATAGTTGCCCACAGCACCATTACTGATTGGCTGTAATCTGATTCATGGAATAGGCTTACTCTATTTTTCAGCTAGTCAGGAATTTGCTTTTTCCTAAAATATCTCTAAAAGGTACACTCTTTTGAAGAAGAGGGTTTTAAATTGCCTGTGACGACAAAAAAGGCAACTTTTTAAATCCAGTTAGAACGCAGATCCTCATTACTGTTATGCGCTTTCCTTTTCCTCTTGCTTCCTTCTTGTTTTCATGGTTGGTTGCTGTTGTAGTGCGTGCTGCTGTATGCCAAGGGAACTGTGCCACAGAAATAGCAGGTTCCTGTGTAAGAGAGATTACAAGTTAACAGCCCAGTTCAACTTTTACTGACTTGACTTTCAGAGAGCTGCAGAACACACCTGATGCTGTCCCTGATGGTGGAATTGAACCCCCTCCTCTGGACACAGCGTGGGTTGAGGCTACGCGGAAGAAAGCCCTTCTCAAACTGGAAAAGCTGGATACGGATCTGAAAAACTACAAAGGGAATTCAATCAAGGAGAGCATCAGGTGAGGAGGAGAAGGTTTGAGTGGAGTGGGAGGGAGCATTCTGCTCCCCCTGGAACATACATTGCATTAGATGGGGCAGGTGCAAAGTTAGTCTGAGTGGCATGAACAAGCTTTGTGCCTCTCCTTCCCACAGTCAATAGGAACTTTTTTGAGGTTTTCTGCCTGGGCATACAACTCACTGCTTTTCTCATCCTTCTCTCCAGGAGAGGCCACGATGACCTGGGTGATCACTATCTTGACTGTGGGGACCTCAGCAATGCTCTGAAGTGTTATTCACGAGCCCGTGATTACTGTACCAGCGCTAAGCATGTTATTAACATGTGCCTTAATGTCATCAAGGTAAGGAGCCCTGCAGTGAAGGAATCGTAGTTCTCGCAGAAGGCAGCGCCATTTACTTGTGCTCTGAAGTGCTCTCAGTGAACTGGTGTATTTCTTATTGCTTCCTTGCAGGTTAGCGTTTACCTTCAGAATTGGTCCCATGTTCTGAGCTATGTAAGCAAGGCGGAGTCCACACCAGAAATTGCAGAGGTAAAGAGGTTTCTTTCCTTTACAGTGCTCAGATGTTTCCTCTGTCTGCTCTCTGCCTCTTCAGTCAAAGTTGGCCAGACCTCCCCTCTCCCTTCCCTCACTCTCTGTTGGCCTTACTCCATGCTTTTTTCCTTCCCTCGTTGCCTAAACTCTCACACAAACCAATGTTCTCCAGCTATTCAGACTGTCAGTCCCATCCCACTGCTTGTTTACTCTCTCCTCTGGGTTCCGCTGTCCCTTTATCTCCACACTGACTTGGGGTGGAACAGTTTACCTCTCCTTGACTGGAGTAGGGACCCCATGTCCTCTGACCATCTCTGTTGCATGTTTTGTGTTAGACATAAAAGGGCACTGTGTAAATGGTATCCTTGTGGCCTTCTCTACGAGGGTGTGGTGAAACTGTCTTTCTATTGAGTGTGCCACCTACCTTCCCAAATGGGTGACTGGGTTTGAATATCCCCAGGGCTATCTGGGGATCCTGCTTCTGAGTTCAAAGGGCACTTCCAAAGCAGACAGGCTTCCCTCAAGTATGTTTAAAGGAAAGTGCTGGGAAGGAATCTGTACTAATCACTCTCTCCTGCTCCTTTCACCCTCTAGCAAAGAGGAGAGAGGGACAGCCAGACACAGGCAATTCTCACGAAACTGAAGTGTGCAGCAGGTGAGTGAGCTCCTCTGCTTCCTGGATGCCAACAGGCAGTCATCTTGCCTATTCACTATTCCTGGGACTTTACTGAAGTCAAGAATGCCTCTCACCTAGCCAAAGAGTGCTCAGAATGTTCTCACTGGTCTCTGTATTTCAGTCTTTTGGCAGGAAGCAAAAGATTTAGTGCAGTTGACTGGGTATAACAAGTTTAGAGCAAGGAACCATCCTGGAGTTCCCATCCCTGGTTAGTTCCTGCTCCTCCCCAAACTTCCCAAGGCAGGGCTGCCTAGTGCGGTTCATTTCAGTCTTCAGAGTGTCACATAACTGATACGTTTGCTTCCCTGTATTGTGGGGGCTGTAGCAACTCCTCGGGATCCGGGTGTCCACCCTACTCTCCCATATTTCTTATTTATGTCCTAACTTATACATTTTATAGTCGACAAAGAACTAACTGAGTTTGATTCCTAGGCTTAGCTGAACTAGCAGCTCGGAAATACAAGCAGGCAGCAAAGTGCTTCTTGTTGGCCTCATTTGACCACTGTGACTTCCCTGAGGTAAGGACCAAGAGGGGGCTGTGTGCAGGGGTCAGAGGGGAAGCTATGTACAGTATCTGTCTGTCTAAGGTACTGATGGGCCCCCATCACTGTAGTATCTGAGTCCCACAATCTTTAATGTATTTATCCTCACAACATTCCTGTGAGGTAAGCAAACATTATTATCCCCATTTTACATAGTCACACAGGAAGTCTGTGCTGGAGAAGGGAAGTGAATATAGGGGAGTTCAGATAACTGAATTGAAAGGCTGGCTCTTGGGCATTATTCCAATTGAATGACTGCTAGATCTCTCTTTTGGGATCTGAGTGAAGCCTAGTTTGGGGAGAGTCCATGTTTTCACTTGGTTCCACTATATTTGTCAAGGGTCAGCCTGTATTCTTGCTGTGAGAAGGGAGAGTCTGGGAGCTTAGCTCTGCCTTACTCCATGTTACAGCATTCAATTATGCTTCAGTTCAAGTTTCTGTCTCTCTCTCTCTCTAGCTGTTATCTCCTAGTAATGTGGCTGTGTATGGTGGCCTTTGTGCACTGGCCACCTTTGACCGTCAGGAACTGCAGCGCAATGTCATCTCTAGCAGGTGGGTAATGCCCGGGGAGGAGTTTGTGAGGTGCAACACAACCTTGTTGCTCAGAAATGGTCTCTGGTTGGAGGTGAGGATCTAGAGGAAGAGGCATGAGTTCCAGAACCCCACTTAGTGAAGTATCTAAACCTTAAATGTTATCTGGGATTTCTTTATGAAAAGAGCACTGGATTGGTCACAGCTCAGTCTTTCATAATAATAAAATAGCACTTGTCAGACTGGATCAGACAAAGATCTGCTCAGTCTCTTATTCTGACAGTGGTCAGCATTAGAGGTTTCAGAGAAAGGTGGAAGAACTGCAAAGCAGTAGTTGTGGGATAATCTGGCCCCACATTAGGTTTCATCTTGATCTTTAGTAGTTAAAGATTGGCTTAAACCTTGAAGCGGGATGCTTAACGTCCTTTTCAAAACTTGTCGTTAATTATAACTCTGTATATTCATGAGAGCCATGCAAATATCCAATATAATAACTCTCTAATTGATAAGGATGTGTTAATCCTAAATTGAAGGGATAAAGGAGTTGTCTTCTCTCTCCTAACCAGGCAACTGGCTTGCAGGGAGAGGTCCACAGCATGCAGAGGTTTGTGGGAGGGACTCTGGAGGTTCTGGGCTCCCTGGAGTGGATCTGTGCCCCCTCTGGATTAAAATCTGTTATGCTGAGCCCTATGCTGCTTCTCAGCACACTGTGCTGTGAGTAAAGGTAGTTAGTGTTCCTGAAAAGGAGACTGAGTGCTGGCTAGGATCAGGCATAGTGCAGACAAGTGCTGCCTAACCATGATAGTACTGATGCACCTTGGTCCTGCCCTGACCCACATACTTTCTTATATTGTATGGAAGGAGATCTCTAGTACAGGCTTTGGAGCCTCTTGGCTTTCTCTGACCTTAGCACATTTTCTATGTTCAGTCCGCCCCTGCCCCCAACCCCGGAGAAAATGGGGTGTTCAAGATGCTAGAGTGTTGGAGCATCATAGGGCAGCACAGAGGGCTAGGTATTGGGGTGGGATGTGTCAATGACAGGTCCCAAGGTCTAACTGTTGTTTATCTATAGCTCCTTCAAACTGTTCTTGGAGCTGGAGCCTCAGGTGCGTGACATCATCTTCAAGTTTTATGAATCCAAATATGCTTCATGCCTGAAGATGCTGGATGAGATGAAAGTGAGTCCTGGAGGGAGCAGGGGGACATGGGACCTGAGGGTTCCATGTGAGGGAGAGGGTGACACAGAAAAAAACAGTGGATGTTCAAATTGGCTGAAGATGTAGATGTTTCATGTTGGACTCTTCTGCTCTGCTCCTTCTAGGTGGGAGTGAATAAAAATAATGATTTAATTTTTTTAAAAATTTATTTTTATTTACATATTGCTAGTTCTTTACTTCCCATTTTATGGTCTTAAATGGTTACAGTGGATGTTTTGTCCTTGTTCCTTTAATTAGTTCCTGAATTGTTACTAAAATTTCAGACTATATATCAACGTTTTCTGCTACGAAGCTTCACATGTAAAATGCCCATATATGCTGAAAAGCCTAGTCCATGACCTCATCAACAACTGTAGCGTGAGAACATATCTCAGTAGCTAAGGGTGGGATTTTCAACAGCACCCAAGGGACTTAAGAGCACAAAACTTATTGACTTTAGACAGGAAACCTTGATGGAGTCTAGCCTGGCCAAAGCATTTCAGCTTTCTTGCCTTATGGAAGTTTTAATATATCAGAAGGTGGTGCTGGCTTCAAATATAGCATGTACTACTTGCTTATTAATTTCATGTGTGAATTTGAGATGGTCTCCTTTTTAGAAAGGAAAAAATACTGTAAAATCTGAAACTCTTCTAAGGAACATGGTCAAAACATTCACTTCAGCAATTTAAGATTATAAAATGAGAAGAAACTAAAGAACTAGCAAAATGTAAAATAAAAATTATTTTAAAATTTAAAAGTTTATTTCTTCCTGTCTAGCTTCTAATGTTTTTCTCTCTCTTTTTTTTTTTTTTTGCACAGGATAACCTGCTGCTGGATATGTATCTGGCACCTCATGTGAGAACACTCTACACACAGATCCGGAATCGTGCCCTTATCCAGGTAACTGTTCTCTGCAAAACTGAGGGATAGTTGAGGGTCAGAGGAAGGACCACTCTCCCACTGCAAAGTTACAGGGGGTTGGGAGATTGAACCTGGAAACAGGCCCGGTCTACACTTACCTTTGTGATTCAGTGGCAGTCGACGGGAGATATGCAAGTGATTTACGTCACTTGCGTATCTCCCGTCAACTTCACAGCGTCTCCTCTGCACGCCATCCACACTGCGCTGTGTCGAAGGGAACAGCATTCCCTTCGATGCAGCGCTATGCCACTTACCAGGATGGTTTTCCTGCATCGCTGGCTGGATTGACTGAGCGCTATACAGACCGCTCAGTCAATCCAGAGCAGTCGATCTGACGGCAGTGAATTTGCCGTCGTCAGTGTGGACCCAGCCTGAATGTATTTTCTTGCTCTTAGTATTTCAGCCCTTATGTGTCAGCAGACATGCGCAAGATGGCAACTGCATTTAACACCACGGTGGCAGCACTGGAGGATGAGCTGACCCAGCTGATCCTGGAGGGATTGATCAATGCCAGAATAGACTCGCATAGCAAAGTGAGTATCCCCACACGTCAGTATCTGCTTCTCATTTCATGGCAAGGGTTGGCTGTAGGCTGCAGATTGGAGCTAACAGCTGGCTAGAGATGCAGTGTTAAAGTTCTCTGATCATCTTTGCTGAAACACCATCTTGGTTAATACAGCAGAAGCTTTACTTTTTAATGAAGATCCCCTGAACAACACAGTGTCACTCTCCCTCTTTGCTCCTGCGATACTGTTTTGAAGCTGTGTTTGCCTGTAGTGAGTGGAATTTTTAGCCTGGCTGATATGTTAAGGGTTTGAGTCCTAGAATCATAGAAGATTAGAGTTGGAAGGGAACTCAGGAGATCATCTAGTCCAACCCCCCTGCTCAAAGCAGGACTCTAGGAGTCCTGTAGATAATTTCTGGTCTGTTGTGTGAAAGCAGCTTCCCAGTAATTGAGCCCCTTTTCAGTTCCTGTATGCAGTTCTCTTTGCTGGTTACAGATTCTTTATGCTCGTGACGTAGATCAGCGCAGCACCACCTTTGAAAGGTCCTTATTAATGGGCAAAGAGTTTCAGCGACGTGCCAAAGCCATGATCCTGCGAGCTGCAGTCCTACGCAACCAGATACATGTCAAGGTGAGCAAGGACCCCTTTGTCATGAATCTGAGGTAAAGGTAAACATTTGGATGACTTAATGCAGAGGAGTAAAAGCTGGTGACTAGGGACTCCGGGGAAGAGGTTTGCTGTATCCACAAGAGGATGGATTTTGCAAATGTTTAGCGAATTTCTTTAGAAATAAAGAGCAAGAATTTCCACTAAATATACTAAATTGTAGTGCACAAACAGAATGGAGCTTGCAGCTAGCAGGATAGATCTTAGTTAATGTTTACTCCAGTCAGTGCTTGTTAAATTACAACAAAGGAATTAATTATTCCTAACTTTTATTTTCATGAGGGGAAATTGAAATATGTATGTTGATTGGAGCAGTCCTGCCAAAGGATGGCTCCATAGGACAGTGCCCTGGAGAGAGTCATCGCTGTTGTGACAGTGTGCTCATCTCTCTGGTATCTAAGTGCCAAATGGCATTCAGGGTCTCACGGGGTGTTTGATTCAGGTTAGTGACTAATCACACACCATGAATAATTTGCAAACACCCCATAGGCTGTAAACTGTCATGCAAATATTTGTGAATAACAAATTATTTTGCAGAAATAGTGAATGATTTGTTAACAGAAAAATGGTTGAAACATATGATTCTTCTTTGAGTGCTTGCTCATGTCCATTCCAGTATAGGTGTGTGCATGCCTCTATGCACAGTTACCTGGAACCTTTTTCCCCTTAGCAGATCACATAGGGCCAGCTCCAGCGCCCCCTGGAGCCCTGCGCACATGCTGTGGTATATGAGGTACTGCCGGCCCTATGCCGCCCCCACTTCCTTCTTTCTGCTCATGAAGGTTGCTAGAACTAGCCTTGCTAGCAGCAAGTACTCTTCCCCTTGTTTGAACTTGTTGTTTTGTATTCTGAGTTTAGTTTTAGTTAGTTAAGTAGTTGTTAAGTGTCATTAAGTGTAGTCAGAGATAAGGCAGTCCCTGCTGGGACAGGTCGCAGGGCTTCAAGCCATGTGCCTTCTGCAGGAAGACCTTCCCACTCAGTGACCCCCATGACTGCTGCCTTAAGTGCCTGGGGGAAGCCCACAGAAAGGACAAGTGCAAATCTGCAGGGCGTTCAAACTGAGGACTCAAAAGGACCGAGAAATCCAGTTGAAAGCCCTGTTGGAGGTAGCACTCCGCCCAGCGTCTGAGCTGACCTGCTCTGCTTCGGCACCATGCAACATCACTTGGCAACATGCAACATCACTGGTACCAAAGAAGCAGCAGTGCATGAAGTGCTGACACTCCCCTGTGCCATTGGTACAGGCAGGGTCGAGTACGGAGATGCACCAAACTCGGCCCATCGAGACTCTTTCTCCAATGCTTGCATCTCCAGTCAGGGAGCCTCCCCGACTCCTGGGAGCAGGAGAGTGCCCCTGCCGACACTGGAGACTTTTTCAGGCGTCAAGAGCCTTGTTGGTCTTGCCTGCACCACCTCCCCCTGCCCCCTCCTCCCCTCCATTGAGGGAGTAGGGGTTGGAGTCACAAGGGAAACCCACATTGGGGCCCCCCTGAATGGTGAAGAAGATCCCTAATATGGGGAGGAAGATCTTCTGCCGGATGGTCACCTAGGGTAGAGCAGAACCACTCCCCTAATAGTTACTCCAGGTTGGTGTCGTTGAGCCGACCGGCACCGGCATGGGATGTGGAGTCTCCCTCTCGAAACCAACTTCAATCCCTGGCACCGGAGGCAGTGCAAGCCAGGAGGTGGCACTGGTTGAGATCTGCTAGGCAGTGCTCGGACAGCTCCCATTCCCACTCCTTAGCACTGAAGAGTTCACCCGCACCAAGGTGGCATAGAATCCAGTTGGAGAAGGAGGACCCAGCACCACAGAGTTCATGACAGAGAACCCAGTCGCCAGAGTCTGGCTTGGTGCTGAGGAGTTAGGGACAGTGCTAGCCTTGGTCACTGAAGGCTTCCGCAGGGCCACAGGGCAAGCAGCATTGGAAATCGTTGG
Source organism: Mesoclemmys tuberculata (assembly GCA_007922155.1). Classification (NCBI taxonomy): domain Eukaryota; kingdom Metazoa; phylum Chordata; order Testudines; family Chelidae; genus Mesoclemmys; species Mesoclemmys tuberculata. Next base: position 23,549,420 of record ML675637.1, read on the forward strand.
TACCGAGATGATGCTTCGGTACCTCTATCCCTTTGAAGCATGACCCCCTCATTGGCACTGCTTGCAATGACGGAGGCAGTCCTCATCATCCTCCAGGTTGGATGCATCGAGAGGGCGGTCCCCAGCATAGAAGGGGGCCCATGACCATGGACGAACATGGCACCGCCGGTCCAGAGCCTCTGACTCCAATGATGCCTCTGGGTCTCCCAGGGGGACAGTTGTCGGGCATGTCGATGCCCCCATAAAGTGCCAGAACCCATGGCGCAGTTAGCCCCAGGCTGGCTGCAGGGACAATGGCCGCAACAATGGCCATATTGTTCCCCATGGGGTCTCCAATTAAATCATCTGGAATACACTCCGTGTCTCCTGTACAGGAGAAGGCCCATCAACATCACTCCTCGGATGAGGAGACAGACCCCAGGAGGGAACCTCAGTGGGTACAACCCTTCACCAGGAGGGGGCACACCTGCAGGTTGCACCACTGCAATCCTCACCTGACAAGGCAGTCTCCCAGGACCACTCTGTGTCACAGGAGGATTTCAGGGCACACCAGGAGCTGCTCAAAAGAGTTGCCTCCAACTTGGGGCTAGAGGTGGAGGAGCTGAAAGAGGCTACAGATAGCCTCTTTAACATGCTGCCAGTGGCTGCCCCAACTCGAGTGGCCCTCCTGGTCCACGAAGGGGTCCTTAAGATTGTGAAGGCCTTGTGGTAAACCCCTTCCTCAGTCGCCCCAATGTCAAAGACGACCAAGAAAAAATATTACGTCCCGGCCAAGGGGTTTGTGAATAGAAATAGGGGGTTTAGAAGAAGAAATCAGCCCCCTAGCTTGTCCCCAGCAAGGGCCCCCCAGGAGTCGGGCAGTCAAAGGAGACAATTTTGATGGTACGCCCAAGGGTGGCGTCCCAGCTGCTCTCCTGGATCCGTTCCACCCCTTCCTAAACCAGGCTAAGGCCCTTCTACTCCAAATGGGCAAATATCACTTCACACCATTGGGTCTTTAGGATAATTTCAGGGGGCTATGCCCTGCAGTTTACATCTACCCCCACCCCCTCCGTCCCTCTTCAGGGACCCATCTCATGAGCAGCTCCTCTTACAGGAGGTGGACACCCTCCTCAGTCTGGGAGCAGCAGAAACGGTCCCTCAAGGCAGAAGGGGGAATGGGTTCTATTTGAGGTACTTCCTCATCCCTAAGGCAAAGGGGGTCTGTGACCCATCTTAGACCTGCATCGTCTAAGCAAATATGTCAAACGGCTTAGATTACGCATGGTCTCCCTAGCTTCCATAATCCCTTTACCTGGATCCAGGAGACTGGTATGCCACCCTCGATCTCAAGGACACATGCTTTCGTGTGTCTATCCTCCCCAGCAACAGGCACTTTCTTCGTTTCATAGTGGCTGGCACCCACTACCAGTTTACAGCTCTGCCTTTTGGCTACCTTTGGCTCCGAGTGTGTTTACCGAGTGTATGGCGGTGGTGGCTGCCCACCTGAGATGAAAAGGTGTGCACATTTTTCCTTACCTAGATGATTGGCTGATCAGAGGCAGGTCCAGGTCCCAAGTGTAGGACAGCGTGACCCTCGCTTGCTCCCTGTGCCGCAGGCTGTGGCTACTCATAAATTCACAGATGTCCGCATTAACCCCAGTGCAACGCATAGAATTCATTGGGGCTACCCTGGATGTTTCCCAGGCCAGAGCCTTCCTGCCTCAGCCACATTTTGAGGCGATGGTCTCTATCATCTCCCAGCTGCACCGATGTCCCAGGACAACAGCCAGGCACTGCCTGCAGCTGCTACGCCACATGGCGGCCTGCACGTACATAGTGAGACTAGCTCGCCTGAGGCTCAGGCTGCTTCAGGCTTGGTTAGCCTCGGTATATGTTCCAAGCAGACACCCACTGGCCAGGTGGTCACTGTTTCCCCCGCCCATCCTAGCCTCCCTAGACTGATGGCAGACTCCCCGGGCAGTGATGAAGGGCACTGATCCCATCAGTCACCCTAATTTCTGACGCTTCAGACATAGGACATCAGCGCCAACCTAGGCACTCAGGCTCTGGTCGAGGGAGGAGAGGTGCCTGCACATCACCGTGAAGGAGCTGAGGGCCGTCCGCATAGCGTGCAAGGAGTTCCTCCAATTTCTGACAGGCAGAGTGGTGCAAGTGTTGATGGACAACACCGCAGCCGTGTTTTCCATAAACAGACAGGGGGAGCTCGTTTCTCAGCCCTCTGCAAGGAAGCTATCCATCTGTGGGACCTTGCTGTGAGGCACAATTTCCACCTGACAGCCTTTCACCTTCCAGGAGTGAAGAATGACGAGGTGTATCGCCTCAGCAGGTCATTTCTACCCTGCCACAGCTGATCGCTACACCCAGAGGTGGTGGCTATGATCTTCCGGAAGTGGGGTGTTCCCCAAGTGGACCTATTTGCGTTGGCCTGGAACAAAAAGTGTCCGAGGTTCTGCTCGCTTCAGGGTCATGAGACCGGGTTGATTTCCGACATGTTCCTCATGGATTTGACAGGGAACCTTATGTATGCGTTTCCACCCATTCTGCTCCTGCTCAAGGTCCTGCTGAAAATAAAGAGGGACAGAATGGATGTTATACTCATTGCTCCAGCCTGGCTGAGGCAGCACTGGTTCAGCATGCTGTTGGACCTTTCAATCGCCCCACCCCTGGAGCTTCCAGGCAGCATGACTTTCTATCCCAGGACCATGGTCACCTGTTGCACCGGACCTGGACTCCCTGCACCTCACGGCCTGGAGGCTCTGAGGCTGACGGAGGGAGAAAAAGCCTGTTCGGTGCAGGTCCAACAAATCCTGCTTGGCAGCAGGAAGCCTTCTACACAGGTCATATATTGGGCTAAGTGAGGGCAGTTTACCTGTTGGGTGGAGTTCCAGGGTATTCCACCCAGCCTCTCACCCGTACAGGTGATCCCAGAGTACCTGCTCCAGGGCCTGGCGCTGGCCTTGCTGAAGGTTCACCTGGCGGCCATTTCGGCCTTCCATCAGCTGCTAGAGAGGAGGTCGCTGATCTCCCATCCCATGTTGATCAGGTTCCTCAAAAGGGTGGAGAGGCTTTATCCGCACATCCGTGACCCAGTGCCTCCCTGGGATCTCAACCTGGTCCTCTTGAGACTCACAGGGCCGCCTTTTGAACCCATGGCTTCATGCCCTTTGCTCATGCTTTCATGGAAGGTAGCCTTCCTGGTGGCTACTACCTTATCTAGGAGGGTCTCCGAGATTAGGGCCTTAACCTCGGAGCCTCCTTATACAGTGTTCTATAAGGACAAGGTTCAGTTGAGGCCGCATCCAGCCTTCCTGCCCAAGGTGGTTTCCCAATTTAATTGTAATCAGGATATTTTTCTCCCAGTGCTTTTCCCAAACCTCACGGTTCGGAGGAGGAGAGGAGATGGCACTCGCTGGACATGAGATGAGCCCTGGCCTTCTACATCGAGTGTACAAAGCTGTTCTGGAAATCAACGCAGCTCTTCGTTGCAGTGGCTGACCGGATGAAAGGTTCACCTGTCTCCATCCAGCGCATCTCCTCATGGATTACATCATGTATCAAGTTCTGCTACGAGCAGGCAAGGGTACCACTTCCGGGAACCATCACAGTGCACTCAACCAGAGCTTCAAGCCTTGTCTACAGCCTTCCTGGAGGAAGTGCCTGTCCAGGACATCTGCAAAGCCGCCATCTGGTCATCAGTGCATACCTTCGTGTCCCACTACACCATCATCCAGCAGGCGAGAGAGGACGCAGGATTCGGCAGAGCGGTGATGAAGGCAGCTCACCGGTAACTCCGACCCACCTCCAAAGGTATTGTTTGTTAGTCACCTATAGTGGAATGGACATGAGCAAGCACTCGAAGAAGAAAACAAGGTTACTTACTAGTAACTGATGTTCTTCGAGATGTGTTGCCCATGTCCATTCCACAATCCACCCCCCATCCTTGCTGCCAGAGTTGGCAGAAAGAAGGGACTGAGGGGGCATAGGGCCGGCAATGCTTCATATACTTCAGCATATGTGTGGGGCTCCAGGGGGTGCTGGAGTCAGCTCTACGGGATCTGTGAAGGGGAAAAAAAGTTCCAGGTAACCGGCATGGATGCGTACACACATCTGTAGTGGAATGGACATGAGCAATGCATCTCGCAGAACATCAGTTACTGGTAAGTAACCTTGTTTTTATTTGCAATTAAATAAACAAGCTTTGTGCTCATGGTGTGTAGGGCCCACTCTCTCCACCCGATTCCTGGTGGGAAAGAGAAGGCTGAGCTGAGAATGCCACTACCTGCTGTATGGTTTACCTGTGCTGAGGTACGCTCCCTTTATGGGAGTGTTGTGTGATTGGAGCCCTGGTGCAGGGGCAGTTCCAGCCCATCACTAACCAGGGCTGTATTTTGGTTTTCTTATTGCAGTCTCCTCCACGAGAAGGTAGCCAAGGCGAGCTCACTCCAGCTAACAGCCAGTCCCGAATGAGCACCAACATGTGAACATCTTCACGTACAATCAAAGAACCCTCCTCCCCCTCACACACACTTCCATGCCCAACTGTTTGTCCTATGTCCTAACCACAGACTACTGAACTTCACAAACAATTCCTGTCATTCTCTCTCTCTCTCTCTCTCTCATTGGGGTTGGGAGGGTCAGGGCTGATAGTGGGGGCTAAAGTTCAGATTCTGATAACTCAATTCCTTTAAAACAGAACCTGTCACTAAATGCAGCGTCCCTGGAATTGTCTATCATTTCAGTGTTGATTGCCTTTTCCTCTGTAAGCACCACCCCAGAAAGAACTGGTAGTGTTTTTCAGAGAGATGCTGATCTTGGATCCCGTCAGCTGCTATTAGAGCTTTCCAGGATCAGAACTGCAAAGGCAGATTGTGTGAAGTTGGATGGCTGGGGGTGTATCGAAGGGAGAATGTTTCATTGACCTGGAAGTGTTGCCTTGTCTCTGAGCAGTGAAGTGCTTTCACTTGATTTCAGATGAACCCCCAGAATGGCATGGGCCCTGAGTTCAGACAAAGGGTAGCTCCTCTCAGGAAGCAACTCTAGGACTTCTCATCCACACTTGGAAATATGGCACCACTTCTGCTTATTCAAAAGCATTTATTTCAGGTGGTTGCACTTATCCTGAATCCAGCCTCTTTCAGTGTGGCCTGTCCATTTTTCAAAGGCCTGTTTCCTGATTTGTTTCAATATGCATATCACCTGGTTTTGGATTCTGGTGGTGGCTTACCACTGCAGTAAGGCTCTATCTTGTGCAAATACTGTTGCTTGTTCAGTTTTACTTCATCAATGTACAGTGGCTTCTTAACCTGTGTACCAGTGTCTCTTGGTGGCATGAGTAAATGCCATAGAAATACCACGCATTTCTGGGGCAGAAACTGAAAGGAGTCAGCTCATGTGCCCGCTCAATAGGTGCATCTGTCCCAATTTTTCTTTTATAAATGGGTTTAAGGTGGCAGTCCAAACCCAGTTAATGTTATATTAATGAGTGTAGTTAAATGTCGAATGTTCTGGAATTACATTCAGTCCCATAGGACAAAGTTAATATTTCTGATCCAGTCCTGACTGGTTGAGCAATTTACTACAAACAAATGTTATTGTTAATGCTGTTTTTGTTTTAAAGTAAGTTATCTCTAGTGCATTAAAGAGGGTAATTAAAAAGCTCATTGCAGTGTTTGGAATTTGTGGTAGTTGCTTTTAGCTTTGTCTTGATTCTTTTATTTTATACTAAACTTGGTGAATTTGACAAGCTGCTGTTTTAGCATCTTAATCTGGTTGGAGGTGTTTGGAAGTCAGGTAATATGACTTGCATGAGGAGATCTGAAGAGTGCTGCTCTATGGAGTTTTACCCTCTTGCTTTTCTGACAGCCAAGTATGAGATCCCTGGGAGGATGCATTCATATAGTTTCTAAACTGCAGCAGCTTCCTCCATTTGCAGATTTCTGTTGCTGAAGCATTTTGTGGTTTATGTGGAGAAAGTTGGGTCCGTAGTTACTGTGAAGTCTTTGGTTAGGTGTTGTCCATATTTTGGAATTACATCAATCTTGCATTCATCTAGGCCTATCTTTGGAAGGGCTGAACTCACCTTGCTAAGATCTGGTTCCAGGAAGCTTTACTCAGTTTGATTCAATAGGGAAGTAGGAAGCAGATGTGACTTTTGGTCTATTTTATAGCTATGCAAGGGCCTTCACAGTCCCCAGTGTAAATTAGAACAGCCTCAATGGGCGTAGGCAGCCAAAAATTGTTGGAGTGCAGTGTGCTCTGGCCTCTTCTCCTCCCATGACCCAATATTCTCTGGTCCTTTCCCATAGGCTTGAGAGGAGGTGGGTGCTGAGCTGCTCTGACAGCTGAGGCACCCTTTACACAGTAGATATTCTCTAAGAGCCACTTCCACCCCCCCCTTTCTGCTACTGCAGTGATGTAAAAAGCTTATGCCCTAGAGAGAATTGGTTCCTTCCTATCTGAGGCATAGCTATCTCAGCCATTTGGTCACTGACACAGATGGAGAATACTTTGTTCTTGAGCTGAGAACTGCCTCAAAACAGAACGGCAGATGTGTCACAGTTTGAAAGGTCTAGCTCATACTCAACAAAAGCTATCTTTTTAAAACGAGACCAGGAATCACAATAATTTATAAGTGGAAGATTCAACTCCAGTCCCTCCACTCTTAAGTTCCACTTCCTTAGCAAGGGTGCTCCGATTAACAAGTACCGTTAGAGTACGAAACTACTGTTCACATCTTTAAATTAGGTATTATTGCAGCCTAGTAGACACAGCCATCAAGCCAGGTTCTTTCCACTCAAACAGCAACTGTCATCCCCAGCCTATATACTAACCTGCACAACAACTGGAGCATAACACAAACGTGCAAAGGCTGACAAATAGATCTACCCTATAGCCAGCTGAAGCCAACATGCAAGAGAACTGGCATAAAAAATACTGAGCAGGGTCAAATTCTGCTGCCAGCTGCACCCCTTGGAGACTCAGTCTTTTATCTTGGATTCTTATCCTCCCTACACCTTTTTCCTTCTTTTGGCTAGCTTCTTCCATTGCCTCTCTCCCTTGTCTTTCTCTTTAGGACAATAGTTAAGGTGGTTTGACTATTCCAACAGGTCATTGCTATTTGAAAGTGGTGTTTTTTCTCATCTCTTTAGAAAAGTCATGGGATCAATCACAGCCAAAATATTGGAATGGCTGATATGGGATTGAATTATATTATCCTCCTTTAATTCTTAATTAATCCATGCCAATCAACATAGGTTTATGGAACACAGATCCTGTCACATTAATTTGATATTTTTTATGAGATTACAAGTTTGGTTGATAAAGGTAATAGTGTCTTTCACTTCAAGTCTTAGACTTCTGTAAGGCATTTGACTTGGTACTGCACGACATTTTGATTAAGAATCTAAAATAATACAAAATCAAGATGGCATGCATTACGTTGATTAAAAACTGGCAAACTGACAGGTCTCAAAATACAATTGTAAATGGGGTGGCATCATTCAATGGGTGTGTGTTTGGTGGGGTTCTCCAGGTACCTGTTGTTTGCCCTACACTAGCTAACATTTTTATCAGTTACCTGGGAGAAAACATAAAATCATCACTGATAAAATCTGCAGATGACCCAAAGACTGGTGGACTAGTTAATAATGAAGAGGTCTTGTCACTGCTATAGAATGATCTGGATTGCTAGTTAAGCTGGGTGCAAGCACATAATATGCAATAAAATATGGCCAGGTGTAAAGTTATACAAACAAAGAACACAGGCTGTACTTACAGAATAGGTGATTGTGATAGGTGATAGTGGATAATCAGCTGAACCTGAGCTCCTTGTCTGATGTGGTAGCCAAAAAGGCTAATGCAATCCTTGGATATAGAAATGGGAATCTCAAGTAGGAGTTGGAATCTTCTATTACCTCTGTATTTGGCATTGGTGCAACTGCTATTGGAATACTGTGGCCAGTTCTGTTATCAACCATTCAAAAAGGATGTTGATAAATTGGGAGATGGTTCAGAAAAGAGCCAGAATGATTAAACGATTGAAAAAACGTGCCTTATAGTGGAGAAACTCAGAATCCAATCTGTTTTAGTTTAACAAAGGGAAGGTTAAAGGCTGACTTGCTCACAGTTGATAAGTATCTACACAGGAAACAAATATTTCATAACAGAGGGCCTTTCAATCTAGCAGACAAAAGTTCAACAAAATCTAATGGCTGGAAGTTGAAGCTAGATTAGTTCAGACCAGAAATAAGGGGTCCATTTTTAACAAAATAATTAACCAAAGTAAATTGAAACAGCTTGCCAAGAATTGATGAATTCTCCATCACTAGCAATTTTTAAATTAATAGTGGGTGTTTTTCTAAAGAAAATGAGTTCCAACAGGAATTAATTCCAAGAAATCGTATGGCCTATGTTATGTAGGAGGCTAAACTAGATGATAATGCCTTTTGGCCATAACATCTATGGATGCATTACCTTTCGAGTTACTTTAGAAAATTGAACTTCCATCTACCTCTATTCCTATACTGCTCCTAGCCCCCCACGTTGCTGCACTGTCGTCCTGTAAGTTTTATGTTGTTTTAAATTCTCTACCTGCATTTTTTCTTGTCTCAAATTTTCACTGTTTGATAGTTTTCTTCTGAATGCAAACCCTATGCCCTTTTCCTCACAGCAGTAATGTAATGCATCAGCAAGATTAGCACATTCCCCTTCAGACTGGATTTTCTTGTGTATGCTCCAGAGTCTTAACTGAGAAGTTGCTTGCTACATAGAAGTACCTGTTTTTTTCTGTTGTGTACAAATAGCTCCCATTCCTGTGCATTTTTCTACAGAAGTGACAGAAGATAGGGCAACCCTATTCCCAAAATGATTTTATTAGAAAAGGAATGAGTTTATTTAATGAAGATGGGGGAGTCATACAAATTAAACTGAAATGACTTTTATGGCCTGTGGCACAGGAATAAAATGGGACGTGGTCCTGCTGTGCTCATAGACTGCAATGAATGAAGACAAATTGAGTAATTTTTTGTATTACCCTTGGCTGAAAGCAACCCACCGTGAATGTAGGTGCAGGTGACAAATAGTTCATCTCGTACTCCAACGTGTAAGAACTGTTGCTCATTCACAGTCACTGCTTACTAAGAAAATGACCTGTGGCCCCCTTCACCTCAGTCCATAATCCCCTCCTTCTCTGGCTGATTTTTTTCATAGCAGTACAGAGAATTTAATGTTTGACATTAACCAGAATATCAGACAAGGCCAGAATTATGGAAGTTGTTGAAAAGGTCGGCTAATAGAAACTGCTTGTGATTAGAGATGTGGAAGGGAGATATTCCCAGATCATGGGGACAAATATTTTGACATCTGCAGTCATATCTGATGTCAGTGAATGTTTAATTCCCCCCCTTCCCCCCCCGAAGGTAGACATGCCCACAGTCAGATAGGAAGGCTTTTCAGAGGAAGTAAACCATACAAAGCTAAGCATTTGGAAAGCTGAGACCATGTCCATGAAAAAAGATTTCTCATTTTCTCCATTGCCTCCACATAGTCATGGGCAGAAGAACCATTCTGGGTGGAAAGGAACCTGGTCAATTCACATTACTTGCATCTGGTGACAGAGCTGACCGTATTGCCTTCATGGTAGGAGAGTTGTTTCTTAGAGGGACAAATCTAACTTTTGCTGCTTGATTTTCAGCCAGTAACTCTTGCACATGATTCAGTCCATGGCTATTTGATTACTGAAGCTTGGTGGGGAAGTGTGGGTGCCATCATTGGAACTGATTATCAGTACATCCCTTTGTGGTGCAGGAGGCTAGGCTTCCGTGCAGGAGACTGTCCGACGTATTTGGAATTTTTCTTTTTTGGGGGAAAATCCACAAGACGTTTGTGTTTGGCCAGTTTAATCAATACATGGGTCAGTTTGGTTTTAGGCCTGGATGCAGTACAGAGATGTGCTGGATGTTGGGCTGAGATGAGGACTCCACACTGATTCTTTTAGCATGTCATATGCTTTTTGATATTGTTGACTATGAGCATTCTAGCTAATCTATCAGAATAGGTGGAGTTGCTTCCTTCCTGCCTGAGGGATTCCAAAGGGTAGTTCTGGGTCACTGATGGGTTGTACTGGCTTCAAGGGATCCTGTGTGGACTCTTGCAGGTTCTGTTCTGTCACCCCTCCTGTTGAATGCATGTATGGGGCAATGAGACAGGCTAATAAGAGTATTTATGCTGCACTGTATTCATTAACAGACAACTCAGTTGTACCTCTCCATTTTGTATGACCCCACTGGTACAGCTGAGTAACACAGTCAGTGCCTAATAGAGGGTGGAGTTTGGCCTAACTGGACTGAACGTTAATCAGCAAAAAATACGATAACACTTATAGGCACTTAAGCCTAATTGCAGAGCAATTAGCTACCTTGCTGAAGGGTTTTATTTGCTGCTTGTTACTCAGATTCATAATCTACAGTGCTGGGATTCCTGGCTGTTCATACAGTTGTGCTCAAGGAAACATTTTATCATCTGTACTGGGCAGGTAGGCTTAAGCCCTTTTTTGGGGGGGGGGATGTGGGGCCTCACCTCAGACTAAACCTTCACAGTGTAGAATGTAGCTGCCCACTCAGGGATCTGCACTGGCTGCCAGATGATTTCCAGGTTAGATTAAGGTGATTTTTTTTTACCTTTAATCCCCAAAATGGTTTGCATCCTGGTTGTTTTAGAAGTGTCTCACTTATCTGACACCATGTCAGTTGACTTGTAGCTCCCTTATTTAAACAATCATTGTTGCTGGCAAAGCATTCTCAGTAATCGTTTCTGACTCCTCTCCTCTTGGTCCAAACTTCAGAGCGTGCTGCAAGGCTAATCTATTTTCTCCAGATGCCCCAGGTCAGAAGAATTTGAGCAGGTTGGAGAAAAGGAAAAGAAGTATATTTTAGTGGGTTAGGAAGGCCTCATTGGTCATTTTGATCTACTGAGTTTTCAGATATCTGTATTATTACTTTTTCTGTGCCTATAGCATTGGCTCTTATAAATAAATATGAGAGGTCCAAGCCCTGGGATTGGACGGTGAACAACATTCCCACAAGACAAAGCTTTAGAAGCATTCTGCTTTGGAGTCTCGGTGCAGGTTGCTGGGAGGTCCCTGGCACATGTTTTTTTCAATTTCCTGTTACATCAGGAGATGGAAGTGAACAGTGCAGTTCCACTGGAAGCTGTGGGTAAGGAGAGATGTTCTGCTGTAAATTTCATGTAGAAGGCCTGAGGCCAGCAATGTTCCAGCCAATGGGCAGCCTCAGGTTTAAGTAAGTTTTCTAATCTGAGCTGAGATTTTATCCAGGGAAACAGCAGACAGCTTGCTCTCCATTTCTTTGGCTTTTTGCCATGACAGAGTAATGTGTCTGAAGCTCTCTGCAGTATACAGAAAAAACTTGATAGAATGCCCTGAGAAGGGCAATATGAATCAGTACTCTTCAGGATGTATATAGAGCAATCAGGCATTATGTAGTGCTGCCTGAGATACAGATAGACCTTGAAAGACTTTCTGTTGCAGAATAAACAGTCTGATGTCTGTCCTTCTGCAGAATTCACCGCTAGGAAAACAGGATGGCCCATCTTGTAGTTAAAGCACTGGTCTCGGGCGATCGGGGAAATGTGGTCTAGATGAAATTGCTATGAGGTGGGTGAACAACTGGTTGCAAAACCTTATCCAAAGAGTGGTTATCAGTGGTTCACTATCTAAGTGGGAGGGTGTATAGGAGTCTCACTTGGGTCTGTCCTGGGTCCTGTATTAGTCAATATTTTCATTATGACTAGGATAATGGAGAGTATGCTTATAAAATGTGCAGATGACACCAAGCTGGAAGAGGGTTCAAGCACTTTGGAGGACAGGATTAAAATTCAAAACAACCTTGACACATTAGAGAAATGGTCTAAAATCAACATGATGAAATTCAATAAAGACAAGTGCAAAAATACTTCACCTAGAAAAAAAATAAAATGCATAGCTACAAAATGGGGAATAATTGTCTAGGTAGTAATATTGCTGAAAAGGATCTAGGGTTATAATGCATAAATTGAATGAGTCAACACTGCAGTTGCAAAAAAGGCTAATATTCTGGGGTGTATTAACAGGATTGTCATATGTAAGACAATGGAGGTAACTGTCCTGTGCTATTTGGCACTGGTGAGGTCTCAGCTGGAATACAGTTTTGAGTGCCACAATTTAGGAAAGATATGGAAAATTGGAGAGTGTTCACAGGAAAGCACTAAAAAATGATAAAAGTGTCAGTAAACCTGACTGATGGGGAAAGTTTGTTTAAAAAAAAAAAAATCTGGGTATGTTTAGTATTGTGATGAGACTGAGGGAGGAGCTGATAAGTCTCCAGACATGTTACGGGCTATTATAAAGAGGATTGTGATCAATGGCTCTCTGTCCACTGAAGGAGGGAAAAAAGTAATAGGCTTAATATGCAGAAAGGGAGATTTAGGTTAGATATCAGAAAACTATAATGATAGTTAAGTACTGGAACAGGCATCCAAGGGATGTTGTGAAATCCCTGTCAATGGAGGTTTTTAAGAACAGGTTAGACAAACACCTGTCAGTGATGGTCTAGGTTTTTGGTCCTGCCTCAGGTGTGGGAGCTGGACTTCATGACCCTTTGAGGTCCCTTCCAACCCTACATTTCTGAGTCTATGAATTCCTGGCTCTGCCACAGAGTGTGTCACTTAAACCAGTCACTTAACCTCTTAAATGTGTCTGCTCCCCATTTATAACATCAAGATGTTATTTCCTTTTGCCCACTCTTTGTTTTTTGTGTCAGAGACTCAATTTTTTTACTGTATGTATGTATGTACAAAACCTAGCACACTAGGACCTCCTGTTCAGGTGGGGCCTTCAGGCCCTGTTGTAATGCTATAATAAATAATAATCACCAGCTAACACTTCTTCTCCCTCTCTGTCATTAGAGCAACATTACGGCAAACTAGTTACTGAACACTAACTAGTGTCCTTAAACATCTAGCTTCCTTCCTGACCTGAAAATGTCACTTAGCTGAACTTTACCCAAATGCTCAACATCTTATATTCGTGAAAAAATAGTCTGTCTGGCTAGTTTTATTTCCTTTATCACTCCAGCAGGCTTTTCTAATATCAAAGATTTATTCCCCACTTTTAAAACAGCACACGAAGGGTTAATAAATGTACACCAGGCATGTTCATGACCTTAGTACATCTTCTTCCATCACCCCCCAGTGCAGCATTTTCAGTCAGGCCAGGGCTTCTGGCTGAGTCCTTTTAAAGTCTTTAAAAGACCGTGAGAACTTTAGTTGCATCCTTTTATTCAAAGGCAGGATATTTCCCTGAGTAAGCAGCTTTTCCTTAAATAAAACTTTTCCAGACCTTAGAACCCTCCAGACTGCTGATGGGAATCTGGAAATGGCAAATTCTTTGGCCTAGGGAAACAGACACGGGAGCACATCCAGTAGAATCCACTTTGAAGGCTCACAGTACAGTGTCAATACCCTCCTTGAGTCCAGCTGTTTCCTCTGCATCCCCTTTCTGTGTCCTTTCAATCTTCTGCATCTCTGTCTGACCACTTTTCCACAGAAGGGACTTTTCATATTTGGTTTTAAAAAGTAATCCATGACCTAAAGAAGGGAAATAATAAATGTAAACCAAAGTGCCTGTGCAGGGGGGAACAAAGCAGGCTACTGCCTTGTGCTGTGGAAAATGTTATGCTTTTAGCTTGCAGATGATGCACCCTCAGACTTCAGGAGGAAGAGAAGATGCTAGTGTTACATTAGTGCTCTGTTATTACAGTGACCAGTGCTGAGTAAAACATTCCATGGAAGTTAGGACACTCAGAATTTTAAACTAATATATTTCTAAAATTACCACAATTAGGCATATTAACAAAGGACATAAAAATGTCACACCTCTTCACCTGTATTAATCATTCATTGTGATTTGGACAGTGTTTTTATACAGATCCAGTGGCGCTGAAGAACAGCATGAAGTGGTGGGGCTATACTTGCCTGGACAGTCTGCAGTCTCTTTAAATGCTCTTTTCTTACAGCAGCCTCGGCATAGATTAAATACACACTTGTTACCCTGAAAATAGACAAACATACACCAGTTAGGTCGGGGAGGGACAGAACTGTTTGAGACACACAACTGCAGCGATGTACACGCATGGCTTTGGAAGACAGCTGTCATGTTCTGGGTTTCTGCAAACAGTGATAGGACATTCAGTCTTCAGGCTGCTGATTAACTGTATGGAGTTGGGGGATGCAAAAATGCTGTGTGTTTCTAGGTGGTGATTAAAGTCCCAGAACAACAATATTCCCTCTCTCAGGAAGTGCCCCTCCCAAACAGGAAATGCTCTGGAATAACATCAAATTCTTGTAGGAAACAAAGATACAGAGAAAAAGCTCTTTCTAAAAGGGTTTCAGTTTCTTTTCAGAACTTTATTTGAAAAATGTCTTGGCCTCTTATTTCCTGTCTTTGTCTAGAGCTCCACTGAAAATAAATATTAATTCCAAGAAAATTATTTCCATGCTTTATTTCTAAAATATGCCCACATTGGGGAGATTAATGACACATAGCCTGACCCAGACAAGGGGGGGGTGAGCTTTAGAAGATGACTCGTGGATATTTTGCAGCTCAGCAATGACAGAAGGTGCATGGGAAGGGGAAAAAAAATGTATCTGCTATATTCAATGTGGGTAAAGCTCATTTCTGGTTTTCATTGTTGGGGGAAGTTTGTGCAATGTGATTTGCGTGTAAACATTTTTAGATGGTGCTACAGCAAAAAGAATTGACGAAGGTGCTCCTTGATCCTAAGGTTTTTCTTTTTTGGTCGACTAAATTAATGTAGCGTTATGATTGCTCTGGTGTCTCATGCTGTTCCAGCACATCAAAGTTCTGAAAATCAGAAAATGAAGCATTAAAGTTAGGCCAATGCCACCTTAACTCTGTTCTCTGGAAATTGTCACTGGGAATTAGCTGCATGCACTCTAGCCGCAAACACGGTTTGGTGTACTTCAGTGAATAATGAAAGGCTTAGCTGGAGCAGCTTGGCACAGCTGGAGCAGCTTGGCAGAGCTGCAGTTGAGATATGAAGCTGTTTGAGGAAGAAGGCAGAGATGCCACTATGATGGGAGAAAAGCGGGGGTGGACTGTTTCCCCTTGTTTGGTCTGAGTTGTCCCCTGCCCAGAGATCAAAGGAAAGCGGTGCACATATGCCTTGAGGTATGCCATTATGCCTTATTTCAGGGCTGAGTTTGGTAACGTAGAGCTGTGCGTGGGTTCTGTTTGCCAGGAGGATTGTCAGCAGTGAGGTGTGATATGGGTGGGATAGCACTAGCTGGAATCCTATGGATGAGTGTGAATTGTAAAAAATGGGGTTGATGGTGTTGCAAAATTTTGCGCACACAGGATTGTTTCTGGGGCTTAGGCTCAGTGTTTGAGTGGAGGGCAGGCATAGGGAACTCCTTTGGAGTTCCTAAACATGAGTTTTGCCTTAGCAAAATACTGGCTGAGGCTGTCCTACAGTTGCATATAGTCCCTGAGGCTGCTGCACTGTCTGCAACGGTAGAGTGCAATTGTGTGTGTGATGGGGCTATAGGGTCATATAAAAAGGCGTTACATGTGCAGCAGCAGGTGCCTTAGCTCAGTTCCTGTTTTTTCAAGCATGAGACACCCGTGCTCCACTATACCATCACTAATGACGTTTTTTTTTGTCCCTGAATTTTGTAGTTTTATAAAAGGGAGACTCTTCTTTTTGGGTAGGAGTGGTCACTTAGGCAGGTATAGTTAGCAGGTAGGGTTGTAATGCTGATACTCCTATAGTTAGGGAACCATACCTCTGCTTTTTCATTACTAGCCCTGAGCCCTGTGAAAGGCAGGGCATTAATATTAGCCCCATTTTATAGCTTGGGAAACTGAGGCGGAGACGTCATGATTTTTCTCAGTCAACTAGTAGGCCAGTCAGAGCCAGAAACAGAACCCAGGTCACTTGTGTTGCAATGACTAAGTGGAAGAACTTAATGTTTTCAATAATACTTCTCCAGAGTGGTACAGGTGCTATGCATCAACTGGGAGATGCATTGCTTAACTGCAAACAGCTAGAGGACAATCAGTGTCATAGTTTAAGCCCCAATTGCGTGCACACAGCAGCAGCAGAAGATGCTAGTTGTTTGAATTTATTTTGTGAGGGGACTAGAGGTAGACACCCCTTCCTCATATAACCCTCACTTTGTATCTCTCTCTCGTCATCCCTCCTCAGGCACAGCAAATGTCAAGACAATCTGAGTAAACATGAATGTTTTTGGAGTCTTACAAGAATAGCATTCTTGCTCACTCTACTTGTCCATCTGCCCCCCCATCTCATCTTCCACTAGTGGCCAAGGTCAGATGCTTTAGAGGGCTGGACTAGAACAGGGCAATTATTGAGTGATCCATCCCCTTGCAGCCAGTGAAAGCATCATCCTTTAAGCAGGAAAAGGTTGCCAACCTCAACTGTAGGAAAAGTGGCACACTACTATACCACTAAATGAAATTAGTCATCCGAACAGCTGAGGATGATCCTGCAAGGGGGACTTTTTAGGGAGGACAGGGGAAGGGATTCTACAAATCCAACTGCAGTGTAGACAGCTGAGAGAGCAGGGTAGTGGCCCATTCATCATAATCAGATCTTCTTAGTTGAATCAGAACACTCCATGGAAGTAAAGACAGTGTGAAACAATAGCTCTGCAAGGTAGAAACTGCTCCATTTAACTCCATGGATGTTCTCATCCACCCTCTCCCCTCAGCCCCCTGCACGGCCAGTGCTTGAGAGCACCTGATGTACATGAAAAATGCCCACTGTCGATGTCTCACCTCTCAGCATTGTGTGCTTGGCACATGTGTGTTCCCAGCACCCCACCCAATGGCTCAGGGCTTCCTCAAATGCTGATGCACATGGTGGGCCAAAGAGGGATTCAGGCCCCTTCTGTGGGACAGGGGCCCCAGATCACAGCTTCCAGGAGAGGCAGAGAAAGGGCTTCAGACCCACCCCGCTCCCCCTGCCACCAGCAGCTCAAGGTCCTCCAGCTCCTATGAGAGGCAGACAGGATTGGATTCCCCCAGCTTCTGGCTCACCTGAGAGCAGGAATGAAAAGGGCTCAGACTGTCATACTACTAGCATGGCAGGGTCCCTCCCTACCCTGGCACAGACACAGGAAGGAAGAATGTGGACTGACAGCTACCCCCCACTTCATCACTGTTCCCAGTAGCCCTCCCCACCCTTGGACCTGAGCCCTTAACTCACACTAACACGCACGCACACGCACCACCTCCCCCACCCCCGCATATCCCTCCTCTGCCATCAAACCTGTGGCTATGTAATTTTGAAAAGTTTGAGTAGCTTCTAAATTTTCTGTTGTATGCCCTTGATAAATAAAGCTTCTCTGGCAGAGGCAGAGTCAGAGTGTAGCAATATTTTATTTTTCAGAATTCTGCCACAACGTGGGTCTCCTTCGAGTGATTGCTTATATCCATTCCAGTATAGGTGAGTGCATGCCATCGTGCATGGGTTTCTGGAACTTTTTTCCCCTTAGCAGACTCCGTAGGGTCAACTCAGGTGCCCCCTGGAGTACCGCGCTCATGCCGCGGCACATAAGGCACCACCGACCCTATGGCCCCTCAGTCCCTTCTTTCCGCCCGTGACCATTGCTGGAACGAGCCTGCTATAGCAAGTATCTCTTCTCCTTTGCATTTTACAGTTTTTGTAGTTAGTGTAGTGTTAACGTTAGTTAGTTCATTAGATAGGAGCCCTTGGGGCTCATGAGGGCCCAGCCATGCCCAGATCCCCTGGATTCAAGCCTTGCGGCAAGGCTTTCCCAGTTAGTGACCCCCACGACTGTTGCTTGAAGTATCTGGGGGAACAACACTGTAAGGACAGATGTAAAATCTGTCAAGCCTGTAAGCCAAGGACTCAGAAGTAGTGGGACATTCGGCTAAAGGCTACTTTATGGAAGAAGCGCTCCATCCCGCGTCTGAGCCTTCTCGATCCACGTCAGCACCAAGTGTCTCCTCAGTGTGGAGTGCACCATCGGCACCGGAGCCAGCGAGGGGGCAGTCTCCCATGCCGAAGACCAAGAAGCAGCAGCACACGGTGCGCGCTCACGCCCCCCTGCTCTTGATAGCAGTGGGGTTGAGTGTCGGGATGCAGCCTGGGCCCATCGAGCTTGCTCTGTTGCCCACATCCCCTTGCAAAGAGCCTCCCCGATTCCTGGCAGTGGAGTGCCTGTACCGGTGCCATGGACACCGGAGGCTTCTCGGGCAGCAAGAGCTCTGATGGCCTTGCCCACGCCTCCGCCTCTCCCTCCTTGGCCGAGGGAGAAGGGGCCGGTGTCTCAAGGTAAACCCGCGCTGGGTGCCCCAGGTGGCTAGTCGAGACCCCTGGCTGGGGAAGAGTCTCCCACCAGACGGCCATCACGGGTGGAGCGTGGAAGATCCCATCCAGCTCCGAGGCTTCCTCGTGGAGCTCATCTCCGCACCAGGAACGGTCTCGGGCACCAGAGTCCTCCGGCACCAGACACTGCTCAAAGGTCGACAGGTGCCGGTCATCTTCGGGTTCAAGGTCTTGGGCACCGACTCATTCGTTGCGGC
Source organism: Mesoclemmys tuberculata (assembly GCA_007922155.1). Taxonomy (NCBI): domain Eukaryota; kingdom Metazoa; phylum Chordata; order Testudines; family Chelidae; genus Mesoclemmys; species Mesoclemmys tuberculata. Next base: position 23,568,069 of record ML675637.1, read on the forward strand.
GCCGTTCCAGATCCTCATCAGAAAGCCTGGCACCAGGGTGCTCCCTGGCACCGCACCGCACCGCAGATCCCAGTAGCTGGAGTCTAGCTCGGCACCACATGGGTCTTGTCAGCACTGATCACCTTTGCTGAAGGGCAAACGGCACCGGAAGTTTTTGGTGCTGAGAAGACACATCTCTTCATCGAGACACACCTCATCCTGGCACTGCTCCCATCAGCACTGGAGTTCGTCATCATCGAGGTCATCCAGGGGTCGCTCCCCTCTCTGGGACAGCAGGCGTGATTGGAGCAGAGGTCGTCGCTCCAGGGATCTGAGCCCCCAGAGTGTGAAAGGGCCTCAGGATTCCCAAAAGCCCCCACAGGACACCCAACAGCCAGTACTGATGCCAGCACTGGGGTGGCCCCAAGGTCCATGGCAATGGCCTTACTAGGGACCGTGGGGAGCTCAAATGGGCCCAGGCACTCTCTCAGTCAGGGCTTCGGTTGCCCAGTCAGTGTCCTCTGTTACTGAAAAGATTCATGAGGTCCATTCCTCAGAGGAGGAATCAGACCCAGGTGAAGGGCCCTCCTCGGAGCCTAGAAAAAGGGGCAGGCACCCACAATCGTTGTCCTCCTCCCTGGGTGAGGCAGGCCTCCGGGATCAGAAGGCTCTGCTGAGAGACTAAGGCTCACAAGAGCTACTGAAGAGGGTGGCCACAAACCTCAACTTAGAGGTTAAGGAGTTGTCAGAGGAGGAGGACCCCCTCTTTGGGGACTATGGGTTACAAAGCCCCTGCCAGTGCATGATAGGGTCATGAAACTTGCCAAGGCCCTGTGGCAAACCCCTGTGGCCTCAGTAGCCCCTACTTCCAAGGGCACTAAAAATAAGTACTACGTGCCGACGGAGGGGTTTGAATTCATGTTTTATGCATCTGTCCCCGTGTACTCTGATGGTAGAGGCCACTAACCAGAGAGACAGACAATGGTCTCAGGGCAGTACACCCAAGAACAAAGATAACAAAAAACTGGACCTGTTTGGGCATAAAGCGTACTTGACTGAGGCCCTGCAGCTGCGTTTTGCTAACCATCAGGCGCTGATGGGAAGGTGGAACCTGAACCTCTGGAACTCTCTCCGGAGGTTCACGGAGTCCTTGTCGCAGGACCAAGCAGTTGACCTCGTTATGGTCCTGGATGAGGGACGCATTGTGTTGGGTGCAGCTGTGGCCTCGGCCAGTGACGAGGCGGACACAGCCAGTAGGGCCATAGCATCTGTGGTGGCCATGAGGAGATGCCCCTGGTTACAATCCTTGGGGCTCTTCCAGGAGGTGCAGCCGTCGATCCAAGACCTGCCTTTTGATGGAGCACCTCTGTTCTCTGACAGAACTGATGAGAAGCTGCACACTCTTAAAGATTCACGTGCCACCCTGTGGTCCTTAGGCCTGTACACATCACAGGCCTCTAGGTGCCAGTTGCCCCAGTAGCCCTGTCAGCAGACTAGGCCACCACCGAGACCCTATCCACCTAGCAGGGGTTGAGATAGGAGTAGCGGGTATGGCAGGCGTAGCAGACAAGCCGCCGCCTCCTCTGGTACCCAACAGGGACCATCCAAGGGCCCAAACAGTAAAAAGGGCCAGTTTTGATGGTGCGCCCAATGGTGGCACCTTCCCAGTTTCTTTGGATCCATCCCAATCTTTCATGAGCAGGTGGCACCTGTTCCTCAATAAATGGGCAAGCGTAACCTCAGACCGCTGGGTCTTGGACTTAGTAAGGAGAGGTTACGCCATACAATTCGCCGCCTGCCTGCCAAACAACCCACCCTCCCCCCACCCCCGTCCCTCTTCAGGGACCCCTCTCACAAGCAAGTCTTCATACAAGAGGTCAACAACCTTCTCAGCCTGGGGACGGTGGAATTGGTTCCCCCACGAGAAATAGGGAGAGGATTCTATGCCCATTACTTCCTCATCCCAAAAGCAAAAGGGGAGCTAAGACCCATTCTGGACCTGCATGGCCTAAACAGGTTCATAAAGAAATTAAAGTTCCACATGGTCTCCCTAGCTGCTATCATCCCAGCTCTGGATCCAGGGGATTGGTTTGCCGCCCTCAACCTGAAGGATACATACTTCCACATATCGATCCTTCCCAGCCATAGGCGCTTCTTCTGGTTTGTGATATCTGGTTGACACTATCAGTTTACAGCCTTCCCGTTTGGCCTTTTGTCTGCCCCCAGGGTGTTTACCAAATGCATGGCAGCAATTATTGCCCAGCTGCACAGGTGCTCTACGACAACCACCAGGCATTGCCTACAACTGTTGAATCACATGGCAGCCTGCACTTATGTGGTGAGGCTAATGCGCCTCAAACTCAGGCCACCCTAGGCATGGCTGGCCTCCGTTTATGTGCCCAGCAGGCACTCCTTACACAGGGTGGTCACAATCCCCCCCTCGGTGTTGGGTTCTCTGAATTGGTGGCAGAATCCCAAGGTGGTGTTGAAGCGCGTTCCCTTCAGGGATCTGGTCCCGTCAGTCACCCTGATTACTGACACCTCAGATATGGGGTGGGGAGCCCATATCTGCATCAACCTGAGCACCCAAGGCTTCTGGTTGGAGGAGGAGGAGAGCCTCCATCAATGGAGGGAACTCAGGGCAGTCAGACTGGCTTGCAGATCTTCCTCAGGTTCCTAATGGGCAGAGTGGTACAAGTGCTGACAGACAATACCACAGCCATGTTCTATATCAACAGACAAGGGGAGGCACGGTCTTTGGGCCTGTGCTGGGAGGCAGTTCAACTTTGGGACTTTCCAGTGAGGCACGACTTTCATTTATCTGTCTCTCACCTCCCGGGGTCAGGAACAATGAGGCGGACTGCCTCAGCAGGTCGTTTCTACCCCAACATGACTGGCCGCTGCATCTGGAGGTAGCGGCTTCAATCTTCCACAAGTGGGGTGTTCCCCGACTGGACCAGTTTGCATCGTCCTGGAACAAGAAGTGCCCGAGGTTTTGCTCTCTCCAGGGTCGCGAGCCAGGCTCCATTTCCGACATGTTCCTCATCGAATAGACGGGGACCCTCATGTACGCATTTCCCCCCAGTCCGCTCCTGCCCAAAGTCCTCTTGAAAATCAAGAGGGACAGAGCGGATGTGATACTGATTGCCCCGGCGTGGCCGGGGCAACACTGGTACAGTATGCTCCTGGACCTCTCAATTGCCAACCCTGTAGAGCTCCCGAGACAGCATGACCTCCTCTCCCAGGACCACAGCCATTTGCTGTACCTGGACCTGGACTCCCTGCACCTGATGGCCTGGAAACTCTGGCTGATGGAGGGTGAGAGCGCCTGCTCAGCGTAGGTCCAACAAATTCTGCTGGGCAGCAGGAAACCTTCAACACAGGTCACGTACCGACCCAAATGGAGAAGGTTTACCTGCTGGGCCGAGGCTCGAGGGTTGCTCCCGAGCCTCTCGCCTATTCAGGCCAGCCTAGATTACTTGCTACAGCTAAAACTCCAAGGCCTGCCCCTAATCTCTCTGAAGGTCTACCTGGTGGCCATCTCGGCCTTCCGTCAGCTGCTAGAAGGGAGATCTCTATTCTCCCACCCAATGTCTATAAGGTTACTCAAGGGAGTGGAGAGGCAGGTCTGTGACCCTGTACCTCCCTGGGATCTGAACCTGGTCCTCTCCAGTCTGCCAGGGTCCCCCTTCGAACCTATGGCTTCATGCCCGTTACTGGTCCTGTCATGGAAGGTAGCCTTCCTGGCAGCCATTACTTTGGCTAGGAGGGTCTCTGAGATTAGGGTGCTGACCTCAGAGCCCCCCATACAGTGTTGTTTAAGGACAAGGTGCAACTGAGACCCCACCAAGGTGGTCTCGCAATTTCATTGTAACCAAGATATTTTCCTCCCTGTGTTTTTTCCAAAACCACACAGTTCAGAGGAGGAGTGGAGGTGGCATTCCCTGGAGGCAAGGCGAGCCCTGGCCTACTACATCGACTGGACAAGACCCTTCTGGAAGACTATGCAGCTCTTCATTGCCGTGGCGGACCAAATGAAAGGATCCCCAGTCTCCACCCAGTGCATTTCCAAGAGGATCACCTCCTGCATCAAGTGCTGCTATGAGCGGGCAGGTGTACCACTCCCTGGAGTCATCACAGCGCACTCAACTAGGGCACAGGCCTCGTCGACAGCCTTCCTGGAGAAAGTGCCCCTGCAGGACATCTATACAGCTGCCACCTGATCATTAGTGCATACCTTTACATCCCACTACGCCATCGTTCAGCAGGCGAGAGGATGCGGGATTTGGCAGAGCTGTGCTGAGGGCAGCTCACCAGTAACTCCTACCCACCTCCAAGGTATTGCTTTTTAATCACCTATACTGGAATGGATATGAGCAATCACTCAAAGGAGAAAACATGGTTACTTACTAGTAACTGATGTTCTTCAAGATGTGTTGTTCATATCCCTTCCACACCCACCCTCCGTCCCACTGTCGGAGTTGGCAGAAAGAAGGGACTGAGAGGCCATAGGGTCGGGAGTGCCTTATGGGCTGTGGCATGAGCATGGTACTCCAGAAGGCACCTGAGCCGACCCTACAGGGACTGCTAAGGGGAAAAAAGTTCCGGGAACCCGTGCACGGTGGCATGCACTCATCTATACTGGAATGGCTATGAGCAACACATCTCGAAGAATAACAGTTACTGGTAAGTAACCATGTTATTCTGACTTTACATTGCCTGAGTGTATCTCAGGTTCAACAGCCACAGCAGGTCCCCTGGAGCCACCTGTGAAAAATGGGCTGGCTCACAGCCTTCTTAGGTTCTCACTCTACGCATGCACAGTGTAATCCACTGAGCACAATAGCACTAGGCTGAAGCCTAATTGCAACTCTCAATGCTTTGTTGAATAACATTTTCAATCTTATTTCCCCAAAGGGGTAGTGGGTGCTATGCACTTGAACTTGCATGTGGGCCAAATCAGAGCCATGGTTTGACTTCAATGGCTGGACACACAACACACACACCCCCCAGCCACACACACACCCCCAGCCACACACACCCAACCTGCAGATAGACTGGTAGAATGTCCATCTTATGACATACTTTCTTTGGTTTTGCCTCAGGACAGTGTATCTCTGAAAACTCTTGCTCAAATGACCCCAAATATGGATCACTAACCCTATCCCATAACTCCGTGAGGCACACCCAATATAAGAGCAATTTACGTAAGCTTGCCAATTTTAGAGAACATTGAAGAGTTGTCCTTTAAACAGAAAGGGCTACCACACTAACTAAAGTGGACATCTATTGGATTTTCTGTTCTAATCAGCAGTGAAGAAATGCTTTTATTATATATCTTACTTGCTAGAGAGATTTTTCTGGTTAACCACTGCCTGGGCATGGTATCACAGTCCCACTAAAGCCCTCCTATAAAGCTCCAGCTGCCTAGACAGAAAACCAGGTGAAACATGCTTATTGATCAATAACATGCTTGCCTTATTCCTAGCTAGTTACTTTCCACCTCCCCTTTGTCTTATCTATCTGTTTTGTCTTGCCCTAACCTAAAAGTCTAAAACCTTTAGTGCAAGGACTATCTTCTAATCATGGCTGTGTAAAGCCCAGCACAATGAGACCCTAATCCTGAATGCACTCCCCAAAGACCCCCAAACAATAAATCCAGCTAGATACACACCCAAAATAAAGCTTCTTAGCAACTCAATCCACTGACCAAACCCAAGTCAGACTGCTAGAAGATTTAGAATTCTCAGTCAAATGGGCTAAGTGCAAGTCCAACTGTGAGTGGAAAGCACCATAACTACTTCTACCTCAGAAAACAGCACACTCCAAATTCTGAAAACAAAAGCAGTGCCTTTCTGGGAGTGGTTTATTTGGACTGGAAGCTCTTCATGTCCCAGACTGTCTCTTGCTGTATATTTATCAACACTAGCACAATACAGCACTGTAACACTGCTAAGGGTCGCAAGTGAAAACAATAATGAGAGAAAAGATGACCCCTCGGTTTTGCTTCGCCCAGGCAAGGCAAAGGGCGCTGAGTTCCCCCACTTGTAGCATAACCTAGTTCACAAGAGCAAAAAGAGTGAAATCCTAGTGCCCTTTCACTACTGGATGAAAAAATAAACCAAATTAGTGTGCAAACAACAAATTTTACTATAGGAAAGCACCAGCTTTTTAACCAAAAGAACAGCTGTGTAATTAAGGGGAAAAATTTCATATACTCAGGACTGTATAGTGGCCACTTGCCTGCTCTGTATTTTAATATGGCTGCTGAAACTGCAGCTGTTCCCCTTCACTGAAAAGAAATCAAAGTTATTCATCACTATGGCTTTCTGATTGCTGCAGACCTTTTTCTTAACAGTATGAGTATGTCACCACTGCAATTAAACACCTGTGCCTGGCCCATGCAAGCCAATGTGAGTTCATGGGCTCGGGCTAATTTGGACTCAGGCTGGAGCCTGACTCCAAACATCTATAGCACAATTATTGCACAGGCTAGCAGCAGGTGTTTAATTGCAGTGTCAAGATACTTAGACAACAGAAATTTAGGGTATATTAGCAGCACTACAACCTCCTCATTCAGCAGCCTCAATGATTTCTCACTTTTCATGGGAACAGCTGCACTCTTAAATATGTAGTTGTATATGTTCACACTTGGATTCCAAATATTCCTGCTATTCACAGAATGGAATAGGTTTCATGCCACAGTGTTTTGACCTGATATCCCACAAACAAATGCCTCTTGATTAGTGGAACTCTCAGCACTGATGAGTGTTCACTTTCTCCTCTAATAAAGGACATAGATCAAAATCTTCCTGTTCTGTCTTTGCCATTACCAGGCACAGACACAGAGTTTGAGTCTCATTTAAATCTAATGCAGTCTGATGTGTGCCTTTCCTTTCATCTGTATTTTTTTTCTTTTTATTTCCTGCTGCTACTGCAGACAAACTGCTTTTCCATACTCATCCACTAGAAAGCTTAAAATATTAATCCTTACAGAAATAACCACAGTATGAGCTTTATTATCTAGCAAACAGTGGAATCCTCATGCTGCAATTAATACAAATTAATTTGTCACAGCTTTGCTTTCTAGTTTGCTTTGAGGACTGATATTTAATAATGTAACAATCTCTCAGGTGATTTAGCAATTTGAACTCCTGACCAGCAGCTGCTGAAAGCAACAGGCCACAAGACTGCTCTTTCAAGGAAGGAGAGAGAGAAAAAGCATCTAGGATAATCTATTTATAGGTCATCTTTACCCTAGGCAATAGCTTCCCCTCAGCATCTGATATCATCACTTGCCTAATTAGTATAGTAGCCTTTATCTGAGATGCAGATCCATTGTTTGCATTTAATCAGTTTAAACAGCATGTCTTGCTGGACATTTGAAAAGGGATGGACCTACCTTTGGGTTTCCACAATGATCACATTTTGCATATTTAGCTGGAAAAGAAAGAGAAATTTAGTCTGATTGTCCCAGACAGTGAATGATATCCAGAAGAGAACAGCAAATTCAATGCTTCAGGATGACCAACCTTTGCAGCCAGAAGGTGCATTTTTAGAAGAAATATTTTACATACAGGGGAAAATAAAACAAAAGGGATGAAGTTTAAAAAAAAAAATTCTCTGGGCTAACCCTAAACATGGAAATATTAGTCTCAATGAATTTGTCTGAGAAAGTTATAAAAAGTTGGGGAGAGGGGAAGAAAAGAGGGCTGTTTAAAATGGACATTGCATTTCAATCTTACACAATAGTGACTGCAGCTGTCAGAACAGCATTTGTAAAGCACTCAGAGATGAAATACATGATTTCGCTGGAAAACTGGTGATAATCTGCCCCTTTCATAAATCACTCTCTCCCTTTCTGATCAACTTCACTTAGGTTGAGTTTCTTGTTCCCAAGGTTTCCCAATCTCCTTTCTGCTCTAGTTATGGAAACTTTCTACACAAACAGGAATAAAGAGGAGAAGGAGATGGCTTACAGTAGAAGGTGATGCTAGCACCTTCCCCCTCCCTTGTGCCAGTCAGAATTAGGATAGATTCTTACGTTTCAAAGATGGATCAAAGCTTTTATTTGGATTTCTCAATTTTTTCTTTTGTTTATTCTTTGAGAGAATATCAGAATTTCCATCTTCCTCATCCTCCAGTGCTCGTTTCCCTCTCATGCTTCCTTCACTCTCACTGGTTCCATTTTCCTTGCATATCTCCTTTGGCCTGAAATAGTTGAATATCGTTTTAAATTAACAGAAGAGGACATCTGGGTGTTCCTTTGCCAACAGTGCTTTTACAGAAGCCTAGGCAAAATGCAGAGGCTATCATGGCTATGTCAGAGGTAAGATGCTGCCCTTAGAAGCATGAAAGAACAGCTAAAATATCAGTATCTTTTAAAAATAGTTCAGAGTTCTGAGGCCGCTATTAAATCAAAAAGCAGGGCAGCAACATCCAGTAGGTGAGTCAGTGAGTGGGGGGGCAGTTAAATTAGGCAGTTCCATAATTCCTAGAAGAATTAAGCTGATAAATGTTTGCACTGAAATTCTCAGTTGGGTAGTCATCTCCTTTAATGCAACTTCTCACCCTAGGTAGGTCATGCTAGCAGTTTAAAAAGATCTTACACAAACATACAATCATTTCTGATATAAAGGGTATTCAGTTCCCATCTCTACTCCACTGATAGATATAGATGACAGATGAACGCTGCCTCTAACTACTGCATATTGTCAAGTAGCAGAATCTACCTCACATGCAGGTCCTTATTCTAGGCTCTAGTTAATGTATTTTACTTTTCACTTTCTAGATATAGATGACAAACTTGAAGAAGGAACCAAAAAGGAAAGAGAATTCACAAAAATTGACACCCTTCCGCCACTACCTTAGTTTTTTCATTAAGACGTAATTTTTAAAAATTATCGAGTCTTTTTTCTTTTTTTTAAACTTAATCTTTCAGGGCATAAAAACTGGAAATGTGTCTTCTGAGGTGGTGGCGCACATGCATCCTGTCCAGTGAGCTATCCTGGGGTCAGTGCTAGAGCAGGCAACTCACCCTGGCCTGATATATGGCTGACAGATCCAATGGAAGAAAGGCAATCCTCCCTTTGGCTTCTCTCCTTCTTTCTGATTAGCTATTTCCTCCTGCAGGATAAAATTGCAACCAAAGATACCTATTCAGTTTTTCTAGGTGCCCCATGTCCCTGCTATCCTGAATTCCCAAAAGGGCACAAAATGAAATTAAATTAACACACACCAACAGTTATAAATGAAAAAACCCATCCTCAAATAAAGCTATGGAAAAAACAGAGCAGATCTGAATACTAAAGAGAGAAATTTGAATCTGAGGGGCCAGTATAATATTTAGTTAGCCGAGTTGTGATGTTGGTATTTTACAAAGTTCCAAGATTGCGTGAATGTGGATCAAGTGCGTGTGACACAAGCAGGTTCCCTCCAAGTAGGGTCACTGTTACTTCAACTGTTAAGGCCCGCATTGGTACCTGACATCGTAGCTTCAGTTCTCTGTTGACATCTGCAATGCCCTCTAGTGTCTTCACTTTTGCCAGTTCTTCACGAAGCTGCTGGTAAACCTGCAGCCTAAACAAATCCCAGACATTTAGTAATTCATTCACCATCTTTAAATTGTGATGAGTGAACAATTCCTTTACAAGAGCTATTTATAGCTTTTTCTTGCTGCATGTGCCAACTGCCAAGAATTTAGCTATTTTCTCCTTCAAATCCTATCTTCTCTGACTTGGTTCTGCAATTAGGTTAGAATGTGACCTTTGTGATACCATGCTCATTTACATGAGAAAAGACTGAAGTCCTAATTCACAATATTAAGAATATTATATCAGTGACTGGATATCTAACATCAGAGATTTAATAAGGCTAATTATGTCTGCTGGCACCCAAAGTGAAGTGGCAGGCAGCCACTGCTCCAGTTTCAGAGAAAGAAAGAATCAGTTTCCCAGGGATGCATGTGAAGATTAATGGCCTAAGCAAACATCTTTCCATGCAGACAAGAAGCTAATTTAGCACAAGCAAGATTGGCCAACCTTCTCCCAAAAGGCAAGATATTTGTTATGCAGGGTGAATTCTCAAAACAGTGTAGCACTGTAGACATACTCACGTGTGATGCCAGAGCTTGAAGAGATGAGCCCTGACATAAGACAGTGGGCAAGGATATTGGTGTACTATCTCCAGGTACTCCTCAGTCATCTCCCATACCACAGGGTTTCGTCCCTCAAACAGAGCTGGGTTATGAAGGTTACCCTCTGAGGAATAACAAAGAGGAGTTATAAAAATTTTATTTTGAGGTAAAGCAGTCAGCACAACCTCTTGTGTCAATGAGCTGGACCAGCTCTGGCCTGACCACACAGCCAGGAAAGTCCAGCCAGAAGGGACCATTAGATTATCCAGTTTTACTTGCTGAATATCACAGGGGACTATATTTTATCCAGTTACCCCTGTATTGAGCCCAATAACTTGTGTTTGGCTAAAGCATCTCCTAGGAAAGTAGCCAGTCTTGATACGAAGATGTCAAGACCTGGAAAATCCACCACTTCTCTTGGTAGTTTGTTCCAATGGTTAATCACCCTCACTGTTTAAAAAAGTGTACCTTATTTTTAATCTGAATTTGTCTGGCTTCTGCTTGAAGCCACTGGTCCTTGTTATGCTTTCTCCAGTAGATTGAAGAGCCCTTTAGAACTCAGTATGTGCACCCCTTGAGAAATGTAATTGAGTCCCCATTCAATCTTTTTTTCGACAAACTAAACAGATTGATCGTTTTAAGTGTCTCATGTAAGGTATTTTCTGTAGTCTTCAAATCGTTTTTGTTTCTTTTCTGCACTGTCTCCAAGAGTTCATGATTTATCTGCCCTCAAATCCATCCCAGAAGGAGAGCCCTGCTGCTGGGTTGTAGCAGTCTACCTTCTACCCTACGATTCAGGTCCTTCACCACCAGCATAGGCAGCCTTCGGTGGCAGCCTCTGTTTTATATCCAGTTTTGCTGCTCTATGGTGACATCTTCATCACAAGATTAACACCATGGGTTTAGGAACTGCTCAGCCACATTCCACAGACCAAGACTCTGAGGATTTCAGGCATCTCTGTCCCCCTCTCATTATCACAAACACTCTCAGAGCTCCGTGATCCAATCCAGGCCCTCTCCACCACCCTCACTCTCATTATCTCTAAAAAATACCAACTAGCCTGGAGACAATCAATCATAGTTTATATTAGAATGGAGAAAAATCTACCACTCTGCTGGAACATTCAGATCATCAAGTTATGCTCAAAATAAATAAATTACTATATAACTTTTGGCTGTACCCTCCCTTTTTTATGTTAAAATTTAAATTTGAATAGCTATAGCATGTTTGTTCAAAATCCAGCACAATGGACCCAAGCCCTCATTCTGACTGGGATCTTTGGGCACTCCTTGATAGAAATGATAATAATAGTTGGAAATGGGAGCACACCCGTAAGGAAGGATGTGATGAGAAGACACCACCATTTCAGTCTCAGTGCTGCTAGACAAGAGCCCTGCCACACGTCTCTGTAACCAATAGTCTGGGAGGGTGTGGGTTTTTTTGGTCTCTAAACCTTTTTCTATAACCTAAGGAAATATATTAAGAAATAGTCATGTACTGCATTACTCATGAGAATTATTATATATGGGCTAGATCCAATGCGAATACCATTAAGAATTAATCAGCTGTAACTAGATCCCATTAAATACTCAAGAGTGAAGTTTCTATGTCAAAATTTAAAACAACGTATCATCATGCCTAACTTCTAGAAGCCTAGAAAATCACTGGGATTCATCGAGTCTGAGGGCTTTGCTATATAGCATGGCAAATCATGTCATATCTTTTAGAGAGTGTCAGCAGGGTCTATGTGAGGCACTTAGGTGCACGCACGTTAGAGAACTTTACAAATCCCATGTCTCTGGCACACTTTGCTGCACTGTGTAGACAAGCTCTGAGTAAGGTGCCTAGGCTCCCCATACAATGAATGGAGGGAAACAGGCATTTAAGAACAGTATTCACAAAAGTGAGCACACTAGGCGACTTCTCACCTAAGTGAGGCAATGGGAAATGCCAAGGAGAAGGACATAGTCTTAAACCCCACCCCTTTCAAGGAAATAGATGCCTAAATCGGGGCTGCAGGGGGACACCTCTCTATGCTTGGGATTTTCTGTTGCAAATCCTCTCTTGCAATTAGGTGCTGTAGTGAGTGGGTGTGGCCTTCCTCAGAGACTGACAGGGAGAAACAGGTCAGGCCTGTGGGGGCAGAACCAAAGACTGCCTGTCCGCCCACCCAGAAGCGAGGGGGCGGGACAGGAAGTATAAAAGAGAAGCCCAGAAGCTCAGTCAGGCCCTAGCTCCCAGAGAGAAAGAATGTACTGCTCTGTGCTCCAGAGCTGCCTGCAGCCTGGGACCCGGAACCCAATCCTGCAAGAAGTGAACAAGGTAAGTAACATTACTCACAGGACCAGTCCCATTGACTTTAATGAGACTACTCACATGCCTGTAGTTAAACATGTGCATAAATGTTTGGAGCATCAAGGGTTAAAAATGTACTTTTATAAGCAGTTAGATTTTCAAAAGTACTTAAGTGACATAGGAGGAGTCTGGCGTGGTCAAAGCATTTCAGCTGTCTTGACTTGTGGAAGTTCAATATGGATCAGAAGGTTGTGCTGGTTGCAAATATAGCATAGAGAATTTGCTTATTAATTTTGTTTGTTTGTTTTTTCCTCAAGTAAGTAAGTTAAGACCACAGACTTGTCTTTTTCAACACTTAGTGCTCTTCCATGCTGAACTTCTTAGCAGAAAAAAAATACATAAAATCTGAAATTCTACTAATAATTAGGAAGCTAAAGAAACAAGTACAAAACATTCACTTTAGCAATTTAAGACTATAAAATGGGAAGTAAGGAATGAGCAACAGTAAAGAACAAAATCTGATTTAAATTTTAAAAATCAATTTAAATAAAATCAAGATTTTTATGCATCCTGATCAGTAAATAACCTTCCACTTACCAGATATAAATGGTGCTGTCTCAGCTGTGGGCTGTATATGTACCAATAGCAATATGGTACTTTTCAATGTTTTGTTTTCAGACTGCTTTAAAAACATTAACTAATCAATCCTTATAAGCCACCATGAAAGAAGTATCATTATCCCACTGGTACTCAAGGGGACACTGAAGCAGCGAAGATAAATGACTTGCCTGATCTCAAATAATGAGTCCGTGGCAGAACCAGAATTGGAACTCGAGTAAAATTTTCAGAAGCACCTCAGGGCTTGTCTACATGGTAAATTCATGGGGATATTAGTGTAAAACAGATAAGGTGTGAATTTAAAGTGCACAAACACTAACACACTAGCTCCCCATGTGGCCAGTCTTATTCTGCACAAAGAATGCCTTTTTGCAGTTTTGGTTAAACTGCTGCAAAAGACAAGGTTAAGTGCAGAACCAGAGTGTCCACATGGGCAACAGCGATTCTGGGCTTCTTGTCCATGTTGACAAGCCCAAAGCGCCATTTTCAAAAGTGAGTTAGGCACTCAGATGTCAGCTTCTAAGGCCCAGATTTCAATGGCAGTTCAGTACCTGACATCTTTGAGGATCTGGGGCTAAGTGCCCAAATCACTTTTGAAAATTGGACTTAGATGCCTACATCACTAAGGTGCGTTTGAATATTTTACCCTCTCTCAAAGTTCCAGATGCTAAATTGCCATTTTAATGGAAGTCATACACCCCTCCAACAATGCCGAGTGTGTGGAACGCACTGCTCTTTCTAGAGGAGGCAAGCTTCCAGGTCAGAGTAAGATCCACATCAGGACAATGAGTGTTAGTGAAGGAACCTGATGCTGCACCTGCCTTATACAATACCTTGGAGGCCTTTTGTTTGCAACAATGCCAGACACCAACCAATAGCAACAGAGTAAATCAGCCCTGGTTGCAGCCATTGACAGCTGAAGCCAAAGAAGTCACAGAGGTCAGATTCTGTGACTTCACCCAACCTCCGTGACTATATCATATCCTTAGGGATGGTAGGAAAGTGGAGAAGCCTCAGCTCCTTAGGGAAACTACATATATTAGTTTGAACTGGTTCAAGAGATCAGATGAAATGAAAATTGTATAAAAGTGACCAGCATGACATAGTGAAGGTGGTCACTCTTTTTTGATTCAAGAACTGACATGAAACTGCTGTCAGATAGACCTTACAGAAAGTGCATGAACTACTTTGTTCCTATCAGGGTCTCCATGTGGAAGATGGTTGACTGCTTGATAAGCTAAGACTTGTATGTGAGCTAATTGTTTTTAAGGTATGTTTTCTCGGTAATGCTTTTGTTCTGAATAAATAATACTTTGTTTTATGTAGGCTGGTTTGTCCCTGATTAACTCTGTCACTGCCCCCAAGAGAATAGGACTGCAGATGCTGAACTAAAATCACATCTGCTAAGGTGAACACAGTGAATTGCAGGAGAAACTGCAGCCTAAATCCCCAGTCAAGAGGATGAGTCACAGGAGACCACCCCCAAGGAAGGTGACAGCTAAAAAAAAAAGCCTGACACCTCAGTGTAATGCCCTCAAGAAGGCCACAAAGGGGTCAGAAGAGCAGTTACTTCAGTAACTGACAGACAGTTCCCTCCAGCGGCCAAAGTTCAGCACTAAGATAAAGTCCGCTCTATGGATTACTGACTGTTTGTTTCATCCAAGTCCATCTCTAACCCTTTGATTGAAATAAGCAGATCTTATTCATGTGATCAAGGTGGTGCATAGTGCAGCTTGATTAGCACACGGTGTCGCTTACAGTACTAACAACAATATCTGAACAATATCTTTTACATGACTGTCTTTTAAAAACATGGATCTGTTCTGGCCTCCCTTTTATTCATTCTTGTTCAGGATTATGGGCCTTTCATTATCAGTTAAGGAGTAACTTTCTATAACTAGTGACAGAGTCAGTCAATAATTTATGTCTAAAGTAATTAGTATAAATGGTAAACACTGTATTTGATTCCTCATGTTCTGACCAGATTAATCAGTGATTAATTTAAGCACAAGGCATTTAGGAGAAGATGCCCAAAAGAACCACATTACAGAACATTTATCCACATATTGCCATGGGAAACGGTCACAGACAGCTGATGGGACACTGTTACTAATACTTGCATTTCACATCCTATGACAGATTACAGAACATTAACAGAAAAATTCACCATGAAACACACTCTTTCAGGGTCAGGATTTCACCTTAATGGTTCATTCAGGAGACATTAATTTAATAGTTGCTCTGAATTACTGCAGGGCAAGACAGCACTGAAATGTTTGTGCCAGTCAGTTAAACTAGATAAAGTTTGAATCATCCACTCAATACTAGTTGAAGTCCAGTACAACTTTTATTATATTTTTATATTTTATCAGCGATTCCTGATTTTGATAAAAGATCTCAGTATGAGACACACACAGATGGAGAGGCGTCTGCTTGAAATCAAGCCCATTTAACCAGCCACACCTGAATCTGGCTTTAGCTTCTAACAGATTAGACTTACATGGATCCATCAAGGAGTCAGAAACAACTTCTAACAGTTATTATAAAAGAGCTCATTTTCCTTACCTGCACTCATGACCCCATGCACTCCTGTCTTCTGAATACACTCTTCCACGTCACTGAGGTACTGGATGTTTCCATTTGCAAACACAGGGATGCTCACAGCCTTCCTACACAAATGAAGGGAACAATCACAAAACAGAAAAACAAACCTGCCCACAATGTGTTGAATGAATCTGGAACTTCTACTATCACAAGTCTCTGTTTCCCCTTTGATACTTTGGTACATTCTGTGATCAAAACCTTACACTGAAGCTGAATGTGTTTAGCCAGAAGTTTGCCTAAACTCTTGGATATGGGGTTAATGGGACTATGCACACGTGCATGCACATACTGTTATCAGTACAGGTGTACTTACCTCACAGCCTTGATATGCTCCCAGGATGCCAAACCAGCAAGAGGTCCCTTCTGTTCCTTAGTGCGGCCATGGACAGTTAGTAACTAGGATACAAAGTTACACTTAATTTTCAATATACATGGATCATTAGAAAAAAATCTACAGCAGAAAATTCTTCCCTCTGCTCATCTATTATGGGGTGCCATAGAACTCCCATGCTACCTCAACCACTGTGCAGACTCTGGCCCCAGAAATGCCACTAGCTCACATTCCGTGGCAGGGACTTGGGCATCTCTGAACTCTCCATGCTGTAACATGGCAGAGACGTTTCTTGGGAGATTCTATAGCATTCCTGTACCCTCAGCTCTCTTAAGGATTTGGTATTAACTTTGGAACAAGTAATAAACATGGCTAAACCTGCTACTTTGGGACGTAAGGCCAGGCCACCATCTGTTATATTATCTCTTGTTTTTTGATGGTCCCTTCCAATTTGTTTAATTTAATTGGAATTAAATCCCATCAAACCCTCCTTTCTATTTCTCAAGGTGTCTCTTCATAGAAACATTGATTTCACTTTCATGTTGCTTTGTATAGTGCTGTGCCTAGACTAGAATAAGTCACTAATTTTCTGCGCCTCACTTTCTCCATCTTTAAATTAATGTAACCTATCAGTTTCCACAAAACACAGATCTCTGGATGAAGGTGCTTTATAAAGATATTTATGTCTAATGCACTAATATAGGCAGCAGCTGCCTTCTTACCTGGCAGCCAGCCTTCTCCAGCAACTGTGCATACTTCACTGTCTTGTCAATTTCTGGGAAAACACGGATTTTGCATGTGATGGGAACAGACAGCGTCTCATTAGCAAGCAAAACTGGGGAAGGATTGAAAAGACAGGTAAGTGGACTGCACAATGCTTTGAAAAGAATCTATTCTTCCCAAGATCTATGCTGTAGAATGGCCTAAAGAGCCAGCTCTCTTGCCACAACTGTAGTGTTTATACTACCCTGTCTACTACACAGACTAGCAGAGTGGCAGCAAGGAGTGAAGTAAACACCTGAATTGTAGCAGAAAAAGCATCAAATTCATTTACTGTGCCTCCTCCCCCTTTTCCACTATATCAAGTTCTCATTCTCCTCACTTTCAAGGCCCTTAACACCTCTCATCTTCCTCACTTATTCGCTCTTTATTCTTATCACATCAACCCTTATTCCGTCTGCTTTGCCAACAATGCCATCTTGACCTCTCATTTATCCACTTCTCCCAAAACTGTCTTTGTGCTTCTTTCTCTCACGCATGGAATGGCCCTCTGAACTGACCTATAAAGTCACCATCAAATTATCATCTTACTAATCAAGGCTAAATAGAGGGCCTGTTCAAGATAGCCAATATAGTGTGTGTCTTTTGTGTGTGTGTGTGTGTGTGTGTGTGTGTGGTCAGCACTTTGTACGTTGTGGGGACTACCAAAATAAAAGATAAAATAAGAATAAATAATATAACATGCCCATTAAATTTCCCCCATATTATGTTCTCATCCCATTCTCTCCCAACATGAAACCTCAGCTAATGAGGCCCCATTTGAGGACTTACTCATTCTCTGGAGAAGAGCCCACTCCTCTTGCAAGAATGCTCCATAATGACCTGTAACAGAATAGCACATTATGGGGCTGGCAGAGAGACAAAATGATGATCCTGAAGGGTTCTAGTTTTTTTGCACGCGCACACACACACAATCCCATGCTTCTGTCCAAATTGGAAGAGGTAGATCATTCTGCTTGACATGATACCCCAGAGTCAAAGGATAAACAATGAAATTCCACATCCCACTCTCTCTAGTTCTCCCTAAGGCTGACCAACGTATTGACACTGTCAGTTCAAAGTCCTATTTTCAGGGTTTTAGAACTGGCATCTAAAAAATTCACTCTGGGTTTAAGGTGGCAGAATTGAAGGCTCTGTCTCTGGATACCAGTGTACAGTTCCTATTTAACTCTTAAAAAAACAACCTGTGCTCAGGAAAACTGAACTGAGGAACAGATTGGCAAACTTTTGATTCCTTTCTCTTCTTCCCAGCTAAAATGCCCTGAACCCCGCCCAGAATTTCTGATCAGTCTCTTCCTTTCCACAGATATCCCTGCAATCTCCTTAGCCCTCCTGCAGCCCTTTCATTTTCTTAGAAGTTAATTTGAATGAGCTCTGTATGTGCACCAGGGACATAGGAGGCTCTAAATGTTGACCTGCAAGAGATTATTTTAAAGAAAGTCTTATTAAGAAGTTTGACTGAATAATTAAAATAAAACTTTCTAGTTTCTGATACTTGGAAGCTTTCTTAAACCCCTTTAAACATTTAAATTGTAACTTTCTGGACATTCCACATACAAGAGCTGGCTAGCTGTGCTTTGTAGAACTATACTTCATGCAACTCCATGAACATATATTAGTGCACCCAGTTTTAGCGTCAGTTTCTTACAAGGTACTAAACTCATTCCTGGTTAAAATGGGTGCAACTCCGCTGATTTCAACAGAATTGCCAGCTATATCAAGACTGGATTTGGTGCACAGCATGTTGGACTGCCATAGGATAAGTTTAGACGTGTAATGTGTCACTGCTTTGTTCATTCAGAGCTCAGGTTTGCACATACCTCTCTTTGCAATCATCTGAGGGCAACCTAAGTTCAGGTCTATGGCATCACAATAATCCTGAGCCAACAGTGCGGCCTGGACAAACACCTCAGGGTCATTGGCACAGAACTGAGAAAGATGTACACAAATCAGTTAGGCAGTGCTCAATTTCAAGTAGTGACGAAATATTACTAGTGCTTATAAAGGACCTCATTGCTATAGTATATGGACACAATTTATATATCTTACATTAGAAGCACAAACCCTTTCTCAAATAAAGGGAATATATAACTACTGCAGAGCCACAACTTTAACCCCTCTTCCTGCCAAAAATCCCAACAAACACCAAGAACTGGAAATCTTAGCATTCCTGAAATTCCAAGCCAAAATTAAAAGAAACCCTAGACAAAGTGATGCATCTTATAACACCTTTTATATATGGCCAGGCAAGGTGAGAACAAATTCCAAAGGAAAGTACTTACTTATTCATAACTATCTGAAATAAACAATTGAAGTATTCTGGATATAGACCAGTGTTTGGCAGAAGAGAGGGAGAAAGGAGGTCTCTAAGTAACTGGGTCCTGAGCCAGTTAGGACTTTGTAGATACCAATCGGCAACATTACTGTCCTTGAGTAACAATTTGATTTGAGTAACAAATTCAAATAATTGCTGCTGCTTTTTGATTCACTATCTAAAAATTTGAGGTGTTTAAATGTTTTAGGTTTCCTAGAGTTTATTCTACTAGGGGACTGGAAATACGTAAGCCTATTAAGGTCTAAAGCAGATGTACACAAAGTTTGCATGTGGTGTTTCAGACAAGTGTTTTTTTAATAAAGTGAATCTAAATTTGGGAACCACTACATTAGAGCTTGGCCAAGACACCAAATTCCCCCTTGGTTGGACAGGTAAACTGAGGCATTCTAACGTATCTTAATGGGGAAGGTTTATTACTGCTTCTACAGAGGAAAGTTAAATTTTAAACATCCAATTTCAATCTAAGATTATTAATAAGGAGACTTCTTATTTAAATAAGTTCAGCTGACAATCAAGTCCTAGATTCACTTGCTTCAGAAGGTTCTATATACCTTTTTCCTGCTCTTATTTGTTTATAGTGTGTCAAGAATACATTGCTCTGTTTCTACCTTGAAAGTTTTGTTGGGATGTCCTCCACTACCAGCTCTTCACTGAACAGGCAAGACCCTAGGGGGGAGACTAGCACCTATTTGAGAATCTTAGTAATGATTTCAGGTATATGGCGTTAGTTTGTACAGCACTGCCAAGATGTAAAGTGCTATAAATTAGTATTCTGAAGCAACATGCTCTCCCAATTATTTATATAATGGTAGCTCCCAAAATATACTATAAGAAAGAATGTTCCTGAAGGCAGGGGCCTAACTTGGCAGAGCTTTCAATCTAAAATTAAAATTGCTTTTAGTGACTTTACCTGCACAATCAGGGGTCGATCCTCAGGGCACACATCACAGTACAAATTCTCTTTGCGGTAATTGGCATCTCTGACAAAGACCTGAGCGTGCAGCATAGGTGTGTAACATAAGTGGGCTCCATGGCGACGGCTGAGTAATCTCCAAGCTAGTTCACTCTGATCCACCATGGGAGCAATTACATAGTGAGCACCTCTCAATATGTTTCTCCAGAACTCAAACCCCTGGAGTTTTGGCATTTTACCCAGACTAAAAGGAAACACAAAAATAATTACTTATTCAATCCAGTCAATTATTTTTTCAAAGTGTAATTAACCATGAGCAAAGGCAAAAGAATCTGACAATCTTTTCCTAAACAAACACCAACAAATATTTCTAGTGTCATGTGAAGTGTGTAAAGAGAAAACTGCTGAGCACCTTAAGAAATAGAGAAGTACAGCAGAAGACAAAGTGTACAGAAGACTTGCTCAGTCCTGGTTGTGATAACTGTTGTACAAACAGCCCCCCTAAGACTTTTTGCCCAAAAAAACCAAACCCACCTACCCCTGTTTGTTTGTCTATTTGTCTCACAAGAGAGCTCTGAAGACACTCTTCTCAGGCTTTAAGAGGTAGCAAATTTCTGAACTATTTAAGTCAAGCCAAACCCCTGCACTTCAACTCAGGCCCGGTCTACACTTACCTTTGCGAGTCGACAGGAGATACGCAAATCACTTGCATATCTCCTGTCGACTTTGCAGCGTCTCATCTGTGCGCCGTCCACACTGCGCTGTGCCAAAGGGAACAGCGTTCCCTTTGATGCAGCACTACGCCATTTACTGGGGCGGTTTTCCTGCGTCACTTGCTGGATCAACTGAGCGGGTCTACACAGACCCCTCAGTTGATCCAGAGCGGTCGATCTGACGGTGGTGAATTTGCTGCTGTCAGTGTGGACCCAGCCTTGGTTGTATTATAGCCAGAAGGTGCATTACCCACATAAAGACTTCTGCCTTGCCTTTCAGGTAGATAACAGAAATGTGGTGATGACGGTGGCAGCAGCAGCTTTAAAGAGTCAAACTGCAGAGGCGCTTAGGCATAAGTGAAATGGAGGTGAAAAGTCAATAACTATCCTGCCCCGTGGCCAAACCTGACTTGCAAAAGAGGACTCCAGGTAAGAGCTTAGAATAAGAGAGTTCTGAGAAGTCCTGTGACAGCACACACGAATGAGGATGAAATCTCAGGAATAAAACTTGTATGCAGTGATTTTGTAACTGTTGGTTCCAGATTATAAAAGAGACCTGATAGGGTGTCTCAGGAATAAAACTGCAAAAAAAGGAATGGCTGAGTCATAATTAAAGAAAAAGCAGTGCTAAAGCAAGAACTTCTGCTTTGATCCTATAAATTTGGTGTATGTGACACTTCTTTAAAGCTTTAATTTATATTAAATAAAAATCCTTTTAAAGTAAAGAGCACTTCAACTCCACAACATTAAAATTGACACAAGGGGGATTGGAGGCTATTATTTTTCATCCTTGCTATTCTTGTGAGGTAGAAAACAGACCATCACACCAGGAAGGAACAGATCACCCATGGTTTAGAATCCTTGGCCAGAATCCACGTTTAAAGGACTAAATATTTCACAGGGGTTAATAGGTTAGTAGTTAACTGTATTTGCATAAATGTCAAAAGCCCTAAGCAACTTTACTATCAATTAAATAAATAAAGCACCAGGAGCTCTGAAAACGGGGGGGGGACCCCACACTTTAAGTCCAGACCCTCATCTTCCATATCCTGCCCTTCAGCCTTCCCTTCCCTAAACCCTGCAACGATGGGCTTTACAGTATGCCCCGGAAGCGAACAGCGGCAGGAGATTTTGGCCCCAGGTGGGGGGGTGTGAATTAGAAAGCGGGGGCTACTTCCGGGTAACTGTCCTGCCCTGACCGCCTCTCTCTCAAGGGGAGAGCGCCGGCCTGCCTGCCTGCCTCCACCGCGCTCCGCGGCAGAAGCACGGCACAGCGAGGCAGGCTCCCGAGGGGGCAGCTCTTACGCCCTGCAGGGCTTCCCCGCACAAGTACGTAAAGTGGGAGCTGGCGGAGCGACGCCCACATGGCCCAGCTGACAGGGCCCAAGGCCCGCGCTACCCCAGATCCTAGCTGCTGCCCCGTGACCCCGCGGCTCTGAATTCCCGCCTGCAGGCCGGCTCCCTCGCTAGCTCTGGCAGCCTGGCCCCGCCGTGCAGGCGCGCCTCGCGCGCCCGTAGCCTGCTGGCCCGCGCTCTCCCCGCCTCCGTCCCGGGCGGCCCTGCCTGCCCCTCCGCCCAGCTGCGCGCGCCTGACAGCGTCACGGCTGGTCAGCCCACCGGCCCCGCGCGAACCGCCCATCCCGGCCGGGCCACGGGGCCGCGCACGGGGAGGGAGCCGAGCGGTGCCCGCGGGCCCGCATCGCGCTTCAGGCCGGGCCCAGGCGTGCCGCCCCCGCCCAGCCCTGCACGGTACCTGCGCACCACGCCGCGCCCCGAGCCGCTCGGAGGCCGGAGCCGCTGCCGCTCGCGGGCCGGGAGCAGGCGGCTCGGCCCCAGGCTGGGCGCTGAGGCGGCCGGACGGTGCCTCCGCCATCCCGCTCCGACCGGCACTGCGGTGCTACGCCGCACACAGCCCCCCGAAAACCGCGGCGCCGCCTGAAAGGGCCGGTGTAGTGCCAAAAACGGAGAACAGATTTTTTTGGCTCAGGCTGTACTTAGCACGCTCATAGGAACAGTAACAGTTGCTGCAGCCACTGCCCTCTCCCTGCCATTACTTGGAGTCAGACGCCGTTGCCTTTAGCGGGGCTAAAAATGGGCAAAGGGGGCAAATTGGAGGCGGGGATGGGCAGGATCTAACTCCGAGTGCCCACCCTCTTCCTGGTTTACAAATAGGGCTAACCCTACCCCTCACCCCAAACCCAAACTCTCACCCATTGTAACTGAGGTGACAAAGAGTTAAAAAACTTTTTCGTAGTTTGTCTATCTTCCACGCCTAGGCGGGGGTGGGGGAGAGCTTAGAGAGGAGAGAGAGAGATTGCCCCTTACCTGGTTTACTTTAGTTCATTTATGGCTTTGTGTCAGTTTTACAATCTGTTGTGGTTTTTCTTTCTAAAGGAGTTGATTTTCAAACCACAGTTACACAACTTTAACTCTACAGTATATCCTTTCAACCTTTAACCCTATACACTTGCATTTACAGATAAAGAATTAAAGAGTTCAAGTCACTTTCTCTTCCCATGACTTATGCTCCCTGGCCCTCAATACTGTAGCCCTGGAAACAACAGGGTGTTCATCAACTGAATTTACCCTCAGAAACAAGAGGTCCAGCCTCATATTGTCCCCCCAGAAAGACATGGTGAATGATCAGTTCAATTAATTAACCATAAATAATATCTCCTTTATTTAAAAATTCAAGTAGTTTTAAATACAAAACATGTTTAGATAAACTTTTTGCTAACTATGTAGCGAACAGTTTTAAGGTAGTTTTATTTCATTACAAAACTTTAAACTGCTACTTTTGTGCATTTGAATTTCCATCCAAAGAGAACTTGACTCAAATAGCAAGTAAAAAATTTATCATGTAGTAAGTAAGAAGTGTATCATCATTTATAACAAAAATGTAAACATTAAGAATCTGAATAAATATTCATTAAGCTATGTTACTTAAATAAATGTGTATAGCTACAATATAACCTCATGGTTAGTAAAAAGAAACACCGAATTTAATGTAAAAGCTCTCTATATAGTTGCAAATAAACAATATTATAATGGTTAGCAAATAATGAGAAAACTTTCTTTAGCAAAATAATTAAAAAGTACAAATGCAAACATGATTAAAATCTGTGATCTCTCAAAGTTTCCTGCTTAGTAATTTAAATCACTTTGATTTAAATCAATCAACTCTGCAAGTGCATCTAGATCATTAAGGCCACAAACTTGGAAAACTATACATTTGTTTTTTGTTATTTATATAGCATTTACTTTTTGGATTTCACTCAATTTGGGGAATGCAATTAGACTTGATGGTTGCATATTTTGGTTCACATGTACTAGCATGCTGCCATTTGCTGTAACTTCAGATTTCCATTGTGACACCCCAACCAGCCCAAGTGATGGCAAGCCCTACCCCAAAATGCTCATCATTAGGGGTGAAACCTTGGTCCCATTTTATGTCAATGGCAACACTCCCATACAGTGAAACCCTGGTCCCAATGAAGTCAAACAGCACACAAACCATAGCCCAGAGTTCTGCAATGAACTGCATATCTCCCACATGTATTATTTAATAGTATAGAAAAATATTATATATGGACTTACATAGACTCATAGAATATTAGAGTTGGAAGGGACCTCAGGAGGTCATCTAGTCCAACCCGCTGCTCAAAGCAGGACTAAACTCAGCTAAATAATCCCAGCAAGGGTTTTGTCAAGCCGTAGCTTAAAAACCTGTCAAGATGGAGATGCCACCACCTCCCTAGGTAACCCATTCCAATGCTTCACCACCCTCCTAGTGAAAAACTTTTTCCTAATGTCCAGCCTAGACCTCCCGCACTGCAACTTGAGACCGTTGTTCCTTGTTCTCTCATCTACCACCACTGAAAACAGCCTAGCTCCATCTTCCCTGGAACCCCCTTTCAGGTAGTTAAAGGCTGCTATCAAATCCCATCTCATTCTTCTCTTCTGCACACTAAACTGACCTAGTTCCTTCAGCCTCTCCTCATAAGTCTTGTGCTCCAGCCTCCTTATCATTTTTGTTGCCCTCTGCTGGACTCTCTTCAACTTTTCCACATCCTTTTTGTAGTGGGGAAGGAAACTCCACTCTTGTATCATGCGTGAAGGCACCTATCTTTGAGCTGGTTATATAAAGAAAACTTACCTCCAGATGAGTTTCAGATCAATAGCATTATTTGTTAAAGCTTAAAGTAAACTGGATGTTGTCATACGATTGAAAACAAGTGTTTGTAAAGCACTGTCAGTGGTTGATACCTTGTCCTTGTGTTGCATGAAAGAGTAAATAACACTTCTTTATTCACTTTCTCCACACCATTCATGATTTTATAGACTGCTATCATATCCCCCTCACTCTCTTTTCCAAGCTAAATGGTCCCAGTCTTCTTAATCTCCCCTCATATCAAAGCTGTTCAATGCCCCTAAATGATCTTGTTTTGTTTCTCTATTTTTCCCAGTTGTACTTGCATTTTAGTCCATGTCAGATCTGGTAACAAGTTATAGCTGCTGCCATTTTCCCCCTCATCTTTTTGGGATGTTGATGAGCAGGAAAACCATCCTAGTCTGGGCTGGTAGCCATTGACAGAGTGTCTGTGTAGCATGCAGACTGTCTTGACAAAACGGCAGGTGTAGCATTTCCAGTGGGTTCTATCCTTTCAGAGGACGGTTGTGATTACAACAGTGCAGTGCAGGAGGGTGCCATTAAGTAGTTCTAGCAAGAGTCTGAATGGGGAAGGGCTAAGGCACCTAAGAGCCAATGACTGGCACAGAGGTCTACCTGGCTTTCACAGGGGCTGTAGCCGGGCTGACGCTTCCCGTCTGTTAGCTACGAAGCCGGGGCTGGGGGCCTTCGTCAGAGACGCGTGTGCAAGCCTGGACGGGCTGCGGGCCGCGCTCTGACGAAGGCGCGGATGCCGGGCACCCAAGGGCCCCACGACACGCGTGTATTTCGCCCTCCTTGCGCCATACTCACCGCAGCTACTCACCCCTCCCTGCCGCCCCGCCCCGAAAAACCACCCCGGACGTCCTCCCCCCTCCCCCGTTGCTAGGGAAGTGAGGTCACAGAACATGGCGGCTCCGGCTCGGAGACGCTGAGGAGGATCCAGGACTCTGGGGAATCCGTGTCCATCCAAGCCCGGAGCAGCGTCGCCCGTCCGCCTCACTGGCACTGAGCAGCGGGAGCCGCGGCTGCGATGCGGACAGGAGCTGCCTGCCTCTGAAGTGGCATCAGCTTCGCCGACTTGCGGGGAAAGAGCAGCCGAACTGGGCCGCCGCCATGGAGCTGAGAGTCGGGAACCGATACCGGCTGGGCCGGAAGATCGGGAGTGGCTCTTTCGGGGACATTTACCTAGGTGAGGAGTGGGCGTGGGGCCTCGCCCCGGGGCTTTCTGTCTCTGCGGTATTTGAGGGTGGGGTGCCCCTACTATGCGAGCTCTTGGAAGCGTCTTGCTGTATTCCTCTGCGCGGGGAGTGGGAGCAGGGGGTGAGTCCATCCTCCGGTGCCTTCAGCGCTGTTCTGCTGCCAAAGAAATGCTCCAAATCTCAGGAAACTTCTTGTTGCCACATATGGAGGCGAGACTAAATTCGCATTCTAGCATCATGTTCTCATTTAGACAGGGCTGACAGCCAGCTCTCCTGATTTCAGTGCCCTTTTTCTGCTGATTTACTCCCTTTGTGACATTGGACAAGCTGCTTTCACACCCTGCCCCACTCTTTTCCCATCTGTAAAACTCACCCTCTGGCGACTGTGTAAAGTGACTTGAAAATTAAATCTATAATTTCTCTAGATTTGGTGAAACTACTCTGTCTAGGTTTACATTTCTGGTTGGTTTGTATGAAATTGGACAACTAATGATAAGTAGGTTGGGACCAAAAAACTACCCCTTTTAAACCATTATAACCTAGTTGGCCTATGTGACTAGTTTACTCTTGTGTATCCCACTCACTCAGTCTTAAGCATGAGCTTCTCAGGGCAGGGATTGTCTTTTTTTGTGTGTGTTTACCCAGCACTTATCACAGTGGTTCCCCAGTTCTGACTGGGGCCTCTGGATTCTGTTGTTAATTTAAATCATAAGCATACCTGAGAAATTGCATCTTTTAACATGTTTTGAATGGCTTCTGAAGAAAAGTTCTCTGGATGTTTATCTTTGGAAGGCTACTCCAGTTTTTGAAATTAGATGCCTGTCTAACATTTCAGATATGAAATTTGAAAAAAATTCTATATATAGCATGTTAGCACAGGTGTCTGCTTACAAAAATTGAAGTAGCCTTCCAAAGGTAAGACAGAAAGACATATTTTTCCTGCAGTCGCTGCTGGGAAACAGTAGCCACCTAGATTAAGAAGAATATAATTGATTTGTGTGTATGAGCTGCAATAAGGTCATCTGTATACAAATAAATTAATTTACTTTTCTACATTATATTTCTTATTGCGATGGACAGCTGTTACTCAGAAATAGTTTAAACTAAAATCACTTGTTCACAGGCAATTAATTATCCTTGAATATTGATTATCCTTGAACAGAACATATGTGTAATGAAACATCCATGTTTCTAGCTGAAGGTTTGCACCAGTATATATAGACAGATTGTGATTCTCTGGCTCTATTAATGTATTCATTTAGAAGGATGAGGAAGGTGGGTATGTTGTTATGCACATGTGATACCAATGCACCAGAATCTGCACTGGCTCCTATGGGTTTCTGGGTGGAGTTTAAGATACTGCTTTTTAGTTAGGTGTTTTGGGGCCTGCCTACCTAAGAGATTGTGCCTCTTACCATGCAATACTGCTTTCAATACTGAGATCAGCGGAGGCATGTGAATTGGAGTTCTTGTACTATATTCAGACTTGTAATTCTCCACTGTTACAATTCTACCTCTGGGAGTGATGGTGGAGGGAGGAGAGCAACCCATTGCTTGTCATTCCTGTCTACACTGTGACTAGAGCTTCTATTGGTGGAGCTGCACAAGTGAAGTATTAGTTCCGTATTTCCTAGCCTAGACAATCCTGTAGAGTTATTTGCAGTACATCCTGCATGAGGTGCCCCCTTTTTTAGTTCAGAATAACCAATTAATTTGGACTCGCCCTAACAAGCATGATGTTTGGCACACATCTGGGAAGAGTTTCAGTATGAAGGGATGTGGCTAATGTTATGGACTTTTTTTGGGGGGGAAGGGTATCTGTTTTGTTTTGTTTTCCCCCCCAGGAGCTGGCATGTGATGTTTTTATGAATAACTATCTTAGTTTTATTATGTTTGCCTATTCAGTTATCTGGTAGGGTGCCTGCAGCCTATGATAGGCATTGTTTGTGTAAATGTTGAAAAAGAAACAAAAATATGAGCTGTGTCTACATGATTTTTCTTCCATGTTGGGAAAACAATTTTTAAAACTAGTTTCTTCTTGGAGATGTGAAGCCAGTATGAATAGGGCATAACTTAGTTAAAAGAGCTCTTAAAATCCTTTTAAAACTAGTTCACTCCTAACCAATAATGTTGTTTAATATTCACTCAGTAGATTTTAAATATTTCAACCAAATTTTAGTTTTCGGGGACACACACACACACACACACACACCCCACCTCCCTCCCCCCGCCCGGCATGCCTTCTCTTCCTCCTTCACTACAGTTACAGGCTGCTGTGCTGGGAGTTTAAGGTAACCTGCTGAGTGTGGAGAAAAGAGACCCTCTCAAATGACACTTTTTAGAAAGGAGTCAGCAGTTCTTCCTCAGCCACTTAGTGCATTCAGATTTAGGAGTTCAGAATCATACCAAGCTAGCTATATACAACAGAATTTCAAAATCTGAAGCACTATCTGAAATAAAACAGGTCAAAGTGCAGATTTAAAAAGAACAAATTAAGGGTTTAATGTGCCTAAATCTTTTGAAATTGCCTTCCTAAGTGGGAAAGGGGAAAAAAAGGAGCATGGATTCTGAGGTGTCATTTTAAACAGTCCAAAGAATGGATAATATGCAGAAAGAGAAGAATAACAAATTTAAAATAGGTACTAGGCCAACTTGGCCCACTGTGTTTCTGAATTGCACATGGTATTTATTGTCAGGTTGACAACCTCTTATTTTAAGTTAAATTTTCACAACCCCATTACATTTACTATTAAAAGTAAAATTAAAAAATGTATACTACTGCTACATTTGGCCACAAACCATGAAGGCCACCCCAAAGCTATTCTGGATACTTTCTTTTCTTTTCTTAAGAATTGTAATAAAATGCCTCACAACTCCATGGTTACTCTCAGGGGTTGAAATCCACCACTTGGGAAACACTGCTCTAAAGTATAATTCTATATGATGTATTTATTATATCTAAATAGAACCGAATAAAAACAAACAATTAGGTAATTTTCTATATTCATATCATTACTGAAGACTTAAAATGAGGGAATAGGAACTAAGACTGCAAAACTGTGTGGCTTAAAAACATCACCTGTCTTTGTTTTTATGAAGTAAAAAAGGCCCTTGTAATGTGACACTTTCTCAAGAACTGAAGTTGAACTTTTTTTACTGTCTCATTTATTGTATGTATTTAGGGTAATAGTTTGTTTATTTGGGTTTATACAAAAGAGTGCCTATCTAAGCCTCTTAGGTGCTCTTTATACGAGTTACAAGAACAAATATTAAATAGCAGGTTTATACTTTCACTTACTATTAATTACCACATTCATCTCCCACTTAACTGTTGACAGTCCCCATGGCAAGAAAAGACCCCTGGACCTCTGTACTGACAACTTACCCAATGCAGCACTGAAATGAGGCATACTGGGTCTTTTAAGATACAAACACACTTCTTTCTTTTGAACACAGACACGGGGGTCAGGAAGAAGGCTCAGATGTTTTCCCACAGGGGCACAGCTCCCCAGGTACCCTCACCAGGTCGCCTTGTATCACAATCAAAGTTATGTGAAGTTGTTCCCACTAAGGCCATCACCATTCCATATTGCTATACCTAGCACAGTGGATGCAGCCGGAGAGCAGGAAGATACTTCCTAATGGCTATTGCCAGCTCCAGAAGTGCAGAGATAGGGTTATGTAGGTGTGTACTTTAATTCTTTGTTTCCTAGTTTTCAGAAGTTTTGAGATTTGCTGAACTTGACATATTGGAAGGGAACAAGGTATTTCCAGGCAACTGTAACTCTGTTAATTTTTTTTGTCAGTGAATTACTTTTTTCTTTTAACAGAAAGAGAAATGCTGTAGGAGTTAGTGATCATTTAGGCAATTGTAGTTATTATGTGGGTGTGCAGTTAGCACCCAGCTCTTGCCTAGTGCTTTTCATCAGTAGAGCTCAAAGAAATTTACCAAGAAGGGAAACATCACTATTCCCATGTTATAGATGGCGAATCGGAGGAATAGAGAGGTAAAGTGATTTGGCTAACATCACTGAGCAAGCCAGTGACCGAGCTAAGTGTAGGTTTTCTGAATCCTAGTTCATTGTTTTCTTCAATAAGCCACATGGTTGCCATGTGATCCCTCAGTGCTCAGAAATCCTTTTCCTCTGTATACTTTCATCATGGAATGGGAATAATGGTCATGCTTTGTTTGGCATGTATTGTTACCAGTGGGATTGGTGAGAGACAGTTCAGACTTGGGCAGACTTGGACACTTCAGTATAACTATGTCACTCAGAGGTATGAAAATTCTACACCCGAGTGACATAGTTATACTGACTTTAACACATACCTGCCCCGCGTAGACAGCTCTATAATGAGAGCTTCTCTATCCTTACAGGTTTCTAAGGCCTGGCTTGACAAAGCCCTGGCTGGGTAGATTTATTTGGGGTTGGTCCTGCTTTGAGCAGGGGATTGGACTAGATGACCTCCTGGAGGCCCTTCCAACCCTAATCTTCTATGATTCAATGGCTACTGCCTCTCATGGAGATGTAGTTATTAAATAAACAGGAGAGCTCTCTCCCGTCAGTTTAGGCTGTCTTCACCAGAAGTGCTACAGTGGCACAGCTGCATCGGCACTGTTGCATTGATGCAAATTTGTAGTATAGGCCTGCCCTTGGTCTGCATCCCAAAAACTTGTCAGTTCTATTATTACATGGTGGTACAATAACTTTAAGCACATGAGAGAAGACTATCTCTCGCCTCCCCTCCCTTCTCACACAACATAGAGTCCACTCTTCCCCCATTTCCAGGTCACCATGTATTTCCTGTCCTGTTTAGCCATTAGCACTTTAGAAAACAGATGTGCTCCATGCATGCTCCCAACATGTCTTTTCTCATCTCCCACTCTTAGGGGTAGGGTTAAATTCAGGCTGATATGAAGTGTAGGAAATGGATCTTAGACCATTTCAAAGGGATAGCCCTGACTCATATGGGAGTCAAGGGAGAAGGGTTCAGACCTCCTTCAGAGATACAGGACTTACCCAGATGCTGGCTCATGTGGGTCCAGAGACAGGGGCTCTGCCCCCCTCTGATCCCAGCACACCTACAGGAAGGGAGAATATGGGGCTAACAGGTGCTCTCCACTTCTAATTCCTTCCACCCACCTCTGACACCCCTCCAAACATGTCTCCCTACATAAGAATGGTCATGCTGGGTCAGACCACTCATTCCCAGTTTTCCCCTACATTCACTGAAGCTCCAAACCCCTCTCCATCATTGCCTATCCACTCCCTAATTTCCCCTCCCAGCAGACATTTGTTTGTGTAATTTCTTTTCAATAATAGTTTGTGTCTTCTGAATTTTTTGCTGTATTCTGATTAAATTTTCCCAGAATAACAACAAAAAACTCTTTGACAGAGTCAAATTGTATCAACATGCCTGATTTTTTTTCTTCAGATTTCTAGCACAGTTTGAACTCTCAGTGCCAGAAGGTTGCTCAGTTTCAATGGCTGAAGATGACCCCATGAGCCATGCAGGTCTGGTGTCATGGCTGGCTAGCAGTTCTCTTGGGAAATTAGTCTGCATGTGTGCAGAATAATCCGTTTGGCATTTGAGCATTAGGCTCGTGCCTACGCGCAGAACCAATATCATTTTTTGAATACTATTTTGCTCATTTATTTCTTGAAGGGTTAGTGGTTGCCATGCACTAGCTGGGATAAATGTTGAGTGACTGAGTCCATTTGGGGAATGATCAGTGCAACCTCAGTATCCAGTCATCAGGCAGGCCTTGCAATTCATATGGAAACTTAGCCATGGTGGTCAGTGCTTTTTTTTTTTTTTTTTAAACCAGTAGTGTCTTCCTAGGGTTGACTGTGAAGGCCACATGCAAAATTGCAACGTATCCAACATAAACAACGAGCGTCCTGTAGCACATTAAAGACTAACAAATTTAATTTAACAGGAGTCTCATTGTTTTTGTTGTGTACAAACTAACATGGCTACCCCTCTGGAACTTTTGATCCAACATACCAATTTCAGTTTTTCTTTGATTGGGATAAATTAAGAACATACCACTCCATTGCTCAGTGCCTTGTACTGGCTCTTCATCAAATTGCTGATCTTCTTTTCTAGATTCTAATGGTCTACCTCCAAGTTCTCACTTGGCTAGAAACTACCCTTTTTAAAATAAGTGATACAAACTACAAAGCCATTGTGGCTAACCAAGCCTGTGGTATAATAGTCAGTCCAGGTTATGAAAGGAAGGACTTTGACCTGTGGAACTCTCTACCACCAGAAATCAAGATAAGCTTCTTACCTGTTCAGAACACAAATTAGATCCATCTTACAGCAAGAGATGGCTACAAAGTGGCATTTATTCTTCCTCTAGGTAGTCTTCATCCTAGAATGATTGATAGAAATGTAGTTTAACTCAGAAGAGGAACAGAGAAGATGATTCATAATCAGATAACAAAGGTTTTCCTTTTAACCTGTATTTGACATGGAGAGTAGCAGCATGAAATATAGATCTGTATATAGCTAAAACATTAATGGAGTATAGACCATATGTAATGGGACTTTTGAAACATGCAGAGTTTACCCTCTAAAGAAGACTTACACTCAATTGTAGACTTTAATATAGCATAGCAACCTTTGATGTCAGAGCCTTCAATATCTAATACATATTGGCTCTAAAAACCAGTGTTTTTCTGGGTGCCACTATCTTTCAACTAATTTTAATCGTAAATTTAAAAAAAATTTACTTATTTTTCAATATTTTCTGTTGTGACAATTGAGTTATTAATAAAGATATATAAGTAGAGAACACTAGAGAACTAAATTTTAAAAAATTAAGTTAATTTTGACCTGTCACAGGCCTGGTCTACACTTACCTTCCAGATTCAACAGCAGTCGACAGGAGATACACAAGTGACGTAAATCACTTGCGTATCTCCCATCAACTTCGCTGCGTCTGTTCTGTGTGCCATCCACACTGCGCTGCGCCAAAGGGAACAGCATTCCCTTCGTCGCAGCGCTATGTCACTTGCCGGGGTGGTTTTCCTGCGTCAATTTCTGGATCAACTGAGCGGGTCTACACAGACCGCTCAGTCAATCCAGAGACATCGAACTGATGGTGGCGAATTTGCCACCATCAGTGTGGATCCAGCCACAGTTGAGGGCAACTGCATCAGTATTTACTCTTCAGCTTTCTGCTCCTCAACTGTTGCCTTTCTTGGGTGGACATTTGCATCCCTGTCCTTTCTGACCAGGCTATTTTCTGGGCTGCACAGTTCCTTGCATTTACTGTTTTTCCAAGCACAGACAGTTTGCCTAAGAACACCTGCTTACTTTCTCTTTAGAAACAGTTAACAGGTGCAATTGCTAAAGTTATAATATACCACACAGCACTTACTATGCAAGCCCACTTTATTCTTCAGATTAAAAAGCATTACAGAGAAAACGTTAAAGACAGTACAGAGTAAATATTAAAAACAATAAAAAAATCTATATGCATGTTAACAGGCTTGCCAGGGTTCACCCTAACATGGATTCTGGCAGGAGCAGTTCTTCAGTCCACTCTCCTCCCCCAGACGCAGTGGGATTCCTTGTGGTTACTAGTTTATCACAGCTGAAGCTCAGAACAACCACCCAGTCTCATGTGCCTCAGTAGGTCAAGTCATTGCAACCCTACCCCAAGGTTTGGGGCCCTCCAAAGACCAGAGGTCCTGTCTGGTTACTGGATCAGGAAAAAGGCCACAAGCCAGTTTAAAACCATCCTGTTTATCCAAAAACCCTTTAGTTATCTGTTGGTGCATGGAGAATCCAGTTTGAACTAGTATATGGGTACTTCTTTGGTGGGGTGGCTTCAAAGGACTAATAATAGAAGAAGTACTAAATAAGGCACACATAATGCCACAATAACATTTTTAATACAGTGTATTCCAAGGATATTAACCCTAACTCAATAAAATGTATCTTAATTCCATAAGATTCTATCAGGATAGTGTCA
Source organism: Mesoclemmys tuberculata (assembly GCA_007922155.1). Taxonomy (NCBI): domain Eukaryota; kingdom Metazoa; phylum Chordata; order Testudines; family Chelidae; genus Mesoclemmys; species Mesoclemmys tuberculata. Next base: position 23,602,130 of record ML675637.1, read on the forward strand.
GTCTGTCACATGATCATTATAGAATAGTTTCAGTGTCTTGTTTAATGGAAATTATCAATCTCCATACTGGAAACACAACTGGAAGGAAATCTCTTCCTTTTCTTGCAATTTGATATTGACTGTCCTTTTCTATTCGTAGGAACTGACATTGCTGCAGGAGAGGAAGTTGCCATCAAATTGGAATGTGTGAAAACCAAACATCCTCAGCTCCACATAGAGAGTAAAATCTACAAAATGATGCAAGGAGGAGGTAAACTAAAGTTTCTGTCCTAATAAGAGAATATGTTTATCTGTATTCATAGATATCAGATATTCATATTCAAGTACCCTTCTGGAGATAGAGAGGTTTCCTTCATTTTTTCTGTGTTAGTTGATTTGCATCCAACACTACCATTAGCTAATCTAGTCAACACAATTCAGAAAAATGTGAAAATATAACTCTTTTCCTCTGTTCAGTTTTAAAAAATTTAAAACAGGTGGTTATAGGCTTTTAAAGTTTTCTGATGTTCTTCCAGATTAAATGTTTTGAGGTTTTTATAAACGTCAAGTTTTTACCTCCAAAAATTACCTTCAGACAGAACATGGATTAATTTATATGAACAGAAAAAAAATCACCAAAGATGCAAACAACAAGTATTCTCACTTTTGCGTTTTTAGCTTCTTAGAAGTAGACTGGGGGAATTCTCTCACTTCTTAAATAATTTTGACCTCCTAAGAGGAGGATTAGGACATGAATTTTAGTAGCTGCCACATGGCATCCTATGATAGGTAAATATACTAATGTCATACTGACTTCAGTGGGATGCTGTCCAGGCACAGTGGATTATGCTAGCAGGTCCCAACAGAGGTTTGGGGCCTAAATTTAGAGTCAACTTACTTTTGTTGCTAACTGCTTCATTCTTTGAATTGTACCAAAGGAAGGTTGCACTGTGCACGTAGCTATGTAACCTATGTATTTGTTTGAGAAATAAGCATGTGATCATGTAATTGAAGATTGTATAGTAATTCATATTTGCAAATAGGCAGAGTTAAGATTGTTAATTCAACCTTAATTTTGACATTCCTGACTTGAGTTCTTATTTGTGCATAAGGTTAACTTTCTTAATATAATTTTAACAATAAAATGCTTACCTTGCAAAATTCTTTTGTAAAGAAGTGTGTTGAAATCCTTGGGTGGCAGGCACTGTATAAGGGGAAATGATAATTGAAGGCTAAGTAACCACTGAAATAAGGGCTCGTCTGCAGGTGGCACTTGGGAAAATTAATTTAAACTAAATGTGAATTTAAAATAGATTAGTTAAACTTCATCCCTTCCTAAATTAATTAAACTGCAATAGTGCCACTTTAAATCTGAATAAGTATGTCCACACGAGGTTTAATGGCATTGAACTAATTCTCTTTATATTTTAATTTGGCTTAATTTTCCTGAGTGTCCCTACACAGCCCATAATTTTTATAAGATGGAAATGGAACATAACAGTTCTCTTACAGCACCATTACTATAGCATGAATTTACAGAGCAGCAAGGGTACATTGCATTTGGAGTGGGAGGAAGCATCTGTAACATATAAATAAATAAAATCCACTTCAAACACTAAGCGCCGAAGTATTTTATTGTGATATGATAGTGGTTCTAGAAGCAAGTAAAATGAGTTTTAATGCTTGTTCTGACAAGCAGGGTCTCTAAGACTTTGCCCAAATCACTTAAATGTCACACACTCCCATGTGTATAATGGAGCTGTTCACATCCCTCACAGAAACTGTATGAGGTTTAATATATGTGAAATGTTGTCTAAGACCCTGACCCAACAAAGCATGGGTTTACATGCCAAGCATAAAATGTGTGTCAGTTCTTTTTTGAAAGAGGAAGATGCTAGTTTAGATATCTCCTGTTAGAAATTTGGTGGTAGTCTTTCTGCAAAATTTTAGGTTTATGTTCTCAAAAAGCCTTAATGTAGTGTAAAATGTTATGCATCACTGGAAGCACAATATAGCCCTCATTGTGAACATTTAAAATTTATAAAAGAATGTGCTTTTTAAATCTCTTTTAAGGGTCTTGAAGGTCCACATACATGACCTATAAAACTCTGATGAAAAGCACTGTGAATAAATTATTTTTCTCTGTTCCAGTGGGTATTCCCATCATTAAATGGTGTGGAGCTGAAGGAGATTATAATGTAATGGTGATGGAGTTGTTGGGACCAAGCCTTGAAGACCTCTTCAATTTTTGTTCAAGGAAATTCAGTCTGAAAACAGTCCTATTACTTGCTGACCAAATGGTAGGAAATGGCTTTGAAGCCCTTTGATGATGAAATCTAGTTGACATATTAAGGTTTTCAAAAAGAGATTTTACTCACCTATATTCCTTGTCAGAAATTCACAGGTGGATGGGCTTTGCGATCTCTTTTTTAAAGGTTGTAAGACTCAAAATTACGTTTATTTTTGTAAATGCAAAACTTTAAATCAATAATTGTGCTGCATGTTTAAATTAAAACAGTTTTTGCTGGAATTTAAATATTCTTTTAAGTTGTTTACTACCCAGACATTGTTACATTGTGCTAGTGCAAAAGAGCCAGAAAGTGAAGCTGACTAGAAATAAGTGACATTTCCTAACATGAAAGAACCGGAGAAAGATATGAAAACAATATAGTGAAAAGTAAACTCTCTCTGTCTGCAAAATGCTTTTATTTTCGTAATCTGAGATTTTAATGATAAAATAGGTAAGGAAATCTGTCTGTTTTTAAGACCATGTTTTTAGTAACAGAAATTCATGTACAATATCTCTTGAATTAATTTCTCCTCTGAATCTAGATTAGTCGGATTGAATATATCCACTCTAAGAACTTCATCCACCGAGATGTGAAACCTGATAACTTCCTGATGGGTCTGGGAAAGAAAGGCAATCTGGTCTATATCATAGACTTTGGGTTAGCCAAGAAGTATCGGGATGCTCGTACTCACCAGCACATTCCATATCGTGAAAATAAAAATTTAACAGGAACTGCCCGCTATGCATCTATAAACACACATCTTGGAATTGGTGAGCTGGAAGAAGATAGACAGCATTCTGTCTAGCAAAATGTGTGTCATTTTGAGTCTTCAGTCACAGAAGTATACAGTCTGGATAAATCCTTTTAGCAAGCAGATTTTTGTGTGTGTAGCTGATGCATTGAAAAAAAATTCATATTATATTAATGGCTTATTTTGCAAGGCCTTACACTCAACTTCATGCTGCCAGTCTATTTGTTATGCAATAACTTTGTAATGCTGCATCCAATAAACTTCAGCATTTCAGGGAATGTTTCAAGGCAGCTGTGGGCAGAACCCTGTTGATTTTTGGGGGAACATTCATGGGCATACACGGAGGGGACAAGCAGGGGCATGAGGCCCCTCCATTGGCAGGAACACAGAACTCCTCTGGGGCCAGGGTGGGGGAAGAGAGCTCCTTGAGCTCTGAGGCGGGAGCTGACAGGCTCCAGGGCCGTGAGGGGAGAGCCAGGTCCTCTGGCCGGGGAAGGGAGAGGGGAAAGGAGAGGGAGAGAGAGCTCCCCCCCACCCATCGGGCCAGGTGGCCAAATTTTTGTTTTTGTTCATGCCCCTGGGAAAATTAGAAAACTGGGAAAGGAGGCAAATGGAGAGTAGGGGTGGGCATACAGAATCCCTGCCTTCTGTTTAGCAGAGTCACAAATTCAGGTACCTCTGTGATTGTCTATAAATCAAATAACTGGTTGATAGCACCATGTAACACCTTCTAGCGTAATACCCCTCTCTCATTTCTAGCCATCTTCTCAATAGAGTTTAAGATGTTGACACCCTGATTACCAGTCAGAAAGAAAAGAAATAATGATAGTGGGGTGGGGAAGAGGGCCCACAAAGCCCTGGCATGGGGGCAGGAAATAAGTATGTAGGTGCACTTGGCACCCTTGGCACAAAGGTAGGTTACAGAGAGTTATTGGAAATAGAAGGGGATGGAAGCATGGCACACAGGGAGCTCATGGCGGGGAATGGAGGAATGAAAGGGGGCCCCCTGGTTTGTGCAGTGGGGTTGTCCTAGATGTGTGATTTCTTTAGGCTCATGTCTGTAAGTGGGAATAGAAACAGGAAACTGGTTCCAAAGAATTAGCAAGTTTTTGGATAACTGCAAGCGTGATAACTTTTTCTAGTTATTGGCAAGTTTAAGATGGACTGACCGACCTGTAGCAACATCTTATGTATTTGTAAGGCTTCAGTGGCAGTTTTTTGCATAAACATTTTTGTATTTTCACACCAGAATGTCAAAACTAACAACTCCACTTTTATACTCTTGTAGAGCAGTCTCGCAGAGATGACTTGGAGTCCTTGGGCTATGTACTGATGTATTTTAATCTGGGCTCCCTCCCCTGGCAGGGACTGAAGGCAGCAACAAAAAGACAGAAATATGAACGTATCAGTGAAAAGAAAATGTCTACACCCATTGAGGTGTTGTGTAAAGGATATCCTTGTAAGTTATCCTTTTTGTGGTGTATTAAATTAGCTGTTTGTTTGGTTTTTTTTAAACTTGGTTGACATTGCATGATAGGCCTTATCTCTATTTAAGGGTTTAAGTTATATTCATGCTTGCTGGGGCCTGTCTCTATCCCTTGAATAGCTCTCCTCACCTTCAATTTTTTTTGAATGTGCAGTCATTGGGATTTGGGAATTGAAAGCTAGCTTACCAAGTCTCCTGACTCTGTACTTTTATCATATTTTGTGCTCTTGTAAAAATGCTGTGCTGTATGCAGACCTTGTGACAGATAAAAATAATTGTCTATAAGGATTGACCAGTTCCAAGTTTTCATGCCTTTATTTGAATGAGCAGGATTGCGAAGTCAGGTGCACCAATAGCATCTGCTTTACTTGGGTACATGGAGCATGGGAATTATCATACAGGATCAGATCTATGGTCCATCTGATCCAGAATCCTGTCTTCAATGGTGGCCAACATCAGATGCCACAGAGGAAGATGCAAGAAACCTTGCATTAGGCTCATTTTCTCCCCCACATTTGATCTGCTCCATCATGCCCCAACCAAAACATTAGGTATCTTCCTAATCCCTAGCAGTTAAAAATCAATTTAAACCCTGACACAAGGTTCTATCTTTCCTGCAGTTTGTTAGCATTCAATAAACATGTAAGCATTCTTGTTATCCGTTTCAATGTCCAGTCTGTGAATCCTACTACATTCTTGGGATGAACAATCACCTGTGGTGATACTTCCACATTTCGAATTGTGTGAAAAGATATTACTTTCCATCTGCTTTGAATTTTGCCACCTTTCAATTTAATTGAATGTCCTTTTGCTCTTGATACGAGAGGGAGAGAACAGAAGCTCCTGATCTACTTCTCTGTACCATTCTTTTGAGTTGTCTGCATTTAATTTTAAAGAAACATAAAGCTATGTTAATACAACATTATGATTGAGAATATAAAAATGAGAAGCTTGCAGACTAAAGTTCTCAAGCATATTAACTCTGCCACTCTGTGTATATGTATATCATTTATTGCATAAAACAACAATATTCAGAGTTATAGTTAGTTTATATATATATATAAAAAAGAATCCCTGACACTTAAGGTATTAAAAAAAAAATCCAAAATACATTATTTCAGTGTAGCTTATTCAATTTTTTAAACATTCCCCATGTTTTTTGCCTTAAGTAGGTGCAGGCTATCCCTCATTTTGTATTTAAATTCATAGATGTGTCCAATAGCAAAACCGAATAATCTTCCATGGAATTTTGCATAAATTAGAGGCTGCCCCTACTCTGAGAAAAATAAGATTTAAATGCATTCACAGACAGTGAAAGGCGCACACAGAATTAGACACTTTCCTGTCCTCTGTCCTCATTGCTACTTTAGGGGTATAACCTGTCTAGCTGTTGGGGGTGGAGATTCTTCCCTCAGGTCATGTTCTCTGCTGTTGGCAAGTGGGGATTCTATCTACTGTGAGATTAGATATGGAATGTCACATGAATCCTTCCTTTTATGCCCACATCTTTTTAGGTGGAGTCCCTCCAGTAGTTTCTCTTCCATCTCCTTGCCCCACCCTATCCCCATGACAGTGAGACACGTCCCAGCATTGTGGTTTCACTTTTCCTTTCATTCAGGGGATTCTGTGAATTTATACCCTTGAACCAAATCTTAATGGTTTTTAGGTTTTAGAATTTTTGTAGATTTGGCAGTGTAAATATTACAGTTGTCCTAAAAGGCAGGAAAAAATTAAAAGTTGGCAAATAAAATGGTGCTGCATCTTTTTGTTTGCTTGACGTGTCCAAAGAAATTGTTAGGGAGATAGTGTTACATGTAGAAAAGGATGATAAAATTGTGCTGTCCCAGAAAACAGTACATTAATTTTGGAACAATTATTTAAAGGTCAATACGAAGCTAGTAAACTAGATTTCTCTTGTTACAGCTGAGTTTGCTACATACCTGAATTTCTGCCGCTCTTTGCGTTTTGATGACAAACCAGACTATTCTTACCTAAGACAGTTATTCAGAAACCTATTCCATCGACAAGGCTTCTCCTATGACTATGTGTTTGACTGGAACATGCTCAAATTTGTAAGTAGAGAACATTGCTGACTTACTCAAAGAGGCCATTGGAAAAATCAAATTATTCTATTTATGATAGCTGCTATACATATTAAGTTTCTGATTTCTTTACTAACAGTGTATATTTTGATTGTGCTACCCAAGACTGCTGTGTTGAAAAAACACTTCTGAAGGCCCTGTTTTCTTTTGGTGAGAGAGTGGGCATTGGCGTGAAAAAATATTGAGATGTTCAAATCCATTAGTACATTCCTTGCCTAAGAATAAGCTCTTAAGAGGAATTGGAACCCCCCATTATGAATTACTAAGTGGTAAATTGTTAATTTTCAAATGAGCTCACTCTTGAAACTCAAGTAAATTTATTCCTCAACTTGTAGGTGAAAATGTTAGATTTTCAGTGTAAAGAATTAAATGTAATTTCTATCACTCTCTGGGATCATAGTATGTCTGCACTTCAATGTAAGTCTGGGGTTAGTGGGAGTCAAGTTAGCTGACCCTAAATTAGAGAACCCACACCTTGAGAGTCTACATTGATTGTTAACCCTATGTTAAGATTTTCTAACCTGATCTTGAATTTGGGGCTCTGGCATGCACACTGCAGCACGTAGACCTGAGTGAAACCAGCAATATCCCAGACTCCCTAGTGCCTTTGTGAAATATGGCTGTTCTAGGCCTTTGACTGTGGTGCGCTCTGGGAAAACTTGATTGTCCACTCTGCACATAATAGAATGTTTGAACAGCCCGCGAACATGTCTTGCTGAGCTGTCTTTTTGGTCTGTGTAGTCCCAGCTGCTGGATCCAGCGAGATGGAGGAAGCATCTTTTCAAGAACTTCTCTTGCTTTTGCCTTCACTCCTATGTCAAGAAGCAGGCAGAGCTTCTGTGAGCCACTGGTGAACATTGTAATGGCATTTTTTTTGATCCACCAAAAGCAACTGAAAGAGATTATGATAGAGGAGGAGGCAGAGCAGATGTAGTATCCAGGCCTAGGTAAAATGGTGGCAGAGGTTTCTGAGGCAATCAGGTGTGCAGTTTGCCCCAAGGTGGCAGGGATAAAAGATGTTCCTAAAGTAACTGTTGATTTTGAGCGAATGGGGTTTCTAGACTGTCCTGCGGACTTGTGTGTTTATAGTTTGCCCTCCTCAAGGATCATGTGAGTTTATACACCACAAAGGGTACTACTCCATTGTTCCCACCCATCTGAGAGATTTGTTTGTAGATGGAATGGTGATCTAGAAATCACTGTACCAAAGTGTAACGAATGACTAATACTTAGAGTAGGAGTAACAGGAAAATAATTGATTATGAAGGAGAAATTTGGCCCATGTGGTCCTTCCATAAAAGGAAAGGAAACCTTTTGATTGACCACCTCTGATTAGAATAATATTTATTGGAGTCTATTTTACTTTTGTATAGAAAAAGTTTTCAAAGTTTGTCTTGGGACACCTGATTAATGCTGCACTGTGGAGAGATGTAGGGAATGTCTGGAACGATATAATTCTGCTATAGTAGCTCTAATTCTGATGATTTCCATCCCATTTTTCTTCAAGGTATGTGTTGAAACAAAATTTCTTATCTTGATGCTGCCCATCCCAGTTTCACTACTATGAATCTCAGATCATTCTGTCAAAGGAAAATTGGCTGCATCTAGTTATCAGAAAATGGAAACTGCTCAAACTTATAAAATATCTACAAAAACAAATAATTTAAAAAACTTTATATAACATTAGTACCCATGCTGTGTGCCTCCCAAACATAGAAAATACAGACCTTGCCTTGAAAGGCCTATCATCTTGATTGATTGGTCCTTCAGCCCTCAAATAGATTGTGCCAATTACAACACATCTTCCATTCTTCTCTTATACTAGCCTTCCTTCTCCATTTGTGACCATGGCTTTTCATGACAAAATCTTCCCATCTCTTTGGAGGATGTCCAAGTGATTTTCAATTCCCCTGGGTACCACTTGATGACCACTGCAGTCCATCAATTGTCAGTGAGTCTAGCTATGTGCCCGGCCCATCGCATTTTATTGTGCTTGCTTTCAGCAATGACATTCTGCACTCCACTCTGCAATCTGATCATTTCATTGGGGATTCGCTTCTGGATTGAAATCCTCAGAATTCTTCTCTCCATCACCCTCTCTGTGAAGGACAGTTGTTGTTGTTCCTCTGTTTTTGTCAGCGCTCATGTTTTGCTGCCATACAACATTGCCGGCCGTACTGTTGAGTTGAAGAGTTTGGCACGCGTTACCTTATTGATTTTTCATTGAAGGACATCCTTGACAAAATTAAATGTGCACCAATCAGCTTTCTTCACAAGAGTTCGCCTTCCTGATCATGGCGTATATTAATTTCTTGGCCCAAGTAGACATTGTTCAATTTCTTCTATTCTGTTTATTCTATTTGTTCTCCCTTAACTGTTGTTTGGGCTTTTGGCAGGTCATCAAACCACATAAATTTAGTTTTGGAGCAGTTCATTTTCAGTCTGACTTAGCTGCTTTTTGTGTTGAGTTCTTGCAGTGTTTTCTATAATATAGACTCATAGACTCATAGGTCAGAAGGGACCAATATGATCATCTAGTCTGACCTCCTGCACAAGGCAGGCCACAAAACCCTACCCATACACATTTATAACACCCCGAACCCATGACTGAGTTATTGAAATCCTCAAAAGTGAGATTTGAAGACCTCAAACTGCAGGGAATCCATCAGCAAGCGACCCATGCCCCACGCTGCGGAGGAAGGCGAAAAACCTCCGGGGCCTCTGCCAATCCGCCCCGGAGGAAAATTCCTTCCCGACCCCAAATATGGCGATCAGCTAAACCCCGAGCATGCGGGCAAGACTCACCAGCCAACACCCAAAAAGGAATTCCCTGCAGTAACTCAGTTCCCATCCCATCAACATTCCCACAGACCATTGAGCAGACTTATCTGCCGATAATCCAAATCAATTGCTCAAAATAAACTATCCCATCATAACATCCCCTCCATATACTTATCAAGCTTAGTCTTAAAGCCAGATAAGTCATTTGCCCCCACTACTTCCCTCGGAAGGCTGTTCCAGAACTTCACTCCCCTAATGGTTAGAAACCTTCGTCTAATTTCAAGTCTAAATTTCCTAATATCCAATTTGTATCCAATTTCCAAATATCCAATTTGATAGTGTTTTTGGCAATCAACATGATATCGTCCACAAATCTGAGGTGATTTAACTGCTCTCCCTTGATGTTGATTCCACCCTGCCAATTCATCTGCCTCATTACCATTTCGCGGCAGACTGTGAAGAATTTCAGTCAAATCGTGTCTCCTTGCTTCACAGCTTTTTTGATTGGGATGTGGTGGGGAGTGTGAAACAGAATAATATTGTTAGTGCAGTCAGAATTTGCTTCCGTTAGTAATTTGATATAATTTATGTCGATGCCCTTCTTTGCAAGAGCTTTCAGCACTGCATTGATCTCAACACTGTCAAATGCTTTTTCATAGTCGACGAAGGCAATGCATAAAGGGAATTTGTATTCCCTTGAGCACTCCAATAGCTGGTTTACAGAGAAGGTATGGTCCATTGTGCTGAAATTCCTTTGAAAACCTGCCTGCTCTATCAGCTGCAGCTCGTCCAGATGCTGTGAGAGTCAGTTTATTATTTTAGTAAATAACTTACAGATATGTGAGAGCTGGCATATTGGACAATAGTTCTTTAGATCTTCACTGTCGCCCTACTTGTTTAGCAAAGTGGTGTTAAACTCCTTTCAGCTAGATGGTATCTTTTGCATTTCCAAGGAGCAGCTAAATGTCTGAGCAGGGGTTTCCCAGAGGTCTTGGCCTTCAGCTTTTATTATTTCAGTTCTGTTCATGTAGCTTTTCCTTCCCAGCTTATAACCTAAAAAACTCCCACCGAAGATCATCAAGGAAGGATAAAAGGTGTAAGCAAAAATGATCAGCAGGGTAATGAATGCTTCTTGTTATGTGGTTGGATTTTAAGTAAAACGCTTATTCTTCACTATTCAACCCCTCATGTATTTTCCCCAGAGCAATTCACAGGTTCTGTTAGTGTTCTTATGTCCCTCCACCTCAGCGTTCAGTCCTTCAGCATGGATGAGCAGTTTAAAGTGTAAGTTACATAAGTGAAATAAATAAGTCAGTGATTTTGTCAGCTGAGTTTGTTAAGCATCTAGAAAGAGGTGTGTCTTCAAGTGGGATTTATATGACGAGGGTGCTGGCTTTGTAGAGCAGCTCAGGCATGGAGTTGCATACATAGAGGACAAAATAAAAGAAAGCTTGTTGATAGCTGATAATGTGGACAAACAGTGTTAGCTGGCATTATTCAAACTCGCAAGAGCACAAAAGTGCTAAATAAAAGCCTATGGTAATGCCAGCAAAAGTTGATGTGATACATAAGTGAAGGGAATTGCTATACATATTCACAGGGGGTCTGTGATGTGATCAGATCAGCTGTTAAGGTGTTCTTAACGGCATTTTATATCGATTGAATGGGAGCTACAGAAATTTGTGCAAGTTACATAACTTAGTTTGCAAGTCTAGAATATTGCTTGATTAATGCCCTACTCCTGGATTTTTGGAAAATTGGCAGTAGCTTGAACCAGCTTTTCATCAGATGCATGCTTTTCATTTCAAGACTAGATTACTGCAATGTCCTCTGCTTGTAGATTTCCTAGGAGAGTATCAAGCAGATTCAGCTTGTGGAGAATGAAATGGTGCAGCTCTTGAGCCAGTGATTTGCTAAGAATATATTATACCAGTATTTCATACTATGGCATTACTTCTCAGTGCAGCTTTGTCCTGATTGATGTAAGTCTTGAGTGACATGGGACCATAAAGATTGCTCTCCCTCTGTGTCCTGTCATGATGGCTAAGATCTATGGGATTGTTTCTGGTGTTGTATTTTTCAAACATAGGGAAAGGGTGTTCTCTGTTAAGTCCCTTCACCTATGAATCTCACTCCTCCTGCAGTCTGCCAGAGTATGATTAGCTTGAGGGTACAAAGTAAGATCAAGTTCAGCCAGTTCTTTAATTGGTATTTTCCCATCAAGCCACGTTCTGAGGCTTGTGAGGTCAACTTCTGAATTTTTGGAAGAAGACAATTGCTGTTGCTTGTAACTATTGTGAGGTACCCAGATGCTATGACAATGAACATCTGTTAGATAGCACTTCTGATACGCCAACCCCCCTCACAACTATAATATTTCGGTGCTATAATGAAACACAAATTAAATTCAGTACCATAGTTTTGATGGGAGCTTACTGGAGCAATAACAAACTGTCAGGTTCCATTTCACACTCCATGGGTTAAATGTTACTTTAGTCATTAGTGTTTCTTTGAATTGCAGTACTAAGCTCAATACTTGCCATAGTTATTCACCAGTCTCATGACTTACAGGGTGCAAGCAGAGCTGCTGAAGATGTTGAACGTGAAAGGAGAGAACGAGAGGAAAGGTTGAGACATACACGAAATCCTGCAGTACGTGGTTTACCCTCCACTGCCTCTGGGAGGCTAAGGGGGACACAAGATGTAGTTCCTCCCGCTCCCCTTACCCCAACTTCACATACTGGTAAGTAATCAAATTCCTGAGGCAGACTCATCTCATAGACTGTGCTGTTCTTCAGCTGCTTCCTGGTTACTGGAAATTGAAATATACCATTTTGTCATCCATCAAAATCAACTTGAATAAATAACCTGAAGTAGGGAGATATTTTATAGATTTACTCTCTATAAATGCTTTTCTTTCCATAAATTACTGGACAGATTTTCCTTTCTGCTGTGCATAGTAAAGGCCTCGCTTTATGCTAGACTGATTTAGATTGTTGCTTTAAATACCTGCTCTGGTTTGGCAACAATTACACACTTTACTCCGTCCAGAAAGATCACCTTTTCCAAGCTAACTTATTCTCAGGACATTCAGTTTATAAAGTCATTACGTTTTTAAGTGTTTTGCTGAGTCCCCACTTCAGACAAGTTAATGTAAAAAATGGTATGTAAAGAGATTTTCCCTAATGATGTTTTTATTTTAATTTTATAGCAAAATGATTTTTCTATTTACATAAGGAATAAACAAAAGGCTCCATAGGACTGATCTATTATTTTTCCCTTTAAGGTTTTTTTAAAGGTTTAAATATTACCGTCTAGGGTACTGAAGTTGGGCTTAAATTTTTTATTGCACCTCAGCATACTGAAATGACTTCAGATACACATTTGATCTTGCTTTTACAGCACAGTCATCCTTCACAGGAAGGCTCAAGAAAACCTCACAGTAGACAGATGTGGGATTATCTGCCCTTCCTTTTCCCCCTGAAATTTTTAGCTTACTCTCTAATTAGAGTTTGGGTTAAACTCTGAAGCACAAAGTTTTATAACCCTTCCAAACTCTTTAATATTAGCTGTTATAACTCCAGATATTCTTTTTATCCATATACATTTCTGATCTCTTTCTGAAGCATGCTAAGGTATTAGCTAATACCTTAGCATGCTTCAGCATCTTGTGGCAATGAGTTTCACAGTCTAATTATGTATTAAACAAGATTATTTCCTTTTGTACATTTAGAATTTGTCACCTTTTTTATTTCAATGAATGCCCCCTGTTCTTCTCTTATGAGAGAGGGAAAACAGAAGCTCCTGATCTACATTCTCTGAACCATTTATTATTTGATACACTTCTATCATGTCCCATTTTATTAGTGTTTCTCCTCAGACCTCTCTACGGTAGTGGATAGAACCAGGGAGTGTCTTGAAAGAGATGCACTTCTCTCAGCCTCCTCAGATAACCAAAGTTATTAATGTCTACAATCTAGGTTGGGGAGTACGTTTAGGATCTCTTTGTATGATCTTTAATCTTTGGAAGCTTAAGGAGCAGCAGCTCTACTTAAACTTGTTAAAGCTGATGGCCATCTGACTGGCTTACATATCTTCACCACAGATCAGAAACATAATTATGTTGCTCTGTGTCAGAAAGTAATTGGTCTGTGGGGGTGGTCCATTAAAATAATACCTCCTCCCCACTTGAAACTTTTTTTAAAAATATTGCTTACATCAAATGGAAGGGGACACATCATCCATCACAAATAAACATTCAGATCTTTGGTGACTCGTGTGAAGATCTGAAGCAGGGATCCACCATATGCATTAGACACCTTTTGTACAATGACAAGAGCTCCTTTTACATCTTTCTTCCATTTCCATTAATCTTTGAAATATTTATGGAGATTTGGCAGAAGAGACCCAGAATGATCTTAGTCACACCAACCTGGACACAGCAGACCTCATTATATTTGTGTTCCTGTGTCTGTCCAAAGCTAGCATAGCTGATGGATTTCTAGGGCTTGATGTTTTATACTTAATCTAAAAAAATCAAGACAGACCTGTTAATCTTCTGCTAAATAAAACTGGTTTAAAGGATAAGAATAAATAATCAGTTTTCCCAGGAGAAAGAGGTGAACAGTGGGCTCCCCTAACAACCTGTACTTGGTCTAAAAGGGGGTGAACGGAAGTAGCAATGTTTCTAGATGATACAAAATTGTTTGAGATAGTCAAGTCCAAATCAGACTCCAAGGAGTTGCTCAGGGATCTCACAAAACTGGGTGACTGGGCAACAAAATGGCAGATGAAATTCAGTGTGAAGTGCAAACTAATTCACAATGGAAAAAATAATCCTAACAATACATGGGTTCTAAATTAGCTATTATCCATCCAAGAAAGTGATCTTGGAGTCACTGTGGACAGTTCTCTCGAAACATCCACTCAATGCGTAGCAGCAGTCAAAAGGACTAATAATATGTTAGGAACTATTAGGAAAGGGATAGAAAATAAGACAGAAAATACGATAATCATAGTATCATAATGCCAATATATAAATACATGGTGTCTCACGCCCTGAATACTATGTCCATTTCTCATCACCCCATCTCCAAAAAGGATACAGTGGAATTGGAAAAGGTTCAGAGAAGGGCAACAAAGAGGATCAAGGATATGGAAAGCTTCCATACAAAAAGAACAATTAGGTCAGTTCAGCTTAGAAAAGAGATGACTAAAGGGGATCTGATAGAGGTCTGTAAAATCATACATGGTGTGGAAAAAGTTAATAGAGAAGTGTTATTTACCCTTTCCCATAATATATAAACCAGGCCTTACACAATGAAATTACTAGGCAGCAGGTTTAATACAAACAAGAGGAAGTACTACTTTACATGATGTGCAACTAACCTGTGGAACTCATTGCCATGGGATGTGTGATGCCCAAAAGTATAACAGTGGTTAAAAAAGAGCTGGCTAAATTCATAGAGGGATAAGTCCATCAATAGCTATTAGTCATGGGATGTAACTGCGCTGGGTGTGCCTAACCCCTATAAATGACAGAAGCTGAGAGAGGAAGTTGGGGTGAATCACTTCATAATTGCTCTGTTCTGTGCACTCCCCTGCAGCTCTGTTATTGGCCACTGTTGGAGACAGGTTACTGTGCAAGATGTACCATGATCTGAACCAAGATGGCAGCTCTTATGTTCTTAAGTCTTGACCTGGTTTCCTGTCCAGTTTAAATGATTTTAAACTCTTTTTGTGTCTCCACTGTGCTCAAATCAAACCTGGTGATTACACAGGTTTACTTAACTACTATTTCTGCCTGCTATCACTGCAAAAGGGACTTAGATGTTTGTCTATTCTCTGGTCAAACAATTTTTTTAAAAAAGGTATTAAAAACTTGTACCTCACCTCCCACCCCTTCCAGAAAACTACTGATCCTTCAGATTTGAAAGTTGAGATCCTCGTCTGGTGAAAAATGCATATTTATACCTTTAGTCTATTAAATGGAGGACTGAAGGGAAATGTATACACTGATTAACTACTAAATCACTACTTAAAGGTTCTGTGCCTGTGATGCAACTAGGTACATTAATTACATAGTTTGGCTCTGTGAAGGCAATGTATTCAAAGAACAAAAATTACTTGGGGAAGTAACACCTGTTTAAATCCTATTTAAAATTGTATTACAAGAAAGTTCAGTGATGAGAAGGCTAATACAGTCTTTCTTACAGCTAACGCCTCTCCTCGGCCGGTGTCTGGAATGGAGCGAGAACGGAAAGTGAGTATGAGACTGCATCGTGGTGCCCCTGTCAATATTTCTTCGTCTGATTTAACAGGCCGCCAAGATACTTCTCGCATGTCAACTTCACAGGTACAGAATAGACACTTTTTTATGGGAAAGGGAGGGAGAGTTTTAATTTGAGCACTCTTATTTTGATCAGGCTGCTGTACCTTCTTATGTTAGTTTACCAGTTAATCAATGGGATTTCATACTGAAGAATGTTCACTTACTTATTTTATAAAGGAGTTTTGAATATTTAGATATGTAATTCCCACCTTTTTGCTTTGTTGGAGGCACCTGAGGAAATATGTTAACATTTGCCATCCATGAGGCCTATGTCCTGCAATTTCAGTTCAACATATAACTAAGTATCATATTTATCTCTAAAGAACTGAACACGGGCAAATTTTGTTTAATCTCCATCTTTCTATTTCTTTGTGTACTGCCAGTGCCATATTAAAAAGAGCCATATGAGATGTTCATTGTACAGGAGGAGTCCAAAGGATCATGTGTGCTATTTGGTGGAACATATGCTATATATTTGTTTCACTAAAGCAGTCAGAAAAATGTCCTCTATTTGCAATTAGACATAGTTACAGGTACTATAGTATTCTGGATCTGAAAGGATCTTAAAATTATTTTAGTAATTTTTACTGCAGAATTCAAAAGTCTTGTGCTAATCTAGAAAACATGGCCTGTGCATTTTAGTTCTGTTTTTTTACTGTTGAGAGGATCTAATATTGTAGAAATATAGCAATTGCTGTAATTCTGATGTGGAAATATGATGATGCAATACACTTAGTAAAGACACACAAGTCTTGAACTACATTTTTTCTTTCATATAATCTTTTACTTTTCTATTCTACTTCTGCCTTTTTCCTTCTTTCACTATTTCTCTCCTTCTTTGATACGTAGGTAGAAACCTTAAACATACTATCAGGTACCTTTCCTTTACAACTTTTGGATTTTTCTCTTTACTCCCAGTACTTGTAATTCCTTTTTAAAAGTGTAAAAGTAAAATTTTCTTACTTTACTAGCCTTTTGGATATTTTGTAAACACTGGCTTAGTTCTTCCCATCTGTGGGTTCCTAGGACAAACAAAACTGCTAATTGAGTATTTATTACTTATTTGACAAGCACATCATCACTGTCTTTAGTTATAATGGCATAATTCAATTTGTATGCCTTCTGCAAAGTTTGCTGTCTCTCTGTATTAACGGATTTTTTTTAACAGGGCTTGGAATTAATAGTAGCTTTTTAATTAGTGAAATTAATACACTTTTTAAAATGTACAATGCCATTGTTTTTCCTGTACAGTAGACACACACTAATTATTTTTATAAATAGTTGAAATTGTACCTAAACTGCTTTAGTGACTGTTTTTAAGTGCAACCTCTGTAGCATGGTGGTAGGCTATGGTCCTAAATGCTCATCCTCTGGTGGTGCTCACTACGGAATTACCTTTAAATCAACAGCATATTCTTAGTGTACAGAGAAGATGGGAAATTCTAGACCCAACCCAAATTTCAGTATACACATGGCTTTTTTTAAGATTGTATTCTACAGAACCATATCTAAACTGTGGCAAGAAAAACAATCCTCAGCGTGGATTTTGACAGTAAAGAGTGAAGGAGGGATTCAAAGATGACAAATAATTGAC
Organism: Mesoclemmys tuberculata; assembly: GCA_007922155.1. NCBI lineage: Eukaryota > Metazoa > Chordata > Testudines > Chelidae > Mesoclemmys > Mesoclemmys tuberculata. Next base: position 23,619,445 of record ML675637.1, read on the forward strand.
AGAGGATTGTAGATGTTCAATTTAATGAAAGAAGAAAAATAGCTGTTTAGTGAGGGAGATGAGAACCAACTTGTAGTGGAAAAAGCCCACATGATCCCTAGGTTTTCTCCAAAATTCAGCAATATGGAATCAGGGAAAATGAGTGCAAAGTGTGAGCCAGCATCAGTGGGATGGATGGTGTTGGTTCTGTGGGAAGTGGGCCAAAAGAATCAAGAGTTGAAGAGTGTGGAGTTTAGAGAATAAATTAGTCAATGGGATGAAGAATTCAGATGCTACTGAATTAGAGGTCATGGAAGTCTCAACTGGAAAGGCAGGAGGAGAATTATTAATAAAGTGGCTCCTAAGTATCCTCTTCCAAGGAATTATCATTGCAGGTCACGGTGGCTTATAACTATATACACTTATTCAGGTTCATTGGCTCTCTTAAGGTGCAGATGGTGGATAAAACAGCTTTTTAATACTTTCATAGTGGGGACACCATGTGGTTCAGTGGTCAATACTCTGCATATCATGCATCCCCCATTGAATGAGTTAGGATTAGGCAAAAGTGCTTCATTCTGTCTACACTGTTCAAATTTTGTAGAGAGGAAGGCAGCATTCCTAGGGGTCTCACCCACAGACACTACAGAGCCCTGCCTCTCTCACCATTCAGTTTGCACACTGAATAGGGCAGTGGAAAACTTTCTATGTATGCATGTATGTAATGAATATATAAAGTAATAGCCATGTTTAAAACATTTTAGAAATATTTTAATTTCTAAAATCTTTATTTGGAATGTTTTTTGTGTTCTTCCACTTGTAAAGACACTCTTAATATCATTAATCCCACAGATGTCAGGGTAAGAGGGGAAAATATTTTTAAGTCTCTTTAAAAATTACCTTAAATTCACTTCACACACAACATTTTTGTATGTGAAGAAGTCTGCTATCTCAGGTCACATTCAGGTTTAGAAGCTAATCCTGTTTATCCCTTTCAAAATCTGGGAATGGTCCACATTTTTAGCTCTGAGAGATAAGTTATTGAACTTTGAGTCCCAGATCATTGACTTGTCTGATCCCTTTAGTTTAAAGGGGGAAGGATTAAAGTTCTACAGTTGTGGAAAGGGAAGGAGGTATCTTTTTCTGCAGATGGAGGGGAAAGAAAGCAGCTGTTTTGGAAAGTCTTACATTTGGATTTGTATAAATCTTTTCTGAAATTAGTGAGCAGAGTGTATAAGTGAGGTGATTATACCTGAACATTAAATACAACTCATCAGATAGCTTTCACCACCCCATATATTATGTATTTATTATATCTGTTCAGAGATTTGGCAAAATATAGTTAATATTGTTAAATTCCTTGGAGGTCCTCAGCCAAAAAGGTGATTGCCTATTGAGCTAGAACCGCCAATATTTCAATATGTACTCTGTGTTTTACAAAGACAATATCTTTGAGAGTTACTGTCGACCTAAAAGCAAGTCACTAGTGGAAAAAAATTGAAATAAGTGGTGCTTTATTCTTATTCCCTTCCATGTACCAGTGTATCTTGCTTGTAAAGAAGGAGTAAACCTCCTGACGATAAAGTTTGAGTGTTTTTAATCCTGGTGTGATTAGTAATTCATTCCAGATCTTTAGCATGGCTGTAGTTACAGAATATTTGGCTCAAGTTTGTGCATTGCATTTTTCTAAAGTATTTCTGTGTTAAAGTACAAGGAGCATAGTATATAATCCTACTACATGTAAAGTGTTATAAATATAAGGCCCTATTCTTTGCAAATGGATCCATGTGTGTATTGGGAATTCATTCCAGCCTGGATACATGAATCCTTTTGCAGTTTTGGAGCCAAAAGGAACACAGAAAAGAATAATCTATTTTCATACCATTGTAACTAGCCAAGGATTTCAAACTGTGTTTAAAAGTCTTGTTGTTTCTCAATCTGTAAACTGTTTAGTTTATTGCATAGTTTAAAACTTTTCAGGTCACCATTAAACTTCAAACGTTGAATTTCACTGTCTCAAAGACTTCCAAAATGTTTCCAGGTATTTCAGATTTGAATTGCACTTTTGTAATATAATATAGATGGTATTACAAGACTAGTTAAGGAAATATTAATATCAATTTTTGATTAAAATATATAATATACAATATGTGAGCGAATGGATAGATTGAACCATCTAGATGTGCTCTGTTTACTCTTTGATAATTCCAGACACAAGATGTTCTTCAAAGCATGTATTTAAGATTATCTTATTTATGATTTAGGAATCTTGGCTTTTAAATTACTGATTGTTCCAGAATTGACATTGGAAAGTTGGAGTTTGATTGTTGATGATAGCTCTAAAATAAAACACACTGTTAAAGGTTCTAATTTGCATTGACACTGCAGAAATAAGTATCAGAATTTTTTTTATTTGAATAGAGAATCATGTCTTAGTTTAGGGAATTGTTTGTTTGTTTTCTAACTGTTGGATCAAAGGATATTTTTCTACATTTAACTTCAAAGATGCTGAATCATTTTTATATAAGATAAAATAAACTTGATTGTGTATTTGGGATTTTTTTGATCAGGAAAAGGTGCATTTTCTCATGTCAGTCAAGAGTTTTCCAGAATGATGTTGCCAGTTTCTTTTAGTTTTGTTTCAGCTGTAAGAGAGATTTAAGCTATCTGGAAGATGTAGGGGTTTATTATTCAAGTAGTCTGCACACATCCGCAATCTTGGGACGCACCAATGGTGCAGCCTGGACCAAAGGAACCTTTTAGTAGCAGTGCTTGTCAGAGTGCTCTCCCGCACACGACTCCTCCCCTTGCTGCTCCACACATTTGGAGGGAATGGCTGTAAAAGGGGGCTTGTCCCTCTAACCACCTCAGTTCTTTCCAACCCTGATAGTAGACAAACCAGGAAATCTCACCATCTCTCCCAACCTGGATTTGATGTAACAGATACTTCCCAGTGCTGTCTTAGATTAATAATTTAACAATCCTAATTCTTTCACTGGAGATTTCAAACAGGGGCTCAGATCTCCCAGCTCCGGACCAGAGACCACAAAGTTGGGGTTCAAGTGATGTCTTTTGTCCTCCTATCGTTCCTATTTCAGATGCACAAGTGAATTGTTTGGCCTTCTTGGAAGAAGGTCATTCACTATCTTAATCGTCCATATGCAGCCCACAAACCACCAGGGCTAACAAGGAGTTACAGAATCAACTCCAAGCATTGCTATGGAAGGAAGCATTAGCTGCTAAACTTTCTGGCTCCAAGTCAAAGGAATTCATAAGTGCTGAGAGACCAGACTCCTGTCCAATTGTTGATGGGTTCAAAAGACCCAACGCTTCTCTGGTGCAGTTGTTTATCCTCTTACCTGGAGCCAGTCCTAAGGTGCCAGTCAGCGTAAATCCACTTGCATTGGATCAGACTGTGCAGAAGTTCCTGGCCTCACAGGTGTCAAACTGTTCTGAAAGAGCCAGATCACAAGAGCCTGCCATTAAGGATCTTGTTCTGTATACCGAAATGCAAAAGTGTTCCTTTAAGGCTTCCATCTTGGAAGCCAGAGGCAAATCAAAGAGTGATATAGAGGACCACGGTTTTAATATAGAGCCATACCCTGCCCCTCACGCAGCGCAAACAGTTACAGCTTGAAAATTAATTGGAAGCCTAATGAAACCCATGTTGCTTCCTTCAGGCTGTTTGTTATTGCAAGCTCCATGATTCAGTAGCTATCTTTTGTTCTGTGTTTATTCCTAGTATTTCTAGTTCTTCCTGTTTTATCAACTGTGTACTATGCAAGAAGTATGGGGAATAAAAGTTACTGCATAGATGTAATATACTAAAACTTTTATAAGGCATTTGACTTAATACTACATGACATTCTGATTAAATAACAAGCTCTATACAACATCAGTGTAGCACATGTTAAGTGGATTAAGACTTAGCTAACTAACAGATCTTCAAAAAGTAGCTGTCAGTGGGGAATCATTAAATAGAGGTGTTTCTAGTAGAGTTCTGCAGGCCAACTGCTATCCAACTTGTAAGTTAATGATCTGGAAGTAAATATAAAATCACTGTTAATCATTTGTAGATAGCACCTGTCCAATTTTTTTAATGTTAACATTTGATAAAAATGGCAGGTCTGTTAAATATGTGTATATAGAGATTTCACTCAATTCAATGATAATCATGTGAAACAACATATAGGAGCTGTAAAGATGTTTATTGTGTATATATATGGTAACACCCTGTTAAATAGAAAGCTCTGACAATAGTCCTGTGTATTGTCTCTCTTAAACAAAAGCTAACTTTTATAATTATTTTGTTTCTGATATTTACATGGCAAGGATTTGTAAACTTGTAAAAACTTCCACAATAAATATATTTTACAAACCATTTTGGAAAAATTGCAGATGGTGCAAATGTTGGCAAAATAATTGATAAATAATAGTGAGGACAGGGCAAGCATACCTAGCTACCTGGATTGCTTGGTAAGCTGAGCCCATTCCAACAAAATGAGCCAAATGCAAGGTCATACAACCCGGTAGAAAAAATGCAGTACATAGCTAAAGAATGGGAAACTGTATCCTGGAAAGCAGTGACTCTGAAAAGGGTTTAAGGGTCATAGTGGATAAACAGCTCAATATGAGGTCTCAATGTGAAGCTGTGGTAAAAAGTGCTAATGTAGTCCTTAGACTTAAAAACAAGGAGTAGGAATTAGGAGTAGAGAGGTATATTTATCTATGTATATGGCATTGATGAAGGTTATACTGGAATATTTTGTCCTGTTTTTGGTGGTCACATTGTAAAAAGGATATTGAAAAGTTGGAGAGGATGCAGACAAAAGCCTCAAATGATTTGAGTGCTTGAAAAAGTGCCTTGCAGTGAGACAGAGAGCTCAATCTATTTATCTTATCAAAAAATTAAATGGGTGACTTAATCACTGTGTACATAAGTTGCTTTTAAGGGAAAAAATATTAAGAACTCTTAAATCTATCAGAGAAAGGCATGAGAAGAACCAGTGACTGGAAGGTAAAGCCAGACAAATTCAATTTAGAAATGCAACACAATATTTTAACAGTAAGGATTATTAATTATTGGAACAAATTATAAAAGAATATGATGGATTCTCCATCTTTTAATGTCATGAAATCCAAGACTAGATTTCTTTCTGGAGGATAAACTCTAATCAAACACAAGTTAATGGGCTGCACAGAGGTAGCTAGAAGAAATGTTAAGGCCTGTGTGAAACAGGATGTCAGATTAGACGATCTGATGATCTTTTCTTGTGTTAAAATCTGTAAATGAATCTATGAATTTTGGACTTGAGAAGGTGGTGGAAGTATGTGAGGCAGTCAGCACGCCATGCCACTTTTTATAGCTACACCCTCTAATCGTTGAGAGTAGTGATTGGAAGGATAGTGGGCATATGAGCACTCCCATGGGCACTGCTATTAAAAGTTCCAGTCCATACTGCACAATAGGCACATCCCAGGAGGGTGAATGTGGAGAGGTTGTCTTGAACTCCAGTTCCAGGTGAGTAACCTTTTGTTTTCCATCATACTGCGCTCAATTCTGTAACACTAGTTCAGTGGGACAGCTCACATGCTTAAAGTTAAGCATGTGCAAGTGCTCGCACAACTCCTATTTATGTTAATGGTAGATTGAGAATTCTCTCCATAGTTGGAAGGAAAATATTTAGAATACTTACAAGATTAAAGAAATATTGGAATAAATTTATTTGATAAAGGAAAATGTTTTTAAATCAATGGTCAGCACTGACAATGAACAATCTATGCATTGTTACCACTTTATTGGAATAAAACAGGCTGGAACAAAAATGCATGTCCAAAAGACTGTTCACTCTCCACTTCCTAATGAACAAAGCTTTATTCATAGTTAATATTTATAGGAATCATTTTCTACATAGCTCTTCAAACCCTGAGATTTCAGCTTTCTTTGAGGAAGAAGTTTTTGGTTCCTTTTTTAAATATCTATTAGTACAGAAATAAGTCTTGTAGAGATCTGAAATCAAAGTCCTTCAAAAGTATATGTAGGTTCAACTGCAAATTTAGGTTGATTTTGTAGTCAATTTTATATATCTGGACAGTAAAACTGTTACAAATTGCTGTCTTTTCCCCCCACCTCAGAATAGCATTCCCTTCGAACATCATGGCAAGTAGCTGCTCGTCTCCTCGTTGGAAGGCAGCACTGGGTGAGTCCCTTCTTGTTAGAAGCCAAGTCTTTCGATGGGGTGGGATGAAATCCTGTGAAAATCAGATCTGGCTCTTCCTCCTCAGATTATTTTACAATTGTACACTTTATCTCTGTTCCCTACACTTAGATGTCAAATACTTGACATGGCATTAGGATTCCTTCTGACTGTAAAAGTAAACCTCCTTCCAAGAGTTTAAGTATCTACTACTATTCTCCTTAAATTCTTTAGTAGAATTAGCTAAAATTGGTGATTTGGGAAACCTCTATGGCTATTCAGACATTGCTAATAAGATAAGCAGGTCAGCAACTCTAAATCAAATCTATCCTAGAACCACCATTACATGGATATGCTCACAATCTCAGACATCCATTCAAAACGAGATAGAGCTTTTAAAATTTTAAAAACAAATTACTTGTTCTGAAGACACGTTACAGAGAACAAAATTAACTAATTCAAGCGAGACTTTATCGTGGCATGAGTGGAACAAGTTATTAAAGCAGCCTTCATTTTAAAATTCTTTTCCATCCTTTATGAGCTGCCAGAGATTTAAAACATTTTCAGATAAACTTCTCTTTAGTGTAGCTGAAACATGAGCACCTTGAATATAGGCAGAATTGAATTTGGATATGTTAAAACTCCTTTGACAGTGAACAGTGAAGTAATTTCTGCCTTTGTGTGCAGTTTTCTAGTATTTAAACCTATTCTGTTTTGGCAATAGAAACATTTGAGGGTCAAAATCTGTACCTCACTGTGTTGAAGGGTACTGACTCTTAAAATATTTTAGAAGCTTCTTTGGTTTGCTGTTTACTAAAAGGGCATTCATATTTATCTGTTTTGTTAAATTCTGTAGTTCTTTCTGCTGCTTTACTTTCTTTGTAAAGCTGCAACTTTCACTAATCATATGTTTGCAGTTGGTGTAGCATCCTTCTTTCCTCTTTTTATTTTATTTTCTCCAGCTACTTTGCGTACTTGGCTAAGTCCACAAGCTGCTTGTTTCTTAAATTATTGTACTACTCAAAGCTGTCTGCAAATGATCGTTTATAGTTTTAGAGCTCCAATGATAAGGCCTTACTCATGTGAAGTAAGTGCCCATTGAAGTCAATGGAAATCTTGCATGAATTAGGATTGCAGGACTCAACTCAATCAAAATCTTGTCTGTTTTGATTGACCTTTGTTAGGTGCCAAAAATGTGGCAGCTATTTAAGACTCTGTTTATCTCGTTCTTAGAATGATTTTGCTACTTTGACATTTGTAACGTCTTAAATTAAATGTACTGATGTGTGATGCCTTTAACTTTCTGTGGGCAGTATGTTACTTAACACAGACTTAAGCTAAGGAAATAATATTGTGAAATGTGTTTTAATATAGCACCACAGTAAAAAAACAGAGCTCTATTTTCTTTTTTTTACATTATATTTTTAACTGTATCTTTCAACTTGGGTTTCTTCAGCCTTGAATCTTTATCTGTTTTATTTCAACAGCTCAGTAGTTTAATCTGGTTTTGTTCCTTTTTGTGTGCATGTTTTTGCTCTTATTTATTAGTTTTTCAAATGTTTTGCTGAAGAGGTGAATTTCTTGTGTTAATCTTAATACACAAGAAAAATGCAGATAATGTCATGTGGCTACAGGTAGGTGTGAAATAGCCTGTGTAGTCCATTGGATTGTAGTTTCTAGAAATGTCATTTTTTCTTCTACCAGGGTTTTTATGCCCAGATGTTTTGCAACAAGTAGCTGAAACAGACTTGGTAGTGCCATCCACATGCTGATTAAAATGATGTGCTCATGTTATCCTGTTCTTTGGCTCTCATAGATCCCTGCTCGTGTGACTACCAGTGTTCTCCAGTCTGCTGTGCACCGATGAAAATAATTTTGCCATAGAGGGCAGATAATGCATGGCTGATGGCCTATGTTACCAGTGGCTTTACTAACAAAAATACCCCAAACTAGAGCAAAAACATTACAACTAGAGCTCTGCATACCACTTACACAGAGATACTTGCAGGAACATGGACAGACTTCAACAGCTGCCATTAAAAGAGGCTCTTGCCAGAAACCCAATGACCTTAAATGAACTCTATAGCAACAGGGCTGGAAAATGAAGAGATGGGTTATGGAGTTAACCGCCTGTTGTTGAATAGCCATTTCCGTTCTCCCTCTACAGGCGGCAGACTTTACCCCATTTTATTATTCTACTGTAACTATAAATCTTTTACCTGGTTGGTTTAGGAAAATTTTATATCATTTTGCTAAGATTATTGGCTTAATTCTGTGTAAAGAATTCTGTCTTACTTTTGTCTGGTTTAAAAATGTCAAATATGAACAATCCTGAATTAAAGACAATGACTTGAAATTTCTTGTAAAATTTAGTCTGGCAGGGAATATGTAAATGAATTAAAACCATCTGATTTTATTTAAACTGTTTACTTTTTTGTATGGTCCCACTATGAGGAGGGGGGGTTCTCCTGAAAGTTTTTTAATATGCATTATAGTTTTATTATTTGCTTTTGGCTGTCTTCTTCCACATTTTAAATGAAAATATCCATGCAACACAGAAAAAATTTGAATTTTTACTCTTCTCTAGTACAGTCAGATCAGATAAAGCAAAAGATACTAGACAAGTGTCTGGGGCCTTTAGAGGTGGTGATGTTGATAGGTAACTTATTCCTAAAGAATGTGAAGAATAGAGAGGGAGAAGGGTTCTGATATGTAAGGAATATGGTGGAGTTTAGAGATGGAAAGCAGGGCATGTGTTTCTCCTTCATTTGGGAAGGAGGATTGTGTATAAAACATTTTTCCTTGGTAAGATCTAGTTTTCTACATTGTGAGACTGGCTGGTTTGAAGACAGTTGCAAGTGGAACAAGAATTACTGCCATTGCAGACTGAGTGAATTTGTGCTACGTTTGCTTGCGTATCCACATATGTAAAAACAAGAGATTCTGGTCTGCTATTTATTGCCAAGATGCAAAACATCATTATAAACAAAATATTTCTGCTGTGAAATCCTGAGAACTGACGATTCTCAGGCATTTATTAAATTCTTAATACAATGTAAGTTGTATATTTCTGGAATTGCTATTCTTTATCTGGGGTTAAATGACTTGTTCATATATGTAGAAAGTCCAAAAACTATAATAAAAAGTGCTCTTGGCAGATGTCCCTATTAAGGAATATGGAAGGATCCTTACATTGTTTCTTACTTAAAACATTTTCGTAAAGTAATGCGACATATTTTATCCTGGAAGCAAGTAGAAGTATTAGTCATACCAAATATTGTTTAAGCAAAGTAATGTCAGTTTCCCTCCTGAAGATGAAAGTGCAATACATAAGTGTTATTACCTTTTAATCAACCATTTTGAAAGATACCATCTTATTTGGAAACATAGGCTAAAAACAAATTAATTAATGGTTTCCTTGCAGCTCAAACTTTGTTAGAAATAGTTTGTATTGTTCCAAAGTCTTGCAAATTCCTTTGCTATCCAAAAATCCACAGACTAAATCTGAGAGTCGCTTTTCTTGAGATATTTCAGAATACTAACTAATTGCTTGTGTTTGCTCTAGATCTCACTGGGGGAAACCTGTATTTTGGGGGAGTGCAATGGAAAGATTTAAAAGTTTGGTCCATGGATAATTTTGCATAACAGAATCCCCTACTCAGTTCTGTAGATTTGAGTACTTAGGCATGTGCTCTACCATTTCTGCAGTTCTATATTTCACTGTGCTTTCTTTGTAAATATCTGTGATTAATGATGTAATGTAAGAGAGACTTACAAAGGCAGCATTTCTTTCCTTCCTCTGTATCCAGAACCTTAAGTTGCTGTACTGTACTTAAAAGCTGACTGATGCAAATTTCTAGAATTGTACTCAATGGTGGGCAATTCTTGCCCCTTCATAATAGTTATATCCCATCACCTACAGAAAATATAGTTAGAATGTCTGTATAAACCTGTGTATTGGCAACCAATATATCAGAACACCTCATTTGTACTACCACTGTATTTGTGTACTTTAACAATTGTGTAAATAATAAATTCATGACTTCTTTTTTTCTTAGTGAAATTTATTTGTCTTTTTAACAATTCTCAGTACATTCCCAGGCAAATTCCTCATTCTAAGAACCTTTAGAAATCAAGCTAATACTGAAACATTAGCCAGACGTGGAATTTCTTATACATTTATTTATAAGGAATATACCGGTGACAGCTGGAATCCTGAAACCGGAATGGGCACTCTTGGTGTGGACTATGGAGGGGAGAACACAGGTGCAGTTCCCCTGAAATTGTGACATATGCTATTAAAGCACTTACATGAAAAGAGCAAAACAGAGTGGTGACAAAAAAAAATACACTATGAACTAGAGATTTTTCAGAACACAACTATAAACTCAGTGGTGTACATTTATGAAGCTTATGTATGGAGACACTTGAAGAATTGGCTGTACGTGGAATTGAAGAGTTTGATGTGAGATCCTACGTACCTCCTGTGAGGAGTTGCATGCCCTCAGACCCTGGCAGAATTGGGCTGTGAATGGGTAGTGATTGCATTTAATATGGGTTTGTTCATTTGGGAGCGTATATTGTGAGTTGTGTATCAATGTAAAGAAGACTGTACAGCTGTATAGCACCATTATATAAGGCATTTTAATATTTAGGTCTCTTAAAATAATTAAACTTTGATATGGGTGGATAACTTAATGAGTTTTTAGTTTTCTCAGGACCATCACTATTGAGGCACAATTAAAGGTGAGTTGGAGACTTGTTTGAGAAATGCAACCTTAACTATGAATTTATTTTGTTACTAATACTTGGCCATGTTAAATATTTGGTCATCTTTTCATGGTTGCAGCAGGGATGAGCTTACATCTTTTAAAATTATGCTTCATATGTCACATTTTATTTAGTTACATTTGTGCAGCGGGGCTCTCGCTTATATGACCATGAATTTAAAATTGGCATTGGGAAAGAAGTAAACTGTCCCTGCCCATTTAAAACAAAAATCATCTGGGTGTTGTTGCAGGTTTGTAGGCTGACTAAACTGTAGAAGAATTCCAGTTTTCTGGTTTCACCTACTTCAGAAGATATAGCACTTAATCTCTCCAAGCTATGCATTCCATATTCAGCAGCCTTCTGTAGGGAAGTCCAGTGTAAAATTTAGGTTTCAAATAACTTGTCCGATACTGATTGCTACAAATGTTTTGAAAATATCAAACTTGTAGGCATCAAAATCTCTTCTTGATATGCTGAACAAAGATTGAAATATTTTATTGTATTTGTCTTGTTACTGACATTGATTTGATATGTATCACAATAAATGTTTTAAACGGTAACTAGATTTTCTTGTTATGCTACTTATGTACACTAGTAAAAATAAGGTGATTCTAACAACCTTTTCCCCCTGAATTTAATAACTTGTTTTTTAACTTTAGCTGAGATTTAGGGAATTCAAAATTATTTTGACTGAGCAAGAGATGATTAACTTTTCACCATTTTTCACTTAGATATACAGCAGATCCTTCCTTTGCCTTCTCCACTACTGTCTGCTTCACACTCATTCAATACTAAATTATTTGGGGGAAAATAGAAAACTTTGGCAGCTATCTGATTTCAATAGTGTTAAGCCATATGGTCAGCTGTTCAATATAAATAAAAAATCTAAATATTGAGATTAAAATGTAATTTAAGGGAAGCATACTCCAACAAGAGCTTAGTCCTACAACAGAAATTAGTTTCTAGACTTTACTGATTTAGACAAATTGATATTAAGGCTCCAGAGTGTTTTGCTGCTAGGGAACATAGTATGCCTGTTATTAAATTAACCATTAAAACTTCAATTTCTATTTTTACAAAGTACTAACACACAATCATTGGACTTACAATCACTGTGTAATAATACTGAGTGAGCTCTTGCTCCTTATTCATATCATAGCCTTATATTAAGAGAACATTAAAGAACTTTATCTTCTGTCAGCATCCACTAGCATAGTCCTTCATTCTATAGAGTTCCATTGAAGTCACTAGAGATGCTAATGCAGGACTGTTGCCTAAAGATGCACAGTTAAATATTCAAGTCAAGATATGCTGGTGTTGTTGCATGTACACCTTTATTTGCCTCTTGTATGCATGCATTATTATGAAAGTCTTTAAACGTTACATATGTTTTCAGATATATTTACTTTTTCAACCACCTTAAATACACTTAAACTAATTTTGTCATCCTGCTTCATGATACATATGCCAACAACTAACTAGGTTAGGAAGAAAAGTCCACATGGGCATATACCATCCTCTGAAGCGTTTTAGTATTGGCCACTGTTAGACAGCAAGCTGAACTAGACAGATGTGCTGATCTGGGATAGTAATTTCCGTGCTCACACTGTACAAGGAGATCCTTCCACCTATAACCTCCAGTATAGACGTTACAGCAGTAATGTCTCCATTGACTTATTTTACTTCTCTGTTCCTTGCATCTCAGTCTTCACAGTGGGGTGTTTCTACTCTCCATAACTGCAGGCTTATGAGATCCTTTGCTCTGAGCCTAGTTTTAGGACTTCTACCCTTCAGGAAAAACACTCCAGAATCCTCTGCCTCCAAAACTGCAGCTGGCAGAGTCCAGGGCTTCCTGTGCAGAGTTTTCCATGTGAATTAAAAATCTTTTGTAAAGTAAATTTGTTCGTTTTGGCTTCAAGATTTTCTCAAAACCACTAAACCCAATGTTTTATTTTGGCTTTCTGAGGAGGGTTTGAAGGGCAGCAGCTTTGTCCCCAACTCAGAGATCACAAACAGAGAAGAGTGGAAGTAGAATGGCATCAAATATTCCCAATGTTCACCACCACCACCACCCTGGCAGGCCTCTGGAGCCAGGGGTGAAACTTTGAACTGACATGTTGGTAAGGAAAGATGATGAAGTAGGCAGCAGGACAACCAGACCAGGAGCTAGGAGTATGTGACCATGGGTAAGTTGTTTTTTTCCCCCTAAATGTTTTATATTACCTGCACAGTTAAAATATTGCACTTTATTGCCAGTCTGAATTTTTCTAGCTTCAACTCATACCTGTTGGGTCATCTTCTACCTTTTGTCTGCCAGATTGAAAGCCCATGATCAAAGTTTTGTTCCCTATCTAGGCACTTATAAATTGGGATCTAAACACCCCTTAACCTTTTGCTTTATTAAACTAAATAGATTGATCTCTTTGAACCTGAGTCTTTCACTATAAGGCATGTTTTCCAATCTTTTATTCAACCTTGTGGCTCCTCTCTGAACGATCTCCAATTTACCAACATCCCAATGCCAAATGCAGAGGTAATATAACCTCCATATTTCTAGTTGAGAGCCTCCTGTTTATACATCCAAAGATTCCATTAGCCTTTTTGGCCAGTGTTGCACTGGGAGCCCATGTTTAGCTGATTAAATTATCCATCAAAACCTCCCATCTTTTTCAGCATCACTGCTTTCCAGGACAGAATTCCCCTTCCCTATGGCCTGCATTTTTTTCTTAAATGTATATATTTGGCTCTATGAAACCACACATAGCCTGCCTGTATCCACCTTACCAAGCAATCCAGCTCTCTATATATTAGTGATCTGGCCTCTTAGTTATTTAGCATTCCCCATCTTTGTGTTATCTGCAAATGGTATCAGTTATTACTTTGTTTTCATCCGGCACATTGATTAAAAATGTTAAATGGTGTACGGCCCAGGACCAATTCCTGGGTGAGCCCAGTAGAAACATACACTTGAAAATGATGATTCCCCATTTATAATTACATTTTATGACCTGAGACAAGGTGGGTGAGCTATCTTTTATTGGACCAACTTCTTTTTCAGGTCTGGAAACTTACTCAGAGTTGCAGCAAATCAGCATTCAAAATCTTGGTCCCGACTCTCTCTTGGTGAACACTTTATGTTCAGCAGCTACCTGATGACGTGTTCTGAAAAACTAGTCAGGAGCAAGCTATATAGAAATACAAGTACTCTTAAAATACATACAAACTTAATTACAGGCTGTATACGCGTAGAGCATTTGCTTTTAACCCTCTCTGTGCCAATGTCTCAATTTCCAAAATAAAATGTTGCTCCCTGGTAGATAAGTGCAGATGAATACAAGCATTCTGTTCCTATGAGGCTATATGAGTACCCCAGAACAAATGAGCATCCGGCAGGCCCCACAGATAGTAAACCTTAGTATCAAAGAAACTCTTCATACAAGGGAGCTAATTTTCTATAACTTATTTTTTGAAACGGCAACATTGAAATAAATATTTATTCACTAAATTTGCAACAGTTGACTATAAAAGCATCAAACAAATTGAAATATAAATCCACACATTACTTTCATATGCATTTACTAAAAAGCAGGGACAAAAGCAATCTCACTTGCATGAAACTGAAATGCATACTTCCCCCCACATACACCTTCACCCCAACACAAATAAAACAGACACAAAAATTCTGCACTTACAACTTCCATAGCATACAAGAGCTTTGTTCTCCTGGAAGCCCTCCATCACGACAGCCTGTCATTAAACTAAAGCTGATCTTTGGGACATAAAAAGGCACACACTCGAGCATGGAGGGTTTTTTTTGTTTAAAAATAAAATTGCACACACTCTACAAGGTATATTACTTTGGATAGGGCTTACTATATATTAACATTACTGAGAACCACGATTTTCCAGTCCTACATGCTAGACATCCCTCATTCTCAACTCCATGGAGCTGTCCTGTTTACTATCAGCTAATACTGAATATTTTGCTACAGTATTTATAAGGAGGAAAAACAAGGCTCCAGCTCACAATTTTAAAGGACTATCGTATCATTTAAAGACATTTGGTTCATCTGCTTGCTTCCTTATATAGACTCCAAGTGGATTCATTGTTTTTAATTTAGAACTAGAATTAAAATTAACACTTGCCATTGTGTAAGAGGTGGCAAAGCAGTCTTGGTAATGCCTCACTTCTCTTTGAAAATATAGACAGTAAATGGCCACTGCTCCTCCACTTTACTTTGATGTCTCTCATGCATGCACGCTCGCTCGCGCTCTCTCTTCCTTGCATAAGGAAATTATTTAGGGGCCCAAGATGAAGACATACTCAAATCTAGCATATTTAACCCTAATCTCTATTGTAAACTATACAGAATGTACAGACATTTTAAAAAACTTAAACATTATAATGTACTGTATATTGTACACCAAAAGAGAGAGCTTTTCTATTCTTCACTATTTTCAAAGAAAGCTGTGCAAACTCCTTCTGATATTACACTTAGATTTTGCATCTGTGATTTTAGACAGTTCCCTCCATATACCAGTTAAATGTGGTTGCAAACCATACGGCCAGAGAAATTACAATTGTTCAAATATTTTGGGATGCAAAAGAAAGTATTGTTTTCTCTGGGATTTGTGACAGTTAAAATGTAATAAACTTTTTGTTTTTCAGAGCATAAAGCAGATATGCTACTTTGCAAGACCCTTTTATCTACTCCCTTAAGGTTTGCTAAACAACGTGGAATGTTACAAAAATACATTGTGAATATTTGGTGTGCAACTGAATTCAATCACATAATTGTTACATAACTTGACTCCATTGAAGGCTAATGCTGCTATTGATGCAGTATGCCCCCTCAACTCCCACTTAAGTAGTTAAGGGCTACACCTTATGTACTGCATGTTAAAAAGTTGGACCTAGAGTGTGGGGAAGTTAAAATAGACGTAGCTTTCCAGAGTAAGTGGGTTTTTTTAATAAAGCTATTTCTTGTCAATGGATAATAAATAGAATACTGGGTTAGTTTTGCAAGATGTAATGGCTCTAAGGGAACACTTTCCCCTTTCCCAGTACACTGTTTCAAGCTGTGTACTGTTTTTAAGATGGCACTGGAACACCTAAGAACTTGCATTTTTACAGGAACAAGAGAAAACAATAGTGTATAGAATAATTCTCCAGAACTGACTGACTCAACTGGTTTAGGAAAAGTTTATACTTTGCTTCACTTCCTCAGTGATATTTTTTGAGGCTGTGTTACCTTTCCTTGGTAAGAGGTTAAGCTACTGAAAGAATAAATTTATAACAGTCATAGAGTTTAAGGCCAGAAGGGACGACTACATCATCAAGGCTGTCCTCTGCATCACATAGGCCACCACCACTCAGCAACTGCTCACAATGGAAATAACACACAAGTGTTACAACCCGCAGGAGTCTAGATTTAAGTGCCACAGACACATAATCTGCAGCCTTTGCTTCCCCCAACACCATTTTTATAATGTATTTTAATGATTCTCTTTATTAATTTAAAACAAAAAAAGCTGTGTTATGCATTGGGCTAAATCCCATTGAAACTGGTGGGCATAACAGCTGCCCTTCCATGCAGGCTAAGTGAGGGCGCAGTTAAATGCCTGTGTTTAATAATAACTGAAACACTGGTGGCCACAGTCCAACACTAACCTCCATGGGTAAGACTGGCTAAGCAGAAGCTGTGCCATGCAGTCTGAGGGGTTGCTTGGGGACCGATATAGCAAATGCAGGGGCTGGGGCACTGACTGGTGGAGCTGTGTGTGTCTGAGGTGTTTTTAGCGTGACAGAAGAACATGCCAAAAGCCAGAGCAGAAAAACCAAGAACAGTCAAAACAAGCACTGGGTGCATGGTTCTGAGCAAAGCTAAGGCCATATCTACACTATGGGGACTATTGTGACATGACCATCGTGCGGTCGCTCTGCTGACATAACCCTGTAGCATAGTTGCAACCTACAGTGACAAAAAGGTTTTGTTTCCTCCTCCCCCCATTGCTGTAAGACCACCACCTCCTTGAGCAACAATAGCTAGGCTGACGGCAGCATTGTTTTGTCAGTGTTGATGTGGCTACACTTGGTGGTTAGATTGGCAGGGAAGTAGCTCCTCCTTCCCCTGCCCGGGGGGGCCGGGGGGGGAGCAACGTAGCTATGTGTTAAGTGCCGCCCAGGCTTGAGAGAGTGCTTGTGGGCTAAGTGCTGATTGGAAATGGGGCTTGGAATTGTAAGCAGAGACGTTGTCTTTTGTTGTTTGAGTCCTGCTGCATTCAGGGAACCAGGACTTGGCTTTTCTTTGTAAATAAAAGAGTGCATCAAATAAACCACCTGATGCTATCACCAATTTCACTTCTGACTTGGAATGTCCACGAGACTCCCTCTGCCCCTCTCCCCCCCAAGTTTTTGTCTAACCGTTCAGGTCAAAGGGGGTAATGCCTGCACAGGGCCAAATCCGGCTCACCCGCCTCATCCAATTAGTGCTATTAAAATCAGTGATACTATATAAAATGTCAGAGAGATTCCCCCCCCCCCCAGCAACATTACGTAATGAAAAGAGAGAGTAACCCAGGGAGTTACTTTTAATTATTTTTAGTGCTCTGCTTCTTCCCATACCCTGAATACTAGTCAAGTCAGCATATTGCTGTACAGAAATGAGAAGTCAATAATCTCAGGCTGATATCTAATAGCACAGTAGCAGCTGCTAGAGTTGTGTGACTTTGCAACCAAGTTCAGTAGCAGATGCCTGCATGTGTCAGCGCAATGGTTGCTAATAGGAAGCAGTGTCGTTTGCGGAGGGGGGTGGGGTATGAGGGGGAATATGCCATTACATTCTAGACAAAGACAAACCATTTGCATAACTAACTGAAACATAAAATCACACTAAAAACTTGGAGCCAAAAAAGGTGTAAGAATTTGCTAACAATCCAAGATACTTTTTTTTTAAAGATTATTTTTTTAGACAAATACCACTTTAGTGGCAAATCTTTATTTAAAAGGCTGAAACCAATGCCAGAGAGTTTTTTTTAACATTGCTTTTATTTAATAGATACGGGAACGCCAGCTGTCCAGACACATTTGGCATCCATTAAATAATCTGCAGTGGACCTCCCTACTCCTCGCAGGACTGCCATCAATTAGTGAGTGAATTCCTTTTCCATGCGTGCACTCAAACACACTGACTGGATGTTTCTGTTGCAATCATCAATAGTGAAATAATTAATACTGTTGCATTTAAATGGTCACCATCAGGTTTCTTAGTTTTTAGAATGGAACAAGTTGCCTCTCAGAGCCATTGTGTCAAGTGGTGTACAGAACCAGGATGGCAGACCAGCATCAGTTATACTTGGGTCAATTTTGAATGTTTTTCTTTGCAACCACAGTGCCTGGAGGGGTTTAGTTTGTTTTGGGGTTTTGTAATAACTAAAAATGAGGTTCTGGAGCATAAGGTAAGGTTCTTTGGCAAATTCTAGGGTATGAAATGTGGACTACATAGGACCCTGCCCCTATCATGCTTTCTCAACTACTCAGCAAGGGCCCTTAAGGCTTTGTCTAGTGTAGCAAAAGGCCAGGAAGGGGGGGGGGGGAGGAGGAGAGAAGAAGAGGTTGGCCAATCCAAGGGAGAGGTTTTGAAACCAGTCTACATTAGCTGTAAATGTGTTTAAAACCACTTAATTAAAATGTTAGGTAACATGTTTAAAAATAACCCAACCTTTTTTCGTAGTTTAAGTCTCCTATGCCCCTTATATTTGACATAAAGCCCATAGTGGCTCAGATTTTAAAAGGGTGGAGAGACTCCTGCTAGAAGAATCCTAGTGAACTTAATATCTAGCCATTTATCTTCTCAAGATTCTTTTGCAAAATAAACTTCTACAGAATAATGGCAGAAGAGCTCTGAGGAGACTGGAGTGAAAGCTGACATTGAAGATGTATGTGCACCTAGGCTTATCTTGTTTTCTTTACAGTCTATCAAAGGATTAATACTGCTCAAGTTTCATTTTCTTTTAGTGCTATATAGGAATAGCAGTTGTGTGACTTGCTAAGGACAGTGTCTCTTTGAGTGTCTTTCAGTGTACAATATTTACAATAAAAATCCCAATTAAGAAACTTGCATGTTAATGTACATGTTACATTACAAAACTCAGAAATATACTTACATAAACCAAAGTAATAGATATTATTCATATTAGCCAACTTAGATTAGGGCTGAGTCAAAACATCTAAAATAACTGTAAAAAGTAAGATGTTTCAAAAACGTATTAGAGACCACTTAATTCCTGAGATTTTTTCCCCATCTCAAATTCTTTCCCCTTGACAAAGAACACAGAAAGGGAAGTTACATTTAAGTTAACTACACATAAACACAAACAATTTCACCTGTATTGGATGAAAATGTACATCTAGTTCCTCTCTAATTAAAATACATTTTCTTCCCAGTGACAATTTTCTGGTGATGCACAGCAGGATTTCTACATGTGATTACAAAGTCTGCTTAGGTTACTTAAAATGTTTAAACACGGAGCTTGACTTTTCACTGATAAATCCAGTTTTATGTGAAAAGGATTCCTAACAAAGCTTCCAAACAATGATTTGATTAGCTGATTGGCCCCCCAGTTGGTCAAGCAGATGGCCCAGCCCTAAGCTAGTTCTATTTCTAAAATAAATAAGAGTGTTGAAATTCTTTCACTCTTCCCTAAATGTTTTGCCACTCATCCGTTATCACTCACACACATGTTTCTGGGTTAGTTACAACCTCCCCATTTTCTTCAGGTTCATCTTTCAGAAATTGTTCCACTTCAATAGAGTCCACCTTGGCATCTTCAGGTGTTTTGTCTTCGGATTTGTTTAACTCTTCTCTTTCTGCTGCCTCCTCTTTTGTTTGTGGCTCTTCTGATTTTTTCTTAATACAGAAGAAATTTCCTAAACCCAGCACAAGGGCAGAAGTGGTAACTTCAACTCCAGCAATAATAAAAACAAACATGTACCTGCCTGTTGCATCCAAGAGTTTGCCTGAAAGACAAAATTCATAGGTAATTAACAAAAAATGCTTCTCCTGAAATTAAGTTAATGAGAATATTTTTTTAAACAAAACTAATTTTCCAAATGATTCGTAGAAGTGAAAATATCTTAGTCATACTGGCATTTTGAGGGAAGATGTTCAAAAGTACCTAAGAAATTTAGTAATACAGGTTCACTGAAAGTCAGTGAATTTTTGAAAATGTTACCTGTGAAGTATAATTAATTTTTAAAACGAGTAAAAATAGTTTCACATATCTTATATGCCTTTAGGCTCCTGGCTAGTGTTAGTGGTTTTACAGTTGCACTTTTCTATTTTTTAATTTTTTCCCCCTCCCGTTTCTGTGTGAAAGACTCACACTAACAAAGGGGGTTAACTGCTAAACTAATTATGCATGTGGTGATAGGGATGAAACTGACTATACAATGTTCTGTCAAATGGGCATGGTAACAAACTTTTAAAATAGCCAATTTCTTTCAAGTCTATTAATATTCCATAACAATCGGTAACAAAAGACCAGAATGAAGTGCAATGTAAGTCAGTGTTGGTTTCTTTTTAAACAACATATAAGGAGTCTGGTTTTGCAATCTGGCCTTCACTGCACTTCTCTGTTTGCACATGAAATTTTCCAGGCCCCCAGTTTATATATAGAAATGTATGTACTTGATTGCACTTGCAAATCATGATTTTATATATCCATCTACCAGAAGTTATTCCCACAATTGTGTGTCTCCAACATGTGCACACAAAGAGGGAAAAGACTGGCTTTTAAAATACATGGTTCAAAATTTGTAGATGCTTCTGTTTTTATAGTAAATGCATTTTTAAGGCATTTAACATAACGTTTGTTGACATCAGACAAATAAACGCACGTATTGGGAGAGTATTTTTAACACATTTTTTTTCAGCTTGTAGAATAGGGTTTAGGAATGCTCCTTGTTATAATATCAACTTTAAAATATACTGAATTTTTTAAATGTCCTGAAACTTCCAAAAAAAATCAACCCATAACCCACAATCATTATAAGATGGGCTAGAGCTGGCCATGATTGCTTAGACCGAACACAAGGCAGCTATTCAGACATTTCAAAGCAGAATATTTGCATGGATAGCTAATGCCTGTACTCCTTACTTCTGCCTTTCACTCCTGATAGCATTTTCCCTGCCTACCCCCGGTGCTGCATTTTGTATGCTTTCAATTACTAAGCAGAATCTGGAGCACAGAACTGTCTCACAAGTCAGCTTCTTAATTCAAATTCAAATTTAGGTGGACTCAGGGGTAGGTGGATTATTAAAGTGGCCACTGGGCCCTCAGTTGCTGGGAAAGGTTTTCTGGTTTTATGGGAAACTAAATTAAAGAGGAAGAGAGATAAAAATTGCAAAAAACCCAAAAACAACAACAAAAACCTCCACAAATAAAACCTAATCTTTATCTTCCCATTCTGATCCAGGCTGGTTACTACAGAGTAAAAAGTTCTATTGCATGAAGTCACGAGCATGTTTTTTTCCAAAATTATTTTGGATACATGCCACTATCATCTGGTCTGCAGGACTCTGCAGTGCATTCTGCATGGGCTTGCAGAGAGGAGTGGGGCATGAATGAGATTAGACAAGAAAGAATGCAACGCAGGGCTGGAGTCCTTTTACCAAAACGGGCTCCTCCATGGTGAGGATCTTTGAATCTTGCTAAATTCTTGGCCTCAGCAACATTCTGTGAGAATGCATCTGTCTAATTAAGTGCTGTGTGAGAAAATAATTTCCTTTGATCAGTTTTGAATTTCCCACTTCTCACTTCCTTTTAATGTCCTCTTGTTCTTATACAATGAACTAGGGAGACCAGAAGCTCTCAATCTGCCTTCTCTATATTATTATTTTATATATTTTGACCACTGTCCCCTCTTCTTGGCTCCTTTCTAAGATGACAATCCCAATCTTTTCAATCCCTCTTCATGAGAGAGTTTTTTTCATGACACTACAGTAAGAACCTCAGAGTTACGAATACCTTGGGAATGGACGTTGTTCGTAACTCTGAAATGTTTGTAATTCTGAACAAAATGTTATGGTGGTTCTTTCAAAAGTTTACAACTGAACATTGACTTACTACAGCTTTGAAACTTTACTATGCAAAAGAAAAAATGATGCTTTTCCTTTTTTCCTTCTTTCCTTTTTTTTTTGTAGTTTACGTTTAACATAGGACTGTACTGTATTTGCTTTGTTGTTGTCTTGATTGTGTATTTCCGGTTCCAAATGAAGTGTTCATAAGTCTAATGTTTGTAACTCTACAGTTCTACTGTAATTACTGACCCCATTAAGTTTTCCTCCTTCTTCAGATCCCCCATGGAGAGGTAGAATATGCTCCACTGGGTTTTTAAATAGGGAGAGAGGTTCCAGAGATGGCCCTGAACCAAACCCCAACTCCAAACTTTAAAAAAGTTGTGAACTTTCTGTCTTAAGCCCATCTCTGATTCTAACAGCAAGAAGTCATATGAGTGTGTGCATCATTAGATTACTGGTGTGTACTTCTTGGGTGATTGTTACTTGGCTTTCTCTCTTGCCTTACAACACAGGTAAGTAGGCACCACTGGCTGAACAATCCAAATAGTGTTAAACTCTGAATTGAATGGAATATTTACCTGCTGATGGTGGGCCAATGAGAACAGCTAAAGCTTCAGCCAGAAGCACCAACCCAATGGCACTGGAAAACTTCTGAGTACCAACAATAGCCATGAGAACTTCAAACTGAAGAGCGCCTACCATTCCATAGGAAATGCCAAAGAAAATACAGAAGACAACCAAGCCACCATAATTGTTAGACATGGAACCCATGAGATCTGTAAAACCATTAAAAATCATAGCAAAACTAAAGAGGTAGACACAGCGTGGTCTGACCCACTTCAGACCAGCTATAATTCCACAAGTAGGCCGGGCAAAGATATCAACAAATCCAAGGATGGTCAGAAGAAAAGCTGATTTGGTATCTGGATATCCCAAATCCTTGGCATAGCTCACCACAAAGACTGGGGGCACAAAGAGGCCCAGCACCATGATGGAGGCAGCTACAGTGTAGATTAAAAAACCACCATCTTTAAAGACACTGAAATCCAAGAGCTTTTTCTTTGTTTTCTTCTCAGTAACTTCTTTAGCAGCTTCACCTTTCTTGGGAGGCTCCAATGGTCTCATTAACGCCCCACAAACACAGCAGTTGAGCAGCATCCCTCCCAGTATAAGGAATCCCCCTCGCCATCCATACTCATGTTGCAGTATTTGCCCCAGAGGAGAGAGGGCACAGAGAAACACAGGACTTCCAGCAGCAGCAAGCCCATTAGCTAAAGGTCGGCGTTTGTCAAAGTAGCGATTTAACATAATAAGCGATGGCTGGAAGTTGAGTGCCAGACCCAAACCTGAAACAGAGCACACAAAAGTCAAGCCTCAGCTGCAGTGTCTATATCAGTGGTCCCCAAACTGTGGCATCCGCCCTCCCCAGGGGGCGCTGAGGAATGTTGGGGGGATGTGGGGTGGGGTGGGGAGAGTGCGCCACCCAGCCCCGCCCCCAGCCTAGCTCCAGCTGCACCTCCACTCTACTCCACCCTCTGCTTCACTCCCAGCTCAGCTCCAGCTCTCCTCTGCCCCCTGCTCCGCCCCCAGGCTAGCTGTACCCTCATTCTCTCTTCACCCCCTGGCCAGCTTCACCTCTAGTCCCAGCTCCTCCCCCATCCCCAGTTCTTCCCCTAGCTACGCCTTCAGCCTAAGCTCCTTTTCTGAGCCAACTGTGCAGTAATGGAAGTGAGGCATTGACAGATTCCATTACTGATAAGGGGGGTACACAACAGCAAAAGTTGGGCACCACTGGTCTATATGACAATCTCCAAAGTTACAACATTCTTTGATTCATAAATGAGGACAGAAAAAGGTCAGGCTTTTCCTATTTCTATTAGAGGAAAGATTCCAGAATAATCAAAAACATTTAAAAATGTTCCATCATAATATTATTCCAGTACACAATGGCTAACATAACAGAAGGGCATATTTGTTAGAACAAATCTGACTAGTTCCTTCCAGGTTGAACAGGACTCTTCAGAGAAGAGTTACTGCAGGGAATTCCTTTTTGGGTGTTGGCTGGTGAGTCTTG
>ML675637.1:23657790-23688548 GCA_007922155.1 Mesoclemmys tuberculata
GACTAACACAAAACAGGTTCTGAGTTCTTTAGCCAAGAAATCATGAGCCTTTAATATAAAAAGAATAATCAAAGACTGATATTTACTAACACTGAAGAAAAATGGGCAGTGCTCAGAGATTATGATTCAAACTGCAACAGACATAGTTAGATATAAAAATAAAGCAAGAATTGGCTAAACCAAGAGATGTGGCAAAGAAAAGAAAGAAAGGCACTGAAAGGAAAAGTTCTGAATGCTAAGACCAACTAAATATTGGAAAAAACAAAGCAGTGAAAAACAACATAATGAAAAATAAGTGGAGATATGTTGAAGACCTAGCAGCTGAAAGTGAAACTGCTGCTCTGATAGGAAACCACAGTGTCATTTACCAATTGACTAAAACCCTGTGTGGAAATTTCAAAATAGAAAATGGGCCAATAAAAAGTAAAGATGGAAAAATGCTTACAACTTAGGTAGAACAGAATAACAGATGGGTGGAGCATTTCAAAGAAGTCCTCAATAGGCAAGCCCAAACTCATCATCAGAGTTCAATTAAACAAGCAAACCTGATAAACTTGACATTAACATTAGTCTAACCTATATGTCAGGCTGGAGTAAAGAACCTGAAAAACAACAAAGTGGGAAATGATAAAATCACAGGAGAAATGCTAAAAGCACTGGACACTAATACCCTAACAAAACTGGCAGAGCTTTTCAGTGAACATTGAGAGAAAAGAGAGCTCTCGTGGCCAGTGGAAACATGGGATAATTGTCAGAATACCCCAAAACAGTAATCCTAATCACTGTAGCAACTGGCAGTCTTCTGTAGTGTAATACCATACAGAATGAAAGAAGCAATGGATGCAAAGCTTGGGGAAGAACAGGCTTGATTCAGGACCAAGAGATCGGTGTAGATCAGATTTTCACACTAAGGACATCAAAGAAGGATGTTTAGAATAGCAATACTATTCTATACAAATTAAATATCAATTTAATTTATTTTCAAATGAGATTTGATAACCTGCATAGGCATGAATTGTGGAATATTCTGCAGTTTGATGGAATTCCAGCTAGTCATCAACATAATCAACCTATGTACAGTGACACAAAGTCTGCTGTAAGAATGAACAACCAGAGAACAGAGTGGTTCAACTGGACACTGGTGTGAAATTGGGCAGTGCTGTTGGTTGGGATTGCTTTAAACTGACTGATGAAGTGTTTTAGCAATACAAACACTGGCATAGCATAGGTAGATGGCAAATGTTTAGAAGACTAGACTTTTCTGATGATACTGCTCCATTCAATAACACCCCTAAAAAGCTACAAAGACAGACATCGTGGCAAAAACAGGAGGCCAAAGCAGGGCTCAAAATCAGTTATGCCAAAACAAATATCCTTGAAACCTAGATGTCAAGTATAATGTCATACTGGAAGGCAAAAAGTTCAAGAAAGTAGAACAATTCATTTACCTGGGCAGTACCATAATAGCCAACAGATCTCAAGAAAGAAGTGGCATCAAGGTTAGGAAAGGCATCCGTAGCATTCACTAAACTCAACATCAGGAAATCAAATATATACAGTATCAAAACAAAACTGAGACTTTTCAATTAACGTATAATCTCCGTGCTAACAAATGGCTACGAGAGTTGGAGATCTATTAAAAAGTTAGAAAACTAGATGCCTTAGATTTAGAAAACAAGTGCCTATGAAAGATTCTGGGTACTGGATTTAGAGAGTTACCAACAGAGATCCAAAGAATTACCAACTGGCAGCTTGTTTTCATTAGCATTAGAAGGAAGCATTGGACATATTGTGGCAGGTACTCTGAATGCCAAGACACAAACTTGCACCTGAAGCTGTCAAATAGAAACCACTGGTGTGGGGAAACAAAAGCACCCAAGAAAAAGCTTTAGAAGACGCCTTATCAGGAAGGACAGAACCATCATCTCAACACCATAGAGCAGATGGAAGCAGCTAATAAAGAGCAGGATGTTCATGCTAATGAGAGAGAAGGATGGAAGGGACAGGTTTCTGCCCTGTACATCAACACTGGCAAGAGAAGGCTATACTAATAAATAAATAAATAAAACTATTTCCAGGACCTGACCTTTATTTTATTTCCCTGCTTGCCTGGCTGTTGTGAGGGAAATAGATGGCAAATTGAGTGAGCTAACAGACTGCTCACAACCAGGCCTGTCACATGTTGCTACCCAGCCCTTCACTTACTGACTGAAACCTCCTAGTGAGGACCTCCTGTCCTCAAGCCACGCCTTCTTGCATATAAAATCAGATCCATGGAGTGTCAGAGAAGATTCAATCTGACTATGAGCAGTGCTGCAGGTGGTGACCCTTCAAACAGTTCAGCCATCTGCAGGCAGTTACAGACCCATGCTGGACCACTATATCCACTTCTCTCCACCAGCCCTTTACCAAAGGTGAACACCAGATTATGGTAGAACATTTGGGGCAGGGAGGAAGGGATAACCAGCTCATCAAAGTGAAAAAACAGGACACATGATATGGCAAGGAAGAGTGGTGAAGGGGACAGTTTATATGTAAGTCAGGAAGGTGGGCATAGCAGGGTGTGATGAAGTGGAGAAACTGCCCACCAGCATAGCAGGGGTTAAGGAGAGCCTTTGGGCACAGCGAGCCCTGCCCCATTATACCTGCAACCAATGCCGCGCCTGGAAGGGATAGAAAAGGAGAGAGCCTGGGCCAGTTCAGGGCTGACTGATGAAGAGGAGGGAGTTAGCTGCTACTCTGCCTGATAGGAAGACCCACTAGTCTGTGAGCCAAGGCAGCTCCATGTGAGCATGTTTGGTCTCCCAATCAAGTGAGGTTGTGGAGGAGACCTAGCAGACTGAGGTAAGTGGATGATTACAATCCCAAGACATTGTGGGGTTTGGCTGCACCTAACTTCAAGCTGCCCTACTTGAAGGATCCTGGAACAGTGGCAGGCTGCCACCTAAAATCTAGGAGAGGGTGCCATGGGAGACAAGCCACCCAGCAAACTGAACTATGGGGTCACACCCCAAACTGAAGGGACTCTGGTAGGAAGTAGCCCTAGGCAGTGGATCTAGACTCCTTGTTTGGCGTGCACCCTGTTCAGGGGTCAACTCACATAGGGCCCTGGGCTGGGAGCTGGTGGAGTGGAAGGATCTAGGTTCCCCTATTCCCACTGCCTGAAAGCCTGAGGCACCTTGGCCAATGAAACAATGGTCCGAAAGTTAGGTGTACCAACCACTAGATTGTATGGTTACACATGGCTTTGGCAATTGGAGAGAGAGGGGGTGGAAGGAGAAGAGTCCAAACTACTCTCTTATCAGCTGAGCTATCCCCACATCTTCTTTCAGAATAAAACTGAACAATTTACAGTAAAAAGCAGGGTAAAAGAAAACAATCCCTATACTACTCAATTCATTTTTACCATTTTCTCCCAGTATCTGCCCCCTCTCTTCTCTGTAGCTGGATGCCCAAAACATTTAGAAAAGAAAAGTCTCCTATTCTCCCATCTTCTGTCTCTGGTGTCTCCATTCTCTCCTAGATTTTTTTTTTTAATGTTTTGGCTTTCGTCCCCTTCCATACTTTCCCTCTGCTCATTGCTCCCTCCTTCAAACTATTCTGTTTTCCAATGCCATCCCTAAAGTGATCGTCCCCTCTTTGTCATACTCCCTCACTTTTTTCTTATTTGCTGTCAGTCCTTTGAGACCGCATGAGGGGGAGAGAAAGTTCACTGATGCCCTACTCTAATCAGATGTTCATAGCTGATGCTGGCATGTAGCTTCCAGCAGATGGTGGAGCTGTGGTTGAGCTGTTGGAGGAGCAGAGGCTGAAGGAACTAGGTCTGTTTAGTCTGCAAAAGAGAAGAATGAGGGGGGAATTTGATAGCAGCCTTTAACTACCTGAAAGGGGGTTCCAGGGAGGATAGAGCTAGGCTGTTTTCAGTGGCAGATGACAGAACAAGGAGCAACAGTCTCAAGTTGCAGTGGGGGAGGTCTAGGTTGGACATTAGGAAAAAGTTTTTCACTAGGAGGGCGGTGAAGCACTGGGATGGGTTACCTAAG
Organism: Mesoclemmys tuberculata; assembly: GCA_007922155.1. Taxonomy (NCBI): domain Eukaryota; kingdom Metazoa; phylum Chordata; order Testudines; family Chelidae; genus Mesoclemmys; species Mesoclemmys tuberculata. Next base: position 23,661,834 of record ML675637.1, read on the forward strand.
GAGGTGGTGGCATCTCCATCTTGACAGGTTTTTAAGCTGCGGCTTGACAAAACCCTCACTGGGATGATTTAGCTGAGGTTAGTCCTGCTTTGAGCAGGGGGTTGGACTAGATACTTCCTGAGGCCCCTTCCAACTCTAATATTCTATGAGGCTGGCTGTGCCCAGGACTACCTGTATGTGGATCTAACTCTGCCGGGGACAGGAAAGGTGAGCTCAAGGGAAGGTCTTCTGTTGGCTCAGTGTGGGAAGAACAATCCTGCTGGATAATACTTGAGGTACATGCTATTAATTTTTCTATCCTAGTCAGCCAGTGTCAGTTGCTGCCCCCAGTCTGCATGGGTTACAAAAATCCCGACAGATCAATGGATTTTTCTAAAACCTGGTGGGAGGATCAGTGGAAGTAGGAGCAGCCCTCATTTCCTGGGACACCTGCCCTTCCTGCGAGGGGGACAAAAGGAAGCCTGTTGCGGGGGAGGAGTGGCAAAAGACAAAGTGAAGGAGTGTAGCAGTGAGGGAAGGGGAGAGCCGCCTGGGGGAGAGGCATGACAGGGAGCAGAACACCAGCACAGATGTGAGCGAGGGAACGGGGGATAGGAAAAGCAGCAGGAGGAGACCGAGAAAGGAAACCCCAGGCACCTGCGCCTGCAGCGGGCGCTCAGACGGGGAGGCTCGCACGGGGCGTGGGTGGCCGGGCGGAAGTAGCCAGGCGCAGCGGTTTCTCCCCAAACTGGAAAAGCAAGGGCCGGGCGGGGCCGGGCCCGGTCACCGACCGCAGACCCGGCTGCTTTCCTGCCGCCTGCGCGGTGACCCATGGAAGCGTCGCCGCGGCAGCGCCCCGCTTCCCCCGGCCCCCTCGCCGCGCGTCGGGAGTCCCGCGGCAAGGCGCAGGGAGCGCTGCGGCCGGGCGCGGCCTCGCTCTGCCGAGCCGCTCAGCGCGGGCGGGCACGTCCCCAGCTGCCCGATACCAGACACCGGGCTGGTGAGACGTGACGGACGTGACGGGCGGCGCAGAGCCGCTCCCGTAATTACCAGCCACGCTCGCCGCCAAATGGGGCTTCACGCGCTCCCGGCCCGGCCCGGCGCTCATGGACTTGTCCCTATTATTCACCCCGCTGCCGCTCTCTGCCCCAAGCTGCCTGCTCTAGAGCCCCCCTCTCTCCAGTCACCGCCGCAGGGACCCACTTTCTCATTCGCATGTGCTGCACTAATGGCAAATTAGCGCCCACGGGGTAAGTGAGAGTGTATGTCGTGGGTCTTGTGCAAACAAAGCAACTCTGAAAACTGCTCTCGGCACACGTATGCTTCCCGTTTGCTGTATTCCATAAACGAGCCTGCTTGCATTCGCCCATGGTGTACTGCGTGCTTAGTAGCAGTGCTCAAGTTGTAATGAAAGGTGCTGGAGACACTACTTTTAAAAACAAAAACAACCAGAAAGAACCATTCATAAAGGATGCAGCAAGCTCAGGTGCAGGGGCTATTAACTGCTAAGCCTAGAGGTGCTGGGGCTCAGCCCTAGCAAACCATGGCACACATGAAGCACTGTTTAGTATAAAAAGACACTGCTTTACAAATGGGTTGAAATGGAGCATTCAGGAAATAGATTTTTCAGCCCAAGAATATAACATTTAAATTAGCTATATTGAAATAATAAGGACTCCTCGTATGGATTGACGTTATACTTCCATATCTCATATTAATGTTATTACGTGTATGAAGAGAACATCAAACAATCCCAGATACAACTGAAAGCTCCAGAAACTCTGAAGGGCCCTGTCCTATGTTGGAAAATAAGCAATCCTTCTTCCCCTGGTATGGTTATTTAGCCCTCACAGAGCAGACCAAACCAGTACTTGATTCAGAAAGCACTTTTGTCCTTATTTGTTCTGGTCTACATAGGCTGGCTAACCACATTTGTATTAAAAAGAGAAGTGGTCTTTGAAAATATGCTCATTTTCTACTGTAGATATGAAAATCAGGGCCTAGGTGCTGATAAGCCATAATTAGAACTGAAGCCAAGAGAGCTGCAAGCACCCAGAACTACTGAAAAATCAAGCATTTAGGTTCCATTTGGAAACAGCAAAATCAGTTACTCTTCCCCCTCCCCCACAAAAGTTTCAAAAATATAGGACTAGAGCTCAAAATAAAACAGCAATTGTAACTTTGAAGATTACATTTTAAAAAACTAGTCTAACTGATTCACGTCTGAGATTAATCTTAATCCATTGCTAATTCTCCTCTATATTAAACATTAATTGATGTTAGAAAAGTCAAAGACCTATTATCTCTGAATTTAAAGAAAGCAGACAATGAGCTGTCTGCTAGATTAACACCTTCAATCATGCACAGCATATTTTAGAAAGGAGATTTACTAGTCATACCCAAAAAGTTGTCTTTCAACAATGCAGTGTTGAGCTCTCAGTGGCCACTGGCACGTTGTCCACTTCTTTAGCTGCTGCTGCTACCACCAGAGGAGCAGCACTGGTGGTAGCAATGGCTGAGAAACTTTAAGGGAAAAAGCTAGTACAGACAAGAACTAAACTAACTGAGAGATTGGGGAAGACGCCCTCTATTGGCAGGTTACTCAATTGCCCATTACAGGGGTTCAAGCACCTTTCTCTGACGTAGCTGGCTCTGGCTGTACTCAGAGATGGAAAATCAGACTAACTGGGTTTATGCCCCTCTCCAAGGAAAGCTAGTCTAATCCAGTCTACCAATTCCTGTATACCTATGTGTAATGTTTACATTTCAGCTATTAAACTGCATGCTTTAGTAGTAATATGAGGAATGGGAAGTTCTGTATGTTTCTGCTCTCCGAATTGCCAGTGCCTATTCCCTTAGAAACCAGTTTAGGAACAAATATGTTGGGACTAGCTGAGTGATCTCAGTATTATGCAGGGTGCTGTAGGAGTGTCAAGTGCTGGTTTACAGTATGTAAAAGGAGAAGCCTTCTAATATAAAAACAACTTTTAAAACAGCAGTTTTATCACCTTGACATCTTTTACAGCCTGTGTAGCCATATCTCATGGTGCAGGGACTGAGGCACACATTTTTAAAAGTATTTAGGTATTGCACCACTCAGCATTCCAAGGCCTAACTGATTTAGGAGCCTAGCCTTGGTTACCAAAAGTAAAGCAGATCTTTGATTAGTAGCATTAGAGCAGCACTTGGAGTAGCACTATTTGAGATTAGGACCCAGCTGTGTGGCTTGGTCCTGTACAAATGCAAAGGAAAGATGGTCCAGACCTGAGAGTGATGAGACCCAAGCTTAGTAGATTAAAGATTGGAAGCTGCTTAATACTATGGTGATGGGGGCCATATAAGTACTTAGATGGACAGAAGAGATGGTGCCTACCCTGAAACTCTTAATCTAAATGGACAAAACAGCCAAAGAATGTATTAGCCCCAGTTTACAGTTGGGAAATGGAAACTCAGAGGCTGACTTCACCAAAGTCATATGGGAAATTATGACCTCTATAGAGAACAACTAATTTTCATTCCTCAAATCTCCAAGGAAAGATGTCCCCCCTTAAAGCAACCCTACTTCATACTGACACACTTTTCAAGTCTGCCTACTCACTCCTGCACCACAACACAAATCCACCTCTATTCTGACACTTTACTGAATTACTATTTTTATTTCACATCTTGATTGCTATGACTTCCTTTTCAATAGCTTCCCAGAATCCTTCAGATCCAAGCTCTAACGTATTCAGACTGCTAAAGCTGTCCTCGCTGACTCTCTTTCTCACGCCCTCCCTCTATCCCCAAAGACAACTACTGACATCCTATCCACCAGACCCTTCTAACTATCTCAGTGACTGTCTCTCCGCCTATGCCCACTGGAGCCTTTGTTTCTACCAATTGTGGTTTCCATTCTTCCATGAATGATAAATTCCTCACATCTGCTTTTTGAAACAGTTTGCCAGTCTCTGTTCCCCTTCTCTCTTTCAAAATCCCCCAGTCTGATCAAAACCTATGCACCAATTCTATGCCATCTAGCTGTTCATCAGCCTGTGCTGTTCCAGAAATAAAACTAGCTGAAGACCCTAATATAAATCTGGACCAATACAGTCAGCAGTGTTGATGTAGCTTTCTTTATATCAACAAAGCTAGAAAGAGCATTTGTCAATTATTTTCTTTAACAGAGTTCAAGAACAGCCATAAATCCAACTATCACCCTATGAACCATTAAAGTGTAATTATGTAAACAAGGTGTCATGGACTTCCTAGCTTACTGACATTTGCTAATTTCTATGTCAAATGTGCTTAATGTACAAATAAGCAGATTCCCTTCCCTAATGCTTGTGCTTTTACACCACATCCACCACCATTGTATCTAAGTGCCTTACTGTCAGCATCACAAACTCCCCATGAGAACTGACAATCAAACTATGTCCCTTCTGTCTTTCTACATAACTAGCTAAAGGCTAATTTATTAATTCAGTGGCACCTGCATAGCCCCAATAAAACTCCATTACCTTCAGTATGTCTGCAAAGGTAGAAATTACTGGACCTGTAACTAGAGTTGAGTACATAATTGTGTTGATGATACATGAGAAGGACTAGAACTTAAATCTCTTTGCTGGAGCTGTGCTCGCTCTGCAGTGCTACTAAAACTAACAAATAGTAGGAAAAATTGGCACAGCTTCAAGGCAGGGGCTACCTTTATTTTATGTTGTATGACAAGCACAAAAAAAAAAAACCACATTGCCAAACAAATAATACCAATAAAGGCTCAAGTCCTGCAAATACTTATGCACATTTGATTACTCATCCTGAATATCATGGGACTGCTCAAGTATATGGAGCTGTTCAAATGCATACGTGCCTATGTCAAAAACAAATATGCCTGAATATAGAGGAAGAGGTCTGTTGCGTAAGAAGGTAGAATTTTACTCAGTCTGTTTTCAGAGTAGAACTCTACAGTGTCACAATTTCAAAGTCTGTGAATTTATGCCTCAAGAATGTACACTTCATTCACAATTTAAGAATTTATACAATTGTCACTTTAGGGTAAAAGTGTCCTAAGTTATTACTTCCAACTTGTACTAACCTATACACACAGACTTCTGTTCCAAACTCTTTCAAACTGCTGATCTGCCACTCCAAAATAACTGAACCACCACTTCATCAGACACAGACATTGCAAAACTTTAAATAGCTCACTATGCAACGCTGAGGAACATAAATTAGAAGTTCTCTGTATTAAGGACTCCTGCATCAATCACACTCCAGGTCCATTTCTATCTGTGTTCCAGGACCAGGAACTGGAGCCTTTAAAACATCAGTCTCTTTCTTTTGACTTTTCAAAAAGCCCAATAAAACAAAGAATAAGGCAAAACAATAACTCTGTGGGGGCAGCCAAACCATTTATTTGCAAAGTCAGTATACTCAGGAAGTTCCAAATCAAAGCACAGAGTCTGAATCTGTACAACAAGGAGGGCATAGATAGAATTTGTGCCTGTGTGTTGGAACAGACCCATCCTGGCTCTTGACAACCAGAACAGATTGAAGTTGTCTCAAGCTGACCACCAAAAAATGTAACCCCTTTGGAAAATGTTGGCCCAGGTAACTAAAGGTGTTCGAGTGCTGTGCTGAGATTATTTGTCTACTTTATAAAAGGGCATATTGGGATTGATTCTATTTAGTCTTCGATTAAGCTTGCTTTGCAGATTTTAGATTTTTCATTGAAATTCTGAATTTCAGTCATGCTAAAAGAAAGCTAGGGGGGAGAGAGGGAATTAAGAAGGGAAGGCTGGCTGGAATAAATTCTCAGCTCTCTGCTGTAGGTATAACTAGTAGAAGAGTCACATGAAGCCCAGAAAAAAAGGAATGAATCAGTAGCAACAGCCTCCCTGATGAAGGACGTGAACTCTTCCAGATGTGGCCGTACTCCCAGATGAAAACACTGGGAATAAAAGTTCCCAATACAGCAATAGACACTAAACAGCATCAACAGTTTTACCAGCTTCGTCGTTCTGTGCTTACGTTATAGCTACGGATTCATGCTCCGGATTGTTCTAGTCTTAACAATAACCTGGAGCGTTGAGACTAGAAAGGAGAGTTCCTTTTTTTTTAGCGTCATCAACACAAACACGGAACAAAACAACTTCCGAGAGTAACGTCTCCAGTTAATTGCCTCCAGCTCAGAACAATGCTCATCCGCAAATGAGCACCGCATCCTTTCCGAGCACTGGCGGAGCTACCAGACCCCGTGGAGTGCGTCAGCCACAGGAGCGAGCTCGCGTCGGGAGGCAAGTGGAGGGAGCAGCAGTGGCGCGCGGGATCATTAGACGCCTCTCGTGCAGCCTCTAGGCTGGCGTGATGCGGACGGAGCGGGACGTGTCGGCGGAGACCTGTTCCCATCATCCGCTGCACGCTGGCTCCCTGTGTCTGAGCGCCCCGCTGGGCCAGCCCCTCTCGGGGCGTCCAAGCACCCAACGCGGCGAAGCGACACAAAGGGCTGGGGCGGGGAAGCGCCTTCGGCTGCCGATCGAGCCTCCTCCATCTCTCGGCCCCGCCGCACAAAGGTGCGGCCGCTCCCGCGACGCTTCGGCCGGCGCTTTTCCTGGTCAAGCCCGGCGATTAGCCGGCTCAGGAACCCGCGCCGCCCCTTCCCGGCGCGGCCCACCGGGGAAATGAGATGCGAGGGCGACCCCAGCCCGCACCCCACCGGCCTCCCGTCTAGCCCTGGGCTAACGCGGCGTCCCCGGCACACCGGGCTCCGGCCTGCCTCGGCCCGCGTCTTCCCCCCGCCCGGAGCGGCTGACTGCACCGCGCGCCGCAGCCGCCGCAGCCGCCGCCGGCTCCCGCGCTAGGACCCTCTCGGGGAGGCTCTAAGCCGCCGCGGAGGCGGAGGCAGCCGCCCCCTGCGGAGCATCAGCGTTTCCGCATCCCCGACGGCTCCGCCCCGGTACCTGCGATGCACGTACCTGGGGCGAGCCTGTGCTGGGCCGCCTGCGCTGCGCTCGCTCCCGGCGCCCAGAGCGACCCGAGCCGCCGCTTTCCCCTCGGCTCCTGAGGCGATTGAGCAGCCGGTTACTCAGCGGTAGCGGCGGCAGCTAGCCCCAGACAACGTCAGAGCATCCGGGTCCAGACGCCGGGCGGGTCCTAGCGCCCCTCGTCTGGTTCATTCAGAGCCGAGCCAGCCTCAGCGCCAGGCCCACCCTGGCCACAGCAGAGATCATGGGATCCCGGGCTAGAGGTCGGAGCCAAGCCGCTCAGCCGCCGAACCCAGAACCCTCCAGGTAACAGGCTCACGGCTAGAATTCCCAGGCGTGGGTACAAGCTCCTAGCAGGTCCAAAGCCTTAATAGGGACCTAATATTATGAACTTCCATATATGAGTCCCAATCCTAAACTCTCTGGGTTTCAGAGCACTGGCTCACCCCTCATCCTAACACATTGGTCCGGTTTCCAAGCTCCACGGACACACTGCTTCGTCTGGCTGGGGTAGATTCCTGAGTTCTCAGACTGGCTCTGACACTGACCCATTTGCTGTGTGGTTCTGGGTATATCACTTAACCTAACACTAGAAATAAAACTTATATTAAAGAAGTTTAAAAAAAAAAGATCAGGTACAGAGTTTAAAGGGAAGAGCTTTGGACATCCAGGCATAATGTACAGATTATTAGCGGGTACAGAGTTAGGGAGTACAGTAAAAACATAATGTGTGGTATCCTGGATGGGGTGTGATAGGTTTGACAGTTAACAGAACAGATCCAATAATTCGGGAACATCGCTTATTGCAAGGGTTACAGAAGATGCGGTTAATGGGGAGTAGGTATGACCATAATAGTGGTATGTCCCTCATTGGATCAGTGGAGTGGTGCAGATAGTTCTTTAATTGATAAATTCCTTGCAGCGGTGCTCTGGCTTACTCCTCCCGCTACTGTCTGTGCCCGGTGATGTGCTCGATGTAGATGTCCATGGACCACCGGATGGTGTCAGACACCATGAGGTGCTGCATCAGTTGGGCATAGTGCCAGCCAACACTGCAGGCCTGCAGCACACACTCATTGCAGGGATCCTGAGCGCCCAGGGCTCTGACAATCGGGGTGGGTCTGGACCTCGTAGCCCTTTGCTCTCAGGACATCGGCCAGGGGGCATACTTCTCTTTCTTACGAGCTCAGGCTGCATGAAAGGCCGGGTCCCGTTTTCAAATGGGACCGTGATGTCCACCATGACGATCTTCTTCTGGTCCTTGTCAGTGATGAAATGGGGCAGCAGATCCTCTGATAAAAGGCGACGTAGACTCCTGGTGTTGTTATGCAGTGTTTTATTATATTAAAATCCATCCACACTCTGTCTCCTCCCCTTGTCCCCAACTGGCTACATTAATCAGTGTGGGGATTCCTGCATCATTATACACCCAAAACAGGTGATTCTGAGCCTCATTTCAGTTAATTCCCCCTGGTTTAACTGTTACTTTTGAGTGCTCAGTTCTCCATTTCAGGACCCTTGTTGCCAAGGTTAATGCAGGTGAGTGGGAGGACTGGATATCAGAAATAAAGCAAGTATTTTATGGGCTGGGAGATCAATATGTGGAACAAAAGGCAGGTCTCATGAGCGGTTGCATGGACGGCTGTATTGATATTAAAAATTCTAGTTCTAATCGGAGCAATTTAAGCATTTGCTCTTCAGTGTTTGCTGTCACCGCCCCATATTATTGATTGTATGTTGTTCTTTCTTTTTACAACATAGGCAAGATGAAATGTAATGTGATTAGTAACATTGTATCTTTTAGCTGTGACCCCCCACCCAAATTGTGGTCTTTTCTGGGGCTACTCAGCTTTCACCTTTCTGCCTGGAATATCTGTTGGCAGAACCTTTCCAACGTTATCCATGACCTAGCTGGAGTACTTCTCACTAGTCACAAAAATACTCTGGAAAATGTCCCAAACTTGGTTTCTCTTACAATCTTTTCTTTTTATTTTCACACACACACACACACACTGGATCTGATTCTGCTTCCATTGGAGTTTTGCCATTTATTTCAATGGGAGCAGGATCTCCTAAATGAGTGTCACGTCAGTATTTACTCCAAAAAACCCCCAACAAAACAAAAAAAAGAAGACATGCTGTTGCATCCTTCATCACATTTTCCTGTGCCCTCTTCCTCATTCTCACTGTTTTGTCATGCCTCTTTTTAAATGTTTCTTGTTTGTCTTTTGACATTCCTTAACACAGTACCCCAGGTGCCTTCTTCATGTATTCTAGAGGTGCCATTTATCCTCCTGATAGCCTTTACAGACAGACTCTCCTTTCCACTTTTTGGTACACGCTGCTGGTTACCAGAGATGTCCCTCTTTTTAGATCCAAATGAAGATCCTTCTGCACAGATGTGTTCTTGGCCTATCTTTTATTAGGTCATCTTTTTAAACTAGACATTTTTAGTTATTAAACTGAAATGATTGCAAGTTGATTTTTATAATTAGCTTTAATGTCTGTGGAAACATATATTACAGCAGTATCATAAAATGCTGTATAGCAAAGCAGCTGTTAATATGCACAGAATACATTGTGCAGTGACTTTCTGGACATGTCACCTATCATGCAATGAAACAGTGGCCGCAGTGGATGCAGTTCACCTAACACATAAAGAGCTGCATATGCAGTCCACATTAGTACATAGATTGAGAACCACTGATCTAATCTGACCTCCTGTATTACTCTAAAATAATTCCCCGAGCATCTTTTTTGGAATAACACCCACTCTCGATTTATACATTGTCAGTAACAGGAGCAACAGAACCTGTGTAGCAGTGCGGGGATCCCTGGTGCCAGAACCATGGTCCCACTCCCTGCTTCTCCTCTTCCTGCTGGGGCCAGGTTGGAAGCTGAAGCCAGTCCAGTAAGAGCCCTAGAGTCTGTGGAAAATGTAAGTAAAGGGGGTGATGCTGAATAATGGGGAAGGAGATATGGGAAAGGGACAATACCTGTTTGTTGGGGAAGAAGGGCAGAGACAATGTTGATGTTTAGTACTTCCTAATGAAGGTAGCATTTGGGGAAAGGGAGTGCTAGTAACTGTGTGGGGAGAGGGGCTGGCAGGAGGTCAGGGTCTTACACTGGATAATAATGGGGGAGAACAGCCGGTCCTGACACGTCGGTGGTATGAAGACCACATCCTTCAGGAAAATGAAGGAAATTTAAAAAGCTTCTAAGGCGGAGCACGTTGATGGGGGCTGCGCTGGTTGGCTCGAATCCCTGAACTCCGCTGGCCGGGCGGGCCGGGCCTTGATGAGGGCGCGGGGCTCTGGGGAGGAGTCGCAAGCGGATGCCGCGGGCGATCCCGCGCTGCCTGGCTCACGATCGCAGGGCGCGAGCGCCAGCTACCGCCAGGTTTCCATAGAGACGGCCGGGGCCTACTCGGCGGAGCGGCCTTCCCCTGCCGCCGCTTAGAGAGCAGCCTGTGAGTTTCTCCGGCCCGGGGCGCCGCATCGCTCTCCCCTATATCCCACCGCGGCGCCCGCGTCCTTCTTCCGCGCTCCTCATCCCGCCAGGGCGCTCGTGTGTCGCCCTTCCCCCTCCCCAGCGGGCGCTCGGTGTTCGCCCTCCTTCCCGTGTCGCACCAGGGCGCCCAGGCCCTTGCCCCCGCCCCTCAGAGCCCACTGGGGTGTTTGGGCAGTTGTCCATGCGTCGCCCTCCCTCTCCCCAGCTGGGCTCTCCCTCTCCCTCCTTCCCATGTCGCACCAGGGCGCCCAGGCAGTTGCCTGTGGCATGGCCCCGTCCCCCCCAGTCCTACTGGGACTCTTATTTCTCCAATTTATTAACATAGTTCTTGAATTGTGGGCGCCAGAAATGGTCACAGTATTCCAGCAGCAGTTGCAGCAATGCCAAATACAGAGGTGTAATAACCTCCCTACTCCTATTCAGAATTCCCCTGTTTATGCATCCCAGAATCATGTTAGCTCTTTTGGCCACAGCACCCTGGGAATCCATGTTTAGCTGATTATCCACCAAGACCCACAAATCTTCTTCAGAGATTTAAGAGACTCTTATGATTCCAAGATCGTAGTCGCCCATCTTGTAAGTATGGGCTGCATTCTTTAGTACCAAATGTATACGTTTTGCGGTGTTAAACTACATATTGTTTGCTTGTGCCAAATGCACCAAGCAATCTGCATCCCTCTGAATCAACAAACTGTCTCCTTTATTATTTACCACTCCCTCAATTTTTGTATCATTTGCAAACTTTATCAGTGATGACTTTGTTTTCTTTGAGGTCATTGACCAAAATGTTAAATAGTAAAGGGCCAAGAAATGACCCCTGCAGGACCATACTAAAAACAGACCTGCTTGATGATGATTCCCCATTTCCAGTTACATTTAGAGATTTATCAGTTAGCCAGTTTTTAATGCATTCAGTGTATGCCATATAAATTTTGTGTTTCAGTTTTTTAACAAAAATGTAGTGTGGTACCAAGTCAAATGCTTTACAGAAGTCTAAGTGTATTATGTGAACATTGCGTAATCTCAAAATGCGACGACAGACCAGGCGAGGGCGGGGAGTGCGGCAAAGAAGCGTCCCGAGGCTCCTCGGGGTCCTTTATTATATAGCATGCATACAGTGGAGCTCAGGCGGTACATCATTTACGATCCTGTTTACTACGTGCCTGATGTCCAGAGGAGAGGGCTCTGTGCTGTTTCACAAGAGGGGAGGAATGCTGATAAGATTGGCCCTGAGGGATGTGCTATAGCACGTAAGCAGGGTGAGTGCTGTCAAAGGACAAGGAGATATCTGGACATGTTAACGTGGCTTGCCAGCATTTATTCCCAACATCTCCTCCTTTCTTATCTTTTCTGAGACCAGGGGCAGCCGTTGAGGCATATAGTAATGAGGGATGGAATACACTGCAGCCCACAACAGCAGAAAAGAAGGGCCAGTAGAGCAAGGCCCCCATAGGTGATTAATTGGTGAAGCCACCCCCATCCGGGAGGAGGGAAGCTAACCAGTCCCACCAAGCAGAGAAGGGGTCGGTGTGTAAGCGAATTTGGGGAGTGAGGTTTTTCAAGAGTAAGACCTGATTGTCAATCAAGTGGGAATGGTCGGAGATGTTGAAACAGCAAATGCCGCCTACCTTTTCACATCCATAGTGGTGCAGAAATAACAGATAGTCAATAGCTGCTCGGTTTTGCAAGACCCCATGCCGGAGCTCGGTTTGTTCGGAGTTTAACAGGGAGATAGCGACAGAAGTGGCATTCAAGGCTTTCACAGCTGAACAAGCTAATGCATAACAGAGAATTGTTCCCAAACATTAGTAACAAGGGGGGTGTAGACAGGGGGGTAGTTTGGCATGTAGAACATACACTTATCATGAACACACATAGCAGGAAACAGGAATTAGCATTGAGGCAGGCAATGAGAGCAACAACAAAATTTTCAGGAGTTTTGTCGAGGTTACGATCATCGAGGGTCTTTTCCGCCTGTTGGGCCAGGGTTTTGACCTGGCCCCACGTCACGGGGGGGTTCGGGCATCCGCGACGTCTCTGTATGGTCACCGGTGTGGTGGGGTCCTGGGTCAGATGTAGGTTGAAGTCAAGGATCGGGTTCTGCAGGCCCTGGTGCCACGCCATTATCTTTCCACGGCTTTGCGTTTATTGCCGGGACCCACAGAAGACCTGTTGGAAGAAGCACAGCAGCATGTCCGCGCCCCCAGGTTATCAGGGGCACTGGCCCATGCCAGTTAGGGTCCGGAGCCTTTCTGTACAGGACTAGTGGTGGAGGGAGTTCCTGTTCAGTCTGAAAGTGACGTTCTGTTGCCAAAAAGTTATTGGAAATATTTAAATGATTAAGGGTAAAGAGGACCTGTTGAAGGGTTAAAAACAAGGCAAGTAAGTTATCATCACAGGTTGGAGATACATAGGAGCCTGGAAGATTTACAACTAGATTGGAGACATACAGGCTATCTGTTATAATGTTTAAAGGCTGTTCTGAAAAGCTTCTGCACTAAATGGCACACATATTATTAGCAAAATCATGTTTAACTAAAACAGGCTTTATCTTTGTAAGGTTTACAATGAAGGTAATAATGTTATCCAATTTTTTACAACAGTTGCAAGGGTTTAGTTAGTTCACTAGTGGTGCTTGCTTCACCACTGGTTGCTCTGTTACCTTTACATTACCCCCCCTGCTTGAAGTAAGCATTGGGCCTGCACTCTGGCCCCCTCCATAGAAACATTTTTTGTTGAGCCCTAACAAACTCATTTTGCATGTGGCTCCAATTCAGAGCTGTTCCAGGCACGCCCAACTCAGGTTTAGCTGGCCACACCCAAGAGGCATTTTCCTTGCTAACAGCTATGGGTGGATTTTCCCCCCCTTTGTCAGGCAGGTAATTTGCATCTACACTCCCACTCGCTAGTTCACTAGTTTCCAAATTCTTAACTGTTACCCCTTTCCAGTCTGGACTAGGTTTTAAAGAGACATCAACCATTTTCACTAGCATCTCATACACAGGGTTCTGATGTCCTTCCATTGCTAATCTCTGATTCCACATAGCATCAGATGTACCTGAGTCCTTTAAGAGACTACAAGATATGTCCAAAGCATGTAGAGGTGAGAGTTTACCTACCACCCCCTGCATTCTCAAGAGATTAACATCACCTTTGTTCTGCTGAATAGCTTTAGCTGTCCAATCCTTCCTCTGAAATTGAGACACTCTTCCATCACTTACAGAGATAACAACCTGGAGACAGTCCTGTTCCAACATTATTGTCTCCCCCTTACACTGACCACCCCCAGCCACACAGGGCTGTTTAAACCTCCTAATACTTTCCACTCTATTTGGAACCTTTTCCAAGATATCCAAACTGGACCTTTCAAAAACAAGGTCAGTGAATCCATCCACATTGGAAAAACTTTGGCAGTTAGAAACTGAACCACTTTTCCCAACAGGTAAACTGTTGCTTGTTACAGGCGGTGACTTATCCTGAGCTAACTTACTCAATTCATTATCACACCCTCCCCTTGCAGAAAACTGCTTGCAAATGCTATCAGGAGATTTTATTCCTTCAGGAGCATTTTTAGGCAACAATTCACTTTCCACAGAAAAGCCCTTTCCCTCTTCAGCTAGAGGCTGCTCCAAAGAAACATTTTCCTGAGCCCTGACAAACTTCTTCTGGGTTTCAATTACATCCATAACCACTTCTGGCACAACTGACAAATCCTCAATCAGAATAGGCTGAGAGGCACACTCTGTCTGCTCTTTAGACAGAAGTTTGGAGATAAACTGCTATCCTTAACATCTCCTTTGTCCCAGCCCCCATGGCTGTTCCTGGACAAACCTTTGGAGACCGGGGTAGCTTCCTCCAAAGTCCCCTTTTCTCTTTCTTTGCGCGCCGCCCTTACTGCTCCCTCATATTGCGGGGCAGAGGGAGAGGGCGCGTCCGCCCTCTCTTTTACCAGGGGAGTCGGGAGCAGTAACTGCGGGTATGCCGGCGGCGGGGAGGGGATGGGAGCGATGAGTGACAACGCTCTGGAGGGTGCCTCAGGTCCCACTTTCTCCAGAGCTTCTTTTAATATGGAATAGCTCAACTGCCCCCAGTCTACACGTTGTTCCCCTTCTGCAGTCTGGGAATAAGAAACAGGGAAGAACTCGGGGAGCTCACCCTCCCCTTCCTCTGTGAGGGGATCTTGCCCCTGCGCCTGGGCTCGGTGCAAAGCAGCACGTACGCCCCCCTCCTTTACGGGTTGGGGGGTGTCCAGGTGTTCAAGAGGAGCGGAGGGGTCGATGGTGGCGTAAGCCGGGGGAACGGGGGTGGGTGTAAGGGGCGCGACAGGGGACGCTTCCGCCCGCAACTGCCCTATCGCGCTTGCACAGTGCTGCCAAAGAAGGATATGCCGAATATCAGAGCGGGGCTCTTGTAAGAGCCGCGCACCTATTTTTTGCCAATCATTAGGACACAGAGAGCCCCTGTCGGGGTACCAGGGGCATTTGTATTCTATAATGTGCACAAGGTCTTTAATTTGTTTGAGGGAGGCAGCTGCGCACCCGGTCTGTCGGAGAAGTTTAGAAAGCTCTTTCGCGTGAGCTTTCTGGGGCACGGACAAGTCCCCTCCCATACTCACGAGGGAGCGTTCCCGCTGTGGTGCACCAAGGCTTTGCCAGCCGATGAGGCGGGGGGCTGGATCGCACCGTCGAATCACGTCGGGGTCACCAGATGCGACGACAGACCAGGCGAGGACGGGGAGTGCGGCAAAGAAGCGTCCCGAGGCTCCTCGGGGTCCTTTATTATATAGCATGCATACAAGAGAACTCAGGCGGTACATCATTTACGATCTTGTTTACTACGTGCCTGATGTCCAGAGGAGAGGGCTCTGTGCTGTTTCACAAGAGGGGAGGGATACTGATAAGATTGGCCCTGAGGGATGTGCTATAGCACGTAAGCAGGGTGAGTGCTGTCAAAGGACAAGGAGATGTCTGGACATGTTAACGTGGCTTGCCAGCGTTTATTCCCAACATCAAAATAAATATCAAGTTAGTCTGATAGGATCTATTTTCCATAAACTCATGTGATTGACATTTAATTACATTACCCTCCTTTAGTTTTTTTTTAATTGTGTCCTGTATCAGCCACTCCATTGTCTTACCTAGAATCAGTGTCAGGCTGACAGGCCTAATTACCTGGGTCATCTTGTTTACCCTTTTTAAAAATTGCCACAGTATTAGCTTTCTTAGTCTTCTAGAACTTCCCAAGTGCTCCAAGATTTATTATAAATCATCATGAATGGTACCGTGAGGTCCTCGGCCAGCTCTTTTAAAACTTGTCAATGCCAGTTATCTGGATCTGCTGATTTAAAATATTTAACTTTTGTAGCTTCTGTTTAACATCCTCCAGAGATACTGGTGGAATTGAAAGAATGTTATTACCATATGATGAGAGTGCATCATCTGTTTTTTCCCAAATACAGAACAGAAATATTTATTGAGCACTTCTGCCTTTTCTGCATGATTATAGATAATACTACTGTTTCCATCTAGTTATGGACCAGTGCCATTGTCAGGATTCCTTTTTATTCCTAGTATGTTGAAAAAAACTTCTTTATTGTCCTTTACTCTGTTGGCCATAGATTTCTCCTTGTGTCTCTTGGCTTCCCTTATACATTTTCTATAATTCCTAACTTCGGCTTTCAATTAATTACTATCAACTTCTGCTTTCTTCCATTTGTTATATATTATTTTTTTATTTTTTACAGCTACCTTCACTTCCCCTCTAAACCAGGCTTTTTTTTTAACCAACACAGCCTTCTTTCTCATTTGTGGGATTGTGGCATTTTAGGCACCTAGTAAATATTCTTAAACAATTCCCAATTATTGTTCACATTTTACTGATTAAATTATTTTTTTTAACCAACACAGCCTTCTTTCTCATTTGTGGGATTGTGGCATTTTAGGCACCTAGTAAATATTCTTAAACAATTCCCAATTATTGTTCAAATTTTACTGATTAAATTCTTCCTTCTAACTGATTTGGCTCATGATTGTTTTCAGCTTTTTGAAATTGTCCCTGTTAAAGCACCCAGTGTCACTGATCCGGACTTTGTTCTGCTGGGACATTATAAATGTGGTCAAGTCCATGATCACTTGTACCTAAGCTATCATCTTCTAGGACAAGGTATAACAGAGAAGTCAGCTGTGTTGTCTGCAACAGATTTTGTGTTAGAAAATTGTCATCTATACTATTTAGAAATTTCTGGGATCTTTTAGTACTGGCAGCATGAAACTTACATCACATGTCATTTGAATTGAAGTCCTCCATGATCACACCGTTTCCCCCCCTACACATTATAGATAGGTACATAAGGAGGGTGGTCAAGTCATCCTGTTTCCTAGTATGGTTTGATGGTCTGTAGCAGACCAGCTGATACCCCATCTGGTGCTTTATCTGTTAGGACATTGATCCATAAGCATTAAAGACAATTTTCTTTTCTGTTATTAGTGACTCAGAAATAGGTAATGCCATTTTAGATGCAAGTGCCCCTCTCCCTCTGCCCACTCAATGCTTCCTAAATAAGTTATAACTATTGATTTTAACATTCCAGTTGTGTGAATCATCCCTCTAGGTTTCAGGAGTACCAACTAGATCAAATTTATGTTCACAAATCAGTAATTCCAATTCCTCTTATATGTTAACCAGGCTCCTAGCATTCGTGTATAGGCTATTAAAGAATTTCTTCTGTTGATTAATTTTGTTCTCAGTATCTCAATTTAGTGTTGTGCTAATTTCTTCCCTCTTTTTACCCTCCCCATTTGCTATTAGTTTAACCTCCTCTTGACTATTCTAGCCAGCCTGCCCTCAAGAACACTGCTCTTCCTTCTACTGAGTTGGAGGCTGGTCAAACTATACAGTCCCCTCTCTCCATAGAGGTTGGACCAATGTTCCACAAAACCAAAACCTCTCTCCTACCGCTCTTTACCTAGCTTGCAATTCACTTCCAGATTCTTCTGTCTTCCTTTACTTGTGGGACAGCAAAGATTGCTTGGTCAGTCTTCTCCAGCTTGCTTCAGAGTTTCCTGAAAACATCTATCTGTGAGTTGCTGCATCTTAGCAAGTTATTAGTGCTGATATGAACCATCACTTAAACATCAGTGATTACTCAGATAGATTTTTAATTCTCTGAGGTAAGATATCTTAGGGTTTTATACTGCCACCCTTTGCTATAGTATCTGAACATCTTCCATGTGAAATAGATTGGTGCTAGTGAAGTCACTTGTTCACTTGATGGAGTCACTAGTTCTTCCTTTTTGAGGTACAGAAAATCTGCTTGAGCTATGTTGGCTTTTTAATCTTTTGTTAGTTTGTTTTTTGGATGTGAGGATAACAATGACTGATTGCTGTGAATGTCATTCTAGTCACAGTGGGAAAAGCTTTATTAAAGAGGAAGTTTTTGCAGCATTTAATAAAAGTAATCAGACTTTGGATTGACGTCTCTTCTGGTGTTCCATAGCTGGATCTTCTCAAATGAGAATGCTTCATCCTTGGCTCTAATGTGCTTTGTTCTGGGCTTTGTGCTATATGTTAACTCAGAGAAAGACATCTGTTTTAGCAGTTCATAGATTGACGTGCTTACACTGGTAATGGAAATAAATGTGGAACCAGTGGAGGGACTGAAGTAAAGGCTTGATGTGCTCATGGAAACCTAAACAATGGAGGACTCGGGCAGCCACTCTTTGCATGAGCAAGAGTTTTGCATTTGTTTTCACATTCTACTTCAGATACACTGATGTGCAGTAATCTTGTCTGGGAAGTGACAAATGCATGTATCATTGTGGGCAGCTTCTCATCCAGGAGATTAGGGTAAAGGTTCCTCATGCATTGGAGATGAAAAAAGATGTTTTTAGCCACAAATGCTACCTAGTGAACTAAGCTTTAGCGGTGACTCAAATAGACCCCAATGCTTTGAACCATTCTGACAAAAAGGGGTTGTATGTCTTTGACGGAAAGGTGGAGGTGAGCAGAGTTCTAGCTAGCTCTTCAAAATGTTTTTTCCCTCTTCCAGCCAGAATCACTTGGTTTTGTCTGGGAAGGTCTGAGCCAGCAGCTTTTCATCCAACATCTGATCTTTTATAGGCATTGTAATATTTTTAGTAGTGGTAGTTGTTGGATCAGTGGCAAATGAGAGAGACATTTGAGTGTCATTAGCATTTTGTTGGCAGCTGAACCCATGGCGTCTCATAATCTAAGTGGTCTCATATAGATATTTGGTATGGAGCCTAATGAGATTCTGCATGATAGGGTCTTTGGGGAAGAGGCCCATTCATCACCATTCTTTGGGTTCAATTGGAGGGAAGTGATTGGAACCACTGTAATGTTGTGATCTACCCCTGCTGTCTTATGTAGACAGTTTAGCATACTTTGTCATCTTTTGTATCAAAATTTGCAATATGAACATGGAAATCTTGCCTGTGTCCATGATCATTAGGAAGTAATTTTTGGTACCACCAGAGCTGTGTCTTTACTGTATTCTGAACTAAAGCTTGATTGTGAAACATCCGGGATGTTGGCCCAGTTGCCGTATAAAAGAATGCAGCAATTTTCACCACACTTTATAAATACCTGTCATAGTGTAGCAAGATCTCAGGAACACGCTACGAGATGGACACCAAAGTGAGGAAACAGCAGTTTATTGATTGGCGCCAACCGGCCCAGCGGAATCATTTCCAAAGGCTGAGCCCCGATTATACTGGGGCGCTGCCTTATATACCCTTATTGATTACATGAATATTTATACATAACATTACATTATACATAGCATGATTGGCTTGTTATGACTTAACAACATTTGCACCTCCCTATGGGAGGGGGCCTTAACTTGGTTTTAATTAGTTATTGGCACTCTGAACAAATATACTGATTTTGAGATTAATATGGGGAGGTTAATAAGGGGCTTTCCGAGAAGATACTGACCTCGGGCCAAGATGGGGAATTGTGAAAGTGCTGAGGTAGTGTTAATGAGGGGAAATTGGGAAATCACTGGACAGGTGTTAGCAACCTTTTGAAGTTATTAGTAATGGGAGCATTAAGCCAAAAACAAATGCGGGGCCTGGCGGCTCTAATCACAGGGCCTGCCTGACCATACACTTGGCATAAGCAATTAAAAGCACAAAGTTATTCATAAGTGATTTTATAAGAGTCGGGGTTCTGGGGCACTTGCCTCAATAGTTTTAGTAATTCCATATTGTGAATACTGCTGCTTTCCTCCCGTTATTAGGTTCTGTATTTTTTAAGCTTTCCTCACTACTGTCAAAACCAAGAAAACAGAGGGGAATAGAACACACATATTCTCTTTTCTCCTCCTCCTCCTCCTCCCGCCCGGCCATGACAATCTCTGTTAATTATTATTTTCAATTTTAGTTAACATTTTTGTGTGTGTGTGTGTGTGTGTGTGTGTGTGATTTAACACTTTCTTTAAATGTAAAATGGAAGATCCCGTAAAAGTAAAGATTGATTTACACTAAGTTTCATGCTGTTTAACTTCCTTTTGAAAAATTGTGACTTCAGTTTGACAGAAACTTAAGGGGTGGTGGTAGAGTGGTCGTAAGCTGGAAGGTCTAATTTTTGCTTCCTTATGACTGCTACAAAGGTCTTGTCTGAAGATTGTATTGCTAAGTTTAGCAAATGAAGCATGTGTCAGATTTTTTTTGAAAGCAGTTATGAAAGTGTTTTGATACTAGCCTGTTCACAGGCTGGCACAAAAGCCTCTTTTATTTAACAGAGCAGAAACTGTTTGGTGCAATTTGAAATATTTTGTGTTGATTCAACCCACTAATGGATTTTGAACTAATGACAATATTGTTACCTTCTGTGTATAAACTTAGCATTTGTTCCTTTGCATTAGAAATATTTTACTTAATAACATTTGTGGCTGTATTAATAGCCAAATGTATTTGGAGCAGCAGCAGCAGCTAAAAGTATGGAAGAGGGAGATATAAAAAGAACAGACCTTTCTGTAATGTTGTTGTCTCATAAGTACAACAAGCACAAAAGAAGCATTGCTCATAAATGCCCAGTAATGTTGGTGTTGGTAGGAAATATCCATCTCTGCCTACTCAAGTAAAAAAAGAGTAGTATGTATTATGGCACAGGGAACACCTTCTCTCTATACAACCATCAAATTTAATCTGAAGAGAGTATTCTGTTTAATTTTTCTTCCCTTAATGGGAATGGTAATGACAATGGCAAACTGAGATACAGCATCTTTTAAAACCTCTCCAGACCACTGATTCTTCTAGTAATGGTTGCTATGGCCTGGCCTACCCTGCCATGCTGGGTCGACGTGAGATATGCTAGTTAAGTAATGTAACTAGCATATCTCATGTTGACTTACTTACATCTGTGCAGCATGGTGTTTTCATAACTCTGTGTCAATGGGAGAGCATCTCCTGCAACGCTACCTTCTACCTTTTGGGGAGGTGCACTAATTGAGTTGATAGGAGACTGCTTTTCCATCGATTGCTCAGGTCTACACAGACTTGCTCAATGGATGCTGCTGCATTGATGCCTCTCCCTGTGGCAGTGTAGAAATGCCTGATATGATTTGAAAGAGAAAGACAAAGGCTTCTTAGAATACTATGCTTATCATTTCCATCCTGACCCTCATAGACTAAATTTTAAGCCCCTGAAGAATGATGTTTGTCAGGTCTATGGATAAAAAAAATTATGTTTAAACTGTGGCAAAATATCCCTGTTCCAAAAGGTTATCAGGTTTGCTGATCTGAAAATCTCTCTTGCATTTTAAGAGATTAAAGAGTCACCATTGGAAAGACATGCTTATCTGATTTATTGTTCTGTGTATTCTCATGCCTATACAGGCAGCATTATCTGTAATAACTGACACAGAATATTGTGCTGTGAGAGCATCTGTATTGACTCCAGAGATTTAGGAAAAGGAGCTGAGCAGAGGCTATCATACATTATTTTTACAGGACTCAGAAGTGTGCTTGGCACCTTACAGAATAAATGGAAAGTCATGGTCCCCGTCCTGAAGAATTTATAATATACTAGATGTGATGTAAATGAATAAGGAAAACAAACGGTAGGAAGAGGGTGAGAAGGGACAAGGGTTACAGCAATAAGATTACATGATTACTTAGTTTAGGCTTGTGCACATTTTGAGAGGTAGATTAAAAGATAAATTAAAAATATTGTAATTATTTGCCTCATCTTCTGGGCATTGTGAAAATAAACTCAAAGATGCATTTGAATGAAGAGAGGATAGTAGCTTGGCAGACTAGAATTGGAAGGGAATGATGTGGAAAAAGGTATCCAGGTGATTGTGAGAGAAGTGGACAAATAATGAATAGAGGCTGGCATCATCAGCAGAATGGAAAGATCAGGGAGGGAATGAAATAAGAGACCATTCTGGGTTGCGATGAGTGAAGTTATCTCTTTTTAAGAGGAGCAAAATACATGTGTGAGGCACAACTGTTCAGGCCTGGAGTAGGATTTTCTAGCCCTAAAAAATTGGAGTCCGTAATGGAAACATAACATTTCCTTTCTGGTGGTAGTGGGGAAGATAAAGGTAAAGGATTTTGTTATGTTACTTTTATTGTTTATATCCTAGGCGGCGAGTTATATGGGCTCATGGTGCCCAAGCTCCACCAACATTGAGGATGGTGGGCCTGGCTCCACCAATATTTCTGTGGTGCTGGGGAGCTGGCCCTGGAACCTCCAGTAACACTCAGATGTGGAGGTGCAGAGTGCAGCAGCCCCAAGCGTGGCCCAGCCGTTCTGCTTCCCTCCTACCACACTCAGCGGCTGGCCAGGAGTGCTGCTCCTGCCCCCACCCTTTCCCTCATCCCTCTCCCATGTGACATGGGCCCAGTGCTCTGGCCCGGACCCGTTATGGGATTGGACACCACCAAAAATTATACACAGCTGGTGCCCATGGTTTGTATTATTGTAGTGTCTAGGGGCTCCAATTATAGACCAGGTGTGATGTTCCCCTGGTGCAATATGGACTGGTGAATTGCTGTGTCATCCCAGTCCCCCATCCCTGGAGTCCATCTTGCTCTGCTCTGCGGTGAGAACCCTCACTCCTGGACTGTTCACACACTCCTGGACTGTTCACACATGTAAGCTGCTCCCAGTGAAGTGGGTGAGTGTGTCTAGCCAGCCACTCTTTGGATTGTGCAACAGAATGGCCCCAGCTACTACCCCCCAGTCCCTGATGCAACCCCAGGAACCTCTGTTTTACAGTGTTCAGTTAACCCCACTGAACAAGGTAAGCTCATATAAATTCGTCAGTTTAACGAAGAAATTGATATGCACCAATCTGGTTACTCCAAGTGGAGCTACACCACCAACATACTTCAAACCAAAGGCACTGCTTTAAGTAAAACAAACAAACAAATTTATTAACTACAGAAGGATTTTAAGTGATTATAAATCAAAGCATAACAAGTCAGATTTGGTCAAGAGAAACAAAAGCAAAATGCAATCTAAACTAAGATTAGCAATTTCAGCAACCTTACAAACTCAGGTGATTCTCACCACAGGCTGGCTGGTTTCCTTTCAGCCAGGCTATCCTTTTTGGTCAGCACTTCAGTTGCTTGGTGGTGTTGGTAGATGGAGGAGGAAGAGAGAGAGCATGGCCAATGTCTCCCCTTTATAATGTTTCTTCTTGCCCACCTTCCAGAGTTAGGTGACAAACAATGTCTTTATATGGATTCATCCATGTCCTGAGTCAGTGAGCATTACCTCCTCAGAGTTCCAAGCTGACCAAGGGAAGAGAGGTGACTCACCCAAGAGTTGAACTGATCCTTGGTTGATGCCCAGGCCAGTCCTTTGTTCCTGAAAAGCTGAACTGGGTTTGTTCTATACATGCCTTGATGAGGTTTGAACTGCCCCTTGCTCCTGGAGAGTTTTGCCTGGATACGTTTCAAGCCATGAGGACACATTTTTGGGAATACTACATAGTGAAGCCTCATAACCATATACATGAAATTGCAACAGGACCCTATTGTGGTTGGTGCTGTACAAAAAACAGAACAAAGTGATGATCCCTGCCCCAAGGATCTTACAGTCTGAGGCCATCTGTGCTGCTGTCATGCCATAGTGTAGCTGCTTCTTACATCAATGGAAGGCATTTTTTCATCAGTGTAGTTTAATCCTCCTCTTTGAAAGGTGGTACCTAGGTTGACAGAAGAATTTTTGTTGACCTACCTGCTTGTACACTAGTTTTAGATGCCTAACTATGGCATTCAGTGTATGAAAATTGTCACAGCCCTGAGCGATTTAGCTAAAGACAAGAGACAACAGATGGATATAGACAGATGGGGGAATACACGTAAACCACGAGACATTATTGGTCTTCATATAGGTAGTGCTACCTAACTGTTATCAAGTATTTTGTAAGCATCTTGGCAAAGAAGAGTTTTATGAGGAAGAATTTGAAGGTGGATAATGAGGTAGTTATGCGGATGTTTACAGGGGTTGACTATGAAGGTCATTGAACGTGAATGCACACAGTTTGTTTGATGTGATAAGGGAAGGGTAAGCTACTGGAGGGATTCAAAGTGAGGGGTGACATGGTCAAAGTGACAGGCTAGAAAATGACCTTTGCAGCAGCATTCTGAGTGGATCTGAGTGCGGCAAGATGGCATTTGTCAATGCTAGAGAGAAGGATGTTGTAGTAATCAAGATACAAGATGATGGGAGCTTAGATAACAGTTTTAGCTGCATGACTAGATAGAAAAGGATTATTTTAGAGATGTTATGCAGAAATATCAGCAAGATTTACATATATCTTGGGTTGAACATGTAGAGTGAAGTCTGAGTCAAAGATGATTCCCAAGTTGTGGGCCTTCATGACAGGCATGTAAAGTGGTGTTGTCTTCAGTGTTTGAGAAAAATAGCAGAGAGGGCTTGTTGGGGAGATTAGAAGCTTTGTTTCAGCCATGTTTAGCTTGAGCTGGTGGCTAGACCTCCACAAGGAGATGTCAGAGAGACAGGCTGAGATTTTAGGTTGGA
Organism: Mesoclemmys tuberculata; assembly: GCA_007922155.1. Classification (NCBI taxonomy): domain Eukaryota; kingdom Metazoa; phylum Chordata; order Testudines; family Chelidae; genus Mesoclemmys; species Mesoclemmys tuberculata. The sequence continues at coordinate 23,686,304 of ML675637.1, forward strand.
TCCAAGGAGACAGGTCTGAAGTAGAGAAGTAGATCTGTGATTTGTCGTCATAGAGATGGTAGTTGAATTTGTATTTGTGGATGAGATTTTCCAAAGATAAAGTGTAGTGAGAGAAGAGAAAACATTAGAGTTTTGTTTTGTTCCATCACTGTGGAAAATCCACCCCTTTGAGTACCCTCAAAAGGCAGTAGCTAAGCTGATGAAAGAATTCTTCCATTGACCAAACGGTGTCTATACTGTGGCATAGTTAAGCCAACCTGTGTTTCTTAGGTGTGAATTTTTCACACCATTGAGCCACATAGCTAGGTTGACCTAAGTTTGAGGTATAGAGCAGGCCTCAGTCTGGGTTCATGGCTAATGGGAGTGAGACTGTATATAAGAGGGGGTGCTCTTAGAGACGTGGGGATCATTCACTACCACATACCAAAAGACCAGGCAGAGAGAGAAAAGGAAGGCTGAAGAGAGGGACTCTGCATAGCCTGAAATACTGATTAGACCTCAGACTCGCAGGAGGAGAGATCAAACTAAAGGGTCACTGTCACTCTCTAGTGCTGTTTTAAGAGTAAAGTGATTGTGGATAAGACATTCTTTTGCTTAAAGCTTGTGTTCCGTGCCTTCCTACCACATTGTCCCTGAAGGGGTTAAACTAGAAGCCCAGAGTGTTCACAACAACTGCGGAACTCTGCAGTATCATATAGGGGGCTTGGGAGGGCTGAGGCACTGGTTCCAGGTGTCACTTTGGCTGGATTGGTGAGAGGGGGGCATTTATTATATTATTTAACATCAGTATGTCAAATTCATAATTCATATAAGATATGCTGTGTCAGATACTGTTAAAAAGGCTATAATGTACCAAGTAAGATGATAATGTTTATGTTCATGTGTTATATGTGTAATGGAAGTTATGGATATAGTTGATATATCTGTATTTCGAATTGTGCTGTGTCTGGGTGACACCCCAGACAGGATGGCTACAGCACTAGTCTGCTTAATGGCCCATTAAGGAAATTCACAGGTACAATGGGCTCAGAGGGAGAAGCCAGGGATATACCTGATGAGTCACCGGGACTTAGTCATGTGTCCCTGGACTCCATCTTATTTCTGTAAATTTCCACAAGCAGCATGGCAAAAGCCAAAGGACATAAAAGGCAGCTGCACCACATCCATTTCGTCTTCAGTCAGTCTTCACCTACCTCTGGATCAACTTATCTACAAGTGAACTGAACTGAAGCTGTGAAACAGAGGATTGAGACCCATCTAGGTACTGGATGTACACCAGAGGGACTATACAAGCCTGAAAACTCCACAATTCTACTAGAAACCTGATATATATGGACTTTCAAATCAACTGTATGTGTCTGATTGCCTTAAACTATAAGAGAAATGTTAAAGGATTGTTTCTTTCTTTTTATAATAAACCTTTAGTTTTATTTACTAAAGGATTGACTGGCAGTGTGGTATTTTGGGTAAGATCTAAACTTAAATTGATCTGGTACTGTGGCTGACCCTTTGGGGTCAGGAAAAACTTTTTTGGTAAAGAGCATAGAGTTTTAAATAACTGATCTCTTTACTGGACCTAGTGGCCGATCGGGAGCCAGAGACTGAAATGCAGTAAAGGAGGCTGTGTATATTTTTATTTTGGCTTCTTGATAACCAGCGTGGGGAATCAGAAGCACTGTGGCTGGTTGGGAAGTCTGACTTCAGTGTCACCCACTAGTGCTGGGAGAATCTGCTCTCCTTTTACAGCCTGCCCTGACCTTGGCATTTTCAGGTGGCTACCCTAGGCACGGATGGGTTACACTAGGGTCTGTGGACAACTGGACAGTGGAGTCCCAAGTTCCAAAGAAAGGATCAGACAAAGGATCTGGGCCTGGAACTAAGCCTTACAGACCCAGAGTTAGGAATTGTGACCTGGTTCTGCCCAGACCCCATGGTTTATGAACATGTGGGATTGAGTGGTTGGGTCCAGTCACAACAGACATGTCCATCCAGAAGGGAACTGGGCCAAGTTGTGACAGACACACCTTAGGAATTTAACACGTTAGTTAACTCACATTAAAAATACTCCTTTTTTCCTATTGTAGACATGGCCAAGAAGTTTAAAAGCAAAAATGGATAAGATGGAATGTGTGGCATTGCAAAAAGACCATCTGTGTAGGAGTATTCCACCTGTGCAAGATAGCCCTTATCTGTATAATTGTCTTTCAGGGGAATTTTAACAGGCAGTGTGGGAAAATGCAGGACA
>ML675637.1:23693548-23725435 GCA_007922155.1 Mesoclemmys tuberculata
AAACTTAAACAATTCCTCTCCCTCCCTAACGTTAATCCCCCTGATAATCCTCCTGAGGTCCCTTACAACTCTAATATTCTATGATCCCTTCTGATCTGAAGATCTATTACTTGTCTTACAAGTAAGAAAATATTTAACAATTAAAACAGTTACTTTGTAATTATATGTTGTGAATGGAAAGTTAAGCTGCATTTTTGTTTAAGATGGGTGTCAAACATCCGGCCCACGGCCCGGATATGGCCCACCAACCTTTTTGATCTGGCCCCTGGCAGCAGTGCGTGCTGGCATGACATCTCGCAGTGTTATACTCACTGGTGGTGTCGCGTGTGCCGCAAGACACCACCGAAGAGCACAGTGCCATGAGATCTGTGTACTCTGGCGGCAGCGCATGGAGCGCTGTGTGCATGAGACACAGCGCTCCAAAAGGCGGGAGAAGGGCAGTGTGGTCTTGGGGCATCACGTAGTACTATAATTCTTAATCATTGATCGAGTCTTTTAATTGTAAAATAGTAGTAGTCATAGAAGTGAATTTACTGCAGTTTTTATATCGCTGATATTTAGCAAATAAAATATAATACTACATAAAAATGGTTGTGCCTGGTATTTCAATTTATGGTATGGATGGCCCACTTGAAAGTACATTTAATTCAAATCTGGCCTGCCATAGCAAATGAGTTTGACACCCCTGGTTTAAGAAATTTCATTTTTGCAAATTATATTTCTGGGAGTGCATTCTTGCTGGAAGAATCTTTCACAAGCACATATCAATAGTTCCCAATCGACCATATTTCATATATATTTGTTTTGTGTTATAGTTCTAAGGTTTCAGATATTGACCATCAATGTGAGGAGTATAACAAGCTGAAACAGCAGTTGGAGAGAAAACTCCAAGAAGTGGAAGGAGAGCTTGCTTTGCAGAAACAGGTACAGCAGTCTATAGAAAACAACTTTGTGTTAAATGAGTCAAATTAGGTAGAATTTCTACTTTACAGTCCATCCTTTCTCATAGGAGAATAGAAGGGTGCATTATAGGTTGATGCTTTTATATTTATCTGACAACCATTCAGGCAGTGCTTTTAAGCTGTGATGTTAAAATTAATGTAAGATGTGCAATGGACAGTACTGCATGTTGCTTTACGTTAATAGGTATCATGTGGCATTTGTGTACTGGTGGTTGCTTTCCTTACTAGTCTGGCAGCCTATGCTTGGGAAGAATTGGCAAGATTATGTTTAGTAAACTGAGATGGTGTCAGATTATTTTATATATAGGGATATAGCCAGCACACTGTGCTAAATTGGCTAACCTTGAAATTCCAGGAAAGGTCAGCTTCTGTAAATCAGAAGCAGCTTTGGGCAGGCATATAGGCTAAATAAACACATTAATATGTGCCAGCATGCCATACTTCTCTTATTTCAAGACTTCCCCTCCCACTTTTCATGCTATTGTTAACACACAATCATCTGCTGCTATTAATACAGTTGTCTCATAATGTGAGACTATTTAGGAATGGAATTTGTTTGAGCTCTAGTTATGTCACCTGATTGAGGGTGTCTTACTACCTATATATTGCAAAACCAACATTTTTTAGGAGAATTTATACTCACTTCACCTTTTTTTTTTTAAAAAAAAATCTTTATTTAGGAAGTTAAATAAGTTTTTACATTGTCATGTAAATATCGGAAACAAAATGATCATTACAACAGTGAGCTTATGTTTTTGTTTAGCAAAACATGCAGTAATATAATAATCAAATCTCTCTATTTAACAAGGGGTTTACTTTGACAGGATTATTGGCCTAGGGATGGTGGAAGCAGTAGATATGATATATTTTGATTTTAGGAAGGCTTTTGACACAACCCCTCACAACTTTCTCATAAGCAAACTAGGAAGGTGTGGTCTAGATTAAATTACCATGAGGTGGGTAAACAACTGGCTGAAAGACTATGCTCAAAGAGTATTTATCAATGGTTCCCTGTCAGACTGGAAGGAAGTATCTCGTTGGGGTTCCATAGGGGGTCAGTCCTAGGTCTGGTACAATTCAATATTTTCATTAATGACTTGGATAATGGAGTGGAGAGTGTGTTTATAAAAATTGCAGTTGACACCAAGTTGGGGGTGGGGAAGCATTTTGGAGGACAGAATTAGAGTTCAAAACAACTTTAACAAATTGGAGAATTGGTCTGAATTCAGAGGAAATTTAATAAAGACAAGTGCCAAGTACTTCACTTAGGCAGGAAAAATCAAATGAATAAGTATAAAATAGGAAATAACTGGCTAAGTGACAGTACTGCTGAAAAGGATTGGGGATTACAGTGGATCACAAATTGAATATGAATCAACAATGTGATGCAGCTGCAAAAAAGGCTAATATTCTGAGGTGAATTAACTGGAGTGTCATTTGTATGGCTAAGTGTGACGTTGATAAGTCTTCAGCTATGTTAAAGGCTGTTATAAAGAGGATAGTGATCAATTGTTCTCCATGTCCATTGAATATAGGACAAAGACTAATGGTTATAATTTGAAGCAAGGGAGATTTAGGTTAGCTATCAGGTAACTGTTATTTGCTAACTGTAAGGGTAATTAAGCTCTGGAATAGGCTTCCACTGGTGGCTGTGGAATCCCCATCATTGGAGGTTTTTAAGGACATGTTCAACAACACCTGTCAGGGATGGTTTGGGGGTTTACTTGTTCCTGCCACATTGCAGAGGGCTGGATTTGATCACCTCTCGCGGGCTATTCCATCTCTATAATTCTATGATATTATAGGGAATCTCTTTTTATTTTACTCTATTTTATTAACGTCAGTAAAACTACTGACACTTCTCGTCACTTCAGCTCTTTTAATAGCGCCAGCTGTATTTGTGCCAAATTTTCTGAAGATTTGGATTTTTCTGGTAGTATTCATAGTAATTAGAATAATGTATAATTTATACAAAGATAGAAAAAAATGGTCACACTTTAATATAAAGTTGCATTTATAAAGGATTAATAAATGATAAATATGTATTTTAATAAATTGTTATAGATTCTTATTGAGTCCAATATGTCACTTGATTGTGTATAATCATTTATAGCTCTCTACTGATATGATTATAACCATCTATAACACACACTCTTCATGTCTGTTAACATTTTAAACATTTATTATGCCAGCATTGCATAGTTGGATAAATATTTATTATAAAGAAATGTGGCTTTAATATATGTAAATTTTTAGTTAAGAAATACCTTTGGCAATTTCATCTTTTCTACAGATGTGGGTTTCTTTGCCTTTAATATGACATGGAAGATGACAGTTTATGTAACACAGGAGCCTTGTTTACACTGAGTTTTTTATTTTAATTCCCTATTGTTGTTGTAGCATTGGTATAGCTTCACTGGTGCAAGCCATAGAGAAAGAACTACAGTAGACTAGATGCAATATTTTAGCCAATATGTTGTCTAACCCTCTTCAGAGCAAACACAGTGGTTGCTGACATATGGTCTGTGTTAGGGCTCCCATTGTTGTTCCCTTCAGTGGAACTGCATAGTGGTAACAATAGCGGGAAATGTTAAATGTGTGTGCTTGTGGGATTATTAATCCATTCCTTGCAATCCATTACAGGAGCTGCTGGCAGAATTTGATGCAGAAATTAAAAAGAAAGAACGTGAGTTTCGACAGCAGGCAGATGAAATGAGTAATTTAGTTCTTTCTCATGAACTTAAGGTAATTGTGTCTTTAAGCTATACTTTCATTTTGTCTGCAAAATAAACACACTTTACTATTATCCCAAAATGTTATTTATTCTATGAAACAAATACATAGGTCATGGCCTTTCTTTCTTCATCAGTAGACCAAATGAGTTTTTTCCAGCATAGTAGGAAGTGGAGGTATTTGAGGGTTGCATCATAATTCCAATATGGTTCACAGAATCTTTCTACACACTGGTGAGAAAATTTACATGTAGTTCTTCAGAATGCCTACCCAATCTCATGAGACTGATGATGTCGCCTGTTCATGAAGAAATATGCGGGTAATCCTCATAGAAGGATGAGCTGAACACCACTTGAATGTAACCTTTTTATTACCAGTGTCAAGTTATTTTATTGTGTTGTAGTTATTTAAAGGGCTTATTAGGTAGGTACCACTCAAAGACAATTCCAGCATCTTTTGCATAGATCTTGACAAAGGCTTTTACTTCCTCAGACTTTGAGCTTAGGACATCATTATAACAGTAATATGGGGCAATTAGATATTTTATAAAAGTATATATCTGTTTTTCTTTTATCATTTATGCCTTTTGAATTTAAAGGATAAAGGGCCAAATTCTGGCCCCCATCTGGCTTCTGCTAACTTGGTGCTTTTGTTCATACTATATATGTAGTATGTCTTATTCTTCTTTTCCTTGTTGAGTTTAAACTTTTATATCTTATTGTTTGTAATTAGTGCATAGATATCAAATAGATAGTATATGCAGTACAGTTGAGTTGATGCAGTGAAAGAAACTTTGATCTTTGGAATTTTCTGACTTTGGAATGCTTGATTTTATAACTTTACATGTGTTTGTGGGTGTGTAATTGTAATGCTGACCTATTTGTTCATGTTAAGTTTATTATTTCAGTGCCACCAGTGTGATAGGTGCTGTATAAATAGAGGAAGACACTCAGGCTATAGCTCAAAGCTCTTTTCTAAATCAAATATGGATAACACATTTCAAATACAAATAATACATTTGATGATGCAAACTTTAGGCAGTTGAAAGAGCTTTTTTTCATTAATGAGGCACATTGCTGAGGTAATCAGAAATTATTGTCAAAAAGCTTTTCAAAGAGGGAAATTTAAGTGGCAATCTGAAGAAAAAAATATCATTTAGTACACAAAAAGAGGCTTAGAGTTAGTAAGAAAGATAAATGAGGGAAAATGAGTCAAAGTGGATTTTTGGGAGGTGTGTAGAAGGGAGAGGGTGAATGGGAAGAAATGAGAGTGGAGGTTGGCTTCATAGTGTGGGATTTTCAAAAGTGCTCAGTGTTGATTTAGGACTAATCCTAGTTAATTTACTGAACACATTTGAAAATCTCACTCATAAAGATTTATTCTAATATTTTATTGCATTGAACTATTTTATAAGTGGTAAAAATTAGACCAAGCACATCTTTTAACCTTTTAAAAAAATTCCTAACTAAATCAAAGAGGGAAGTATTGTGCCTGATTGGGAACAGAGAGAACTCTTTCTTGCCTTTTTTGGAGTAGAAATATGTTTTCATGATCCAGTGCTGAGGCAGGGATTGCAATCTCTTTTCTGATTTCAAAAAGGATAGGGAAAGAGCCAGGAAATAGATTTTTAGCAACCTGATATTATTTTGTTGATCATGAGGTATTATGAATTTCTCTTCATATGCTGATTGTATGTGGCTGTCACAGGGACCATAGTGAAATAGTTCTGTTATGCTCTTGATATTACTTTCTAGCTTTGAGTTTTGTTCTCTTCCTTTGAAAGGTTAAATTGTTGACCAAAGAACTGAAGGCTCTGAAAGAAGCTGGGATGAAAGCTGCAGAATCATTGCAAATAGCAGAAACTACTAATTTGAAATTAGAGAAAGAAGCCAAATGCAAGGATTGGGAATTTAAAGATCTTGCAGCTGTGAAAGATGCTCGGTATTGTACAACTCTAGCTATGATTAAGATAAACTACTTTTGAACTTACCCTTCCTTCCTTTTCCTTCCACACTTTTTATAATCTCATCAGTTTACTACCTCTTATCTAAACAATCCCCTACTTTAATAGCACATACTATTATAGTCACAAAAGAAGGAAATGTCCATTGATCTGAGTGCTCAGTAGAGTATCTCTGGGTAGTGTGGTTTTAGTCAAGTTATGATGCTGTACTTTTTATATGGTGTAATTTCAATTTTTGTGTTATAAAATAGTTTTAAACACTCTGTTACAATTCAGGCATGCACTGTATATTTGATCATTATCTCAGTCTCTCCCGATGTCACCCTTTCCAAGTGACAGGGTATACACTTGCACTTCTCTCAGACCAGAATCCCATGGTTCACCCCACTTTTAGATTGAGTCAGCAGGTTACAGTACTTCCTGTTTCACCAACTGTACTTCTCCACTCCATTATATGAGTCATTTAATAAAAATATTGAATAGTACCAAGTCCCAGGAGTGACCTACTAGATACACCATCCCAGTTCAACAGTGAACCACTGAATATGGTCTTTCAACCAGTTGTTCACCCACCTTATAGTAATATCATCAAGACCACGTTTTTTTAGTTTGCTTGTGGAAATATGTCAAAAGACTTAGTAAAATCAAGATATATCTCGTCTACTGCTTCCACACATCTGCTAGGCCAGTAACCCTGTCAAAGAAGGAAATTAGGTTGATTGGCATGATTTGTTCTTGACCATTATCTTCTATGTGCTTACAAGCTGACTGTTTAATAATTTATTCCATTATCTTTCCAGGTATCAGAGTTAGGCTGACTGATCTACAGTTCCCCAGGTGGTCTTTGTTCCCCCTTTTAGGTACTATTTTTCCCTTTTCCAGTCTTCTGGGACCTCACCTGTTCTCCATGAGTTCCGGAAGATCATTGTTAATGGTTCAGAGATTGCTTCAGATAGTTCTTTTAAGTATGCTAGGATACATTTCATGAGCCTGCCAACTTGAGTACATCTAACTTATCTACATATTCTTTAACCTGTTCTTTCTTGGCTTTGGTTTGTGTTCCTTCCCCTTTGTTGTTAATATTGTGTTGAATATCTGGTCACCATTAACCTTTTGAATGAAGACAGAGGCAAAATAGGCATTAAAAACCAAAGCCTTCTTGCTGTTATCAGTTATTAGCCCTCTTTCTCTGCTAAGTGAGGACTTACACTTTTCTTCATCTTTCATTTGCTCCTAATGTATTTCAAGCACCTCTTCTTATTGCCTTTTATGTCCTTTTCTAGGTGTAACTAATTTTGTGCCTTAACCTTCCTGGTGGTGTCCCTACAAGCTTGTACTATTCTTTTGTGCTTTTCCTTACTAGTTTGGGCTTCCTTTTTGTTTTTCAGGTCATAAAGAGTTCCTTATAGAACCATATTGGCCTCTTGCTATTCTTCCTATCTTTTCTTCATATTGGGATGGTTTGCAGTTGTGCCATTTAATATTGTCTCCTTGAGAAACAGCCAGCTCTCCTGAATTCCTTTTTCCTTTTGAATTTCTTCCCAGGGGACTTTACCTACTGGTGCTCTCAGTGTGTTAAAGTCTGCATTTCTGAAGTTAATTGTCCTTATTCTGCTTATTCCTTCCTTTCTTTTGGATCATTAAATCTATCATTTCATGTTCACTTTCACCCAAATTGCCTTGCCTTCAGATTTGCTACCAATTCTTCCCTGTTAGCCAGAATCAAGTGTAAAATGGCTGTCCCACTGGGTTACTTCCATCACTTTCTGAAACAAAATATTGTTCTCAATACATTCCAATATCTTATCAGAAATTTTGTATTTTGCTATATAGCTTTTCCATCAGATGTCTGGGTAGTTGAAGTCCCCCATTACTACCATGTCTTGTGTTTTGGATATTTCTCTTATTTCTCATCTTCTTGATTTGGTGGTCTATAATAGACCCCTACCATGACATCACCCCTATTTTTTCCCTCTTTTATCTTTTGCCAGAGATTTTCAACTGGTCTGCCTTTCACCCTTTCTGGACCTCAAAACAAGTGTGTTCATGTTGTCTGATACAACACCTCCTTCCTTTTTATCCTGCCTGCGCTTCCTGAACAAGCTGTTCCCCTTTATACCAACAGCCCAGTCTTGAGACTTATCCCACCTTGTGTTCCACTCCATATGTATGTCTGACGATTCTGTTGTCGCTTTTTCCCACTTGGATTGAAAAAGGGTTAGGGTATTGTGCCTTTGTTTCTGAAGGAGAGAGTCAAGAGTAGACACTCCTACTCCCTAGGGAGGAATGGGGGAAGCCCTGTAGCTCACAAGGACTGGTGAGGAAACTGTCAATTTCTCCTGTTAGAATTGCTGAGGGAGCCATAAATCAAAGAGCAAGGTCTTCTGGAGCATGGGGCGAGACCTGAAGATGCTGTCACTTCTTGTTCCCCTGTGCAGGAGGAAAGGAGGTAGTGAAGAGTGCATGTGCACCAATGACCCAGTAGTAAGAGCACAAGACAGGAGCTCTGGTGGCTGGCAGTTGGTTGGGGATAATGAATACAGTTAAGTGGGGAGGCAGCTGTGGGAAGTACCATAAATAAATGAGATTTTTAGGAGAAAACAGTCAGTTTACATTTTCAAGTTTGTTTGTTTTTTTTTAACAAAAAGGTCTGGAGTCTTTCCTGTACACTTGGCAAAGTGCTTAGGGCAGTATCAATAAAAATAATAACCAAGAGCCAGATCCTGCTAACATTTATACCTGTGTAACTTTACTCACATGACTTTAATGGGACTATTAATGCAAATAAAGTTTCACATGTACAGAAGAGTCTGAAGGAGTGGGGTCCACTTGTGTAGCTGAAAAGTTAATCATCTAACCTTACCCAGAATACTCAGAGGCATCAGTTCTAATTAGCAAGAGGCGAAACCAAATTTGGAGTTTCTAGGCCAAGCCATTTTTAGACAATGACATTGCTTTAAAAATCAGAATAAATTTTACAAAAAGAGATGTACCTCTGATCCCCCCCTGCCATCCCCCAAGATGTTGTATCTCATTAGCTCCTCTTGCAATGGGCTCCCTTCACAGGTTATGGCTCTCAAATACCATAGTGAAGAACATGGTATAAAAATATACATAGAGAGAAACTGTATACCCTTTAAATGTACTGTCATTTTTATAGGCAGGATCTCCTATATACCTTTTTATTTTCTTTTTAAAAGGTAATTGCTTTGTCTTCAAATTGAATTGATTAAGCCAACTGCCCAAGCTTCTTTCTTGCTTCACAAAAGAAGCACTTAAGGAAGATAGGGCTATTGCAGAAAAACAAAATGAATTCTTTCCATCAATTTTCATGGCTGAGGACATGAGGAAGATTCCCAAATCTGAGCCATTCCTTTTAGATGACAAATCTGAGGAACTGTCCCAGATTGAGGTGTCATGCGAGGAGGTTTTGGAACAGATCAATTAAACAATGATAAATCACCAGGACCAGATGGTATCCACCCAAGAGTTCTGAAAAAATATGAAACTGCAGAACTACTAACTGAGATATGTAACCTATCATTTAAATCAATTTTGGTACAAGATGACTGGAGAATAGCTAATGTGACACAATTTTTTAAAAAAGCCTCCAGAGGTGATCCTGGCAATTACAGGCCAGTAAGCCTAACTTCAGTACCAGGCAAATTGGTGGAAACTATAGTAAAGAACAGAATTATCAGACACATAGATGAACATGATTTGTTTGGGAAGAGTCCACATGAATTTTGTAAAGGGAAATCATGCCTCACCAATCTATTAGAATTCCTTGAGAGGGTCAGCCAGCCAGCATGTGAACAATGTGATCCAGTGGATATAGTGTTCTTAGATTTTCAGAAAGCCTTTGACAAGGTCCATTGCCAAAGGCTCTTAAGCAAAGTAAGTGGTCATGGGATAAGAGGGAAGGTCCTCTCGTGGATCAGTAACTAGTTAAAAGATAGGAAACAAAGGGTAGGAATAAATTATCAGTTTTCAAAATGGAGAGAGGTAAATAGTGGTGTCTCCTGGGGGTCTGTCTGGGGGCCAGTACTGTTCAACATATTCAAAAATGATCTGGAAAAAGGGATGAACAGTGAGGTGGCAAAATTTGCAGATGATACAAAACTATTCAAGATAGTTAAGTCGAAAGCAGACTGCAAAGAGTTACAAAGGGATCTCACAAAACTGGGTGACAGGGCAACAAAATGGCAGATGAAATTCAATGTTGATAAATGCAAAGTAATGCATATTGGAAAACATAATCCCAACTATATGTGTAAAATAATCGGGTCTACATTAGCTATTACCACTCAAGAAAGGTATCTTGGAGTCATTGTGGATCTTTCTCTGAAAACATCCACTCAGTGTGCAGTGGCAGTCAAAAAAGCTAACATAATGTTGGGAATCCTTAAGAAAGGGATAGATAGTAAGACAGAAAATATCATATTGCCTCTTTATAAATCCATGCTATGTCTACATCTTGAATACTGCATGCAGATCTGGTGACCCCATCTCAAAAAAGATATATTGGAATTGAAAAAGGTACAGAAAAGGGGCAACTAAAAGGATATGGAGTATGGAAAAGCTTCCATATAAGGAGAGATTAATAAGACTGGGATTTTTCAGCTTGGAAAAGAGATGACTAAGAGGGGATATGATAGAGGTCTATAAAATGATTATTTTCTCCACACCAGTAATTAAGGAAGTGTTATTTGCTCCTCATAACACAAAAACGAGGGATCATGAAATGAAATTAATAGGCAGTAGGTATAAAATGAACATAGGGAAGTATTTCTTCACGCAGCGCACCATCAACCTGTGGAACTCTTTGCCAGAGGGTGTTGTGAAAGCCAAGACTATAACAGGGTTTAAAAAGAACTAGATAAGTTTGTGAGAGAGAGGTCCATTAATGGCTGTTTGCCAGGATGGGCAGGGATGCAAACCAAAACCATTTCCCATTTAAGCGACTAGTAATCTCACTTTATTCCTAGGAAGCAAACTCAAATGTTCCTTTTGCTTCACCTGACTTTTTATCTAATTCTAGCTCTTGCATATTACTGTAATTCTCAGCCCCTCTTCTTGTTACGCTCTCATTTTTATTTCTGTCTGAAAACAATAAACTCTTTTGCCACATGCCCATTCTCATATATCTAACTACCTTTCAGCCTTGTTCTAAGCTGTGTCCATATTCCACTTTCTGACTTCATCTCTCCTTTCCCAAACATTTAATATTTGATCTTTTTTTGGTTTCATCTCGTTATTCTGAGTCGCTTAATCCCCACCGTCTTCCTTCCTATCTGTAACGCTAAGAGTAACAATTTTGGGTACAAAATTGATAAATTGTATTTTTTTTCTTTCCCGATATTTGCTGATTTAGGATACATGATTTAGAATGTAAACTTCATTTAATACACTTGACCTGGCAAAAAGAAGTGGAAACATTTCAGGAAAAGTATGTATTTCTAATATATAACTTTGCATTTCTCAGTATTATATGTTCATTTAAGGAAGCATTATTTCACTGTATGGCATCAACCTGTACAATTAGTTAGCTGCAAGCACTTTCTATAGAGCTCTTCATTATTATTTCTCAGATGGTGGAGATGATTTTTCTACTCAAAGTGATGTCAGTGTTCTGCCTTAACAAATAGATTGCATGTAGATCAATTCCTGAGGATTTTAGTATTTATTTGTCACTACGTCAGCTACTCATATCGTTCCTTATTCAGTTTCTGAGGTTTCCTGTCATTGATAAGCACTACTGTGAAAAGTCTGGGCAACACCGACTCGGCAGAATGTTTTTGCTGCATATTTTCTCCTAAATTATAGCCACCCCTTCTCTGTCCCTCTTTAAGTGTATTCTCCTTTTTGGTGTTCAGGTAGTGAAAATTGGTAAATGAAATGATGATGAAAACAATTGTTCAGCTTGCAAGAGAAGCTCTTCAGATAGGTAGTAGGATTGCTTCAAGAATTACCGCAGTCACCTATTCAGGCTGCGGATCACATAGGTCTTCCTTTTTACATCTCCCAGTTGCTTAATGAATCTGAAGCAGACAACTACTCTGGGGGAAAGGGAGGAGTAAAGAACAACATTCACCGAATGCATCAATGTTCATAAGAGTCTTCTAAAATATTCACTGTTCAAGTCAGAAGGTCCATATAAATCTAGATGCAGACATTCAAGCAACGTGGGGAAAAGAAAACATGTTCTGAGAGCTTCCTTCCCTCTGACTTCTATTTTAATTCTGGAAAATTTACAGTTACAAAACTTCCATTATAACAGAGCACCATCTTTGCTATAGCTAAATTTGAGAAGCTCTTTGTGTTTAAAAATGATATTTCTAAGTGCTCTAAAATCCACATGTTTGTTTGGATTGTCATGAAATTTCCTTTACCTCTTGGGGACATAGGATGAGGTTAATGATGAAAATTTGGGGTCATTTGAGCAAGGGGCTCCTAAGATACAGGTCTGGGGGGAAATGTATTTCTTAAGGTTGACATTCTACCAGTGTGTTTTTGTGCAGAGCTGGGGCTCAAACTTAGTATCTGATGGTGTCTCAAATGATACTAGTCACTTAACATTTATTCCAGCTAGTGCATGGCATCTGCTATTGCTTTGGAGAAGCAATATTGGAAAGCTTATTCAAACAAGAGTTAAGTTCTCTGGATAGGTTCATGCCAAATGCTCACATGGCAAATGGATTACAGTGTGCATGTTCAGAAAGACTGGCTGTGAGGATTTCTAGCCAGTCACTAGTCACATGACCTGGGTGGTTCAAGGGGACATGCTTTGGCCATTGAACCGGAGCTATACTCAGGCAACATAAATGCAAACCCAACCCTTGGCAGAAATCTGAGAAAGATCTGTAAAGGTTAGGGAAGCATTTTGGGAAAATGTAATCTGAGTACAGCAGATAATTCATAAGGTGCTCAAACTATTTTTGAAAAGAAAAAAAATTCAGCATCCTGAATGCTTGCTTAAAAGGGAGAGGGCAGTAAGGGGCAGAGGAGTGAGGGAAATGAGGGGAAAGGGGCTTGGGACTATGGGAAGAGGAATAGGGATTATGAGGAGGGGGAGGTGATGAATGGAGATGGTGGTAGGGGAGAACAGGGTGGTTGGGAGGGCTCTGCCTAGGGTGAGGGTGGTGGGATTAAGGGGAGTGGGAGACATTAGGGGTGGGGATCCAGCGAACTCCATGTTCTCTCCCTTTGTGTATGTTAGGTTATAGGAAGCACTGCGTGTTTGTGTGGGTCTGAACCTCTCTCCCTGGCCCCCATGGGGAAGCTAAGTCTGGGGGAACCCTGCTCCTCTGGAGGAAAGCTGAGCTCCTCTTTGTATCCCCCATGTATATCAGGACTTGGGACCCCTGAGAGGGGGAAGGAAGAGGAATTTAGAACCCCCATGTATAAGTTAGGATCTGAAGGGACCCTGTTTCTCTGAGCATCTCTTCCTATCTCTCTACATGAGCTCGGATCTGGGGGTGGCACCCTGAAGGTAATGCACAATTAAACTTGTGAACACAAGGGAATAAAGAATTAAGGTAACACAAAGATAAACCTCAGAAAAACCAGGAAGTACAAAGTTAAGGTACATGCAATCACTGCATGGGACCCAATGACTAGCCAGAGTTGTGAGAGAGGGTTGACTTGGTGGAGGGGGGAAGACTGGTGGATCAGGGCTGTGGGAGAGTGCGGGGGCAGCTGGGTGTGTGCAGTGGGGGTGTGGGCTCCGTGTCAAGCTCAGCCTATGTAACTAAAGAAGTGTGCAACCCTTCAGTAAGCTGCTGTCTGTGATATGTGTATGCAGCAGCAGAGTGTGCCAGACAGCAAGAAGCACCTTTTTACTTCCTAGTGTTTTCAAAATTGCTAAAGGCTTAATGGCTTGGGAAGGAGAAGCTGAGCTGGAAATGTTGATGGGAGGTATGTGTTGCAGAGGAGGTGAAAGAAGCATTAGAGAAGGAAAGACCAGTTTTCTCTCAAGTGCTTAAAGTTACTGTAACTAGCATGGA
Organism: Mesoclemmys tuberculata; assembly: GCA_007922155.1. Lineage (NCBI taxonomy): Eukaryota > Metazoa > Chordata > Testudines > Chelidae > Mesoclemmys > Mesoclemmys tuberculata. The sequence goes on from ML675637.1 coordinate 23,707,213, forward strand.
ATAAAATTGCAAGATTTTGGAACATAGACCATGTTTATGATTTCTTTCAAGAGTTCTGTCAGCAGCTACACACTCTCTAAACATTTCAAAACAGGACCTTTATTCCCATTTTACTATAACAGAATGTACAGTGGGAGGAGGAGCACTTAAGAATCACATAGCAGCCATATGGCCTAGCAAAAAGAACTCTGGACCGGGACTCAGAAGATCTGGGCTTTATTCCCAGCTCTGTAGCTTGGAAATATCTGCATGAACTACAGCTGAATTCACTGTGTCAGTTATAGCTGTATTGAGTAGTGGAAGGATTGGTTGGAGAAGGTTGGCAGAGCTGCGACTGTGAGATGAAGCAATCGGGGAGGCCTTGTCCCTCTAGTGGTCTGAATCCTTCACTGCTTGTGTGTGATGAAAGGAAAGATGCGTGTGTACCCGCACGGATGCACTTAGCCTCATTTCAGCACTGTGTTCTGAGACGTATCAGTAGGGGTGCCCAGGAGTTGTCTTACCCTGGGGATTGTCAGCAGCAAGGTGGGATAGGAAAGTGGTCTGTGGGGCTTAATGATGGGTAAGTGAAAGTGTAATGTTAGATGGCATTCTGTGCATAAGGATAAAGAGGCTGGAAAATGTAGCAAGTATGATGTTTCAGTGGAATAGACTCAGCATTTGAGTGAACAGGTGTAGGTAGCTCCTGTTCAGTACAGCTCACCTAAGCAGAAGTTTTGCTTTAGAGAAAAGAAAGCTTTAGACCCTGTCCTACAGTGGCCTTGTGCCCTGTACCCTTAGTCTTCTGGACTATCTTCAAAGACAGAGTATGAGTATGTGGGTTTATTGGATCATTGCTCAAGGAGGGTAAAGTTAAGGTTGTGTGGACATACACATCAACTCTTCATTTCCTGGTTTTTAGAGGTTTCAATGTCACTGAATTTGGCCTTCCAGAATGGCACAAGATACCACAGGGCAACCTTAACTCTATGTTAACAAAGCTTGTTCTCAATGAATTAAGAAAATATATTAAGATGTGGTTGCAGTTTAATGCCCTGAGTCAATGAATCATTTAAACCTGCTTAACTTTAAACACAAGTAGTCCCACTGTTGTCAAATGGGCAACATTTACCTTACTTAAAGGTAAGCATTTACCTTACTTAACATTTACCTTACTTAAAGGTAAGCATGTTTTTAAGTGCTTTTCTGAGTGGCTGCTAAACTCATTTAAATTATTTAACATATTTTTGTCATTTTACTCCAGATTGCTTGACTCTTTTGAATAGTATCATTCTTTGTTGAAGAAAATATTTAATCTGTCACATGGATAAATGAGTTTGACTCTTAATGGTTCAGAGAGCTTTCACTTTTTAGTTCTCCAGATCTTTGCGAACAGAAATGACCCAAATACTTGTCAGTCCCATTTATGCACACAAATTTATTCTGTACTTTGTATCGGTTAGGGATTTGTGTCTCTTCATTTTAAACCTTGGATTTGAGGGAAAGACTCAACAATGGCCTTATTTTGCATATTTGTGTTTCTAGATATGAGGTGCTTGATCGCTTTGCCAAAGAAAAGGATGCAGTACTGGCTTCAGTGAAAGAAGTCCATGCTGAGCAAATACAGAAATGGGAAAATCAGATAAGAGAACTACAAATAAGCCATGAAACTCTGGAAGTGGAGCTGCGTAGACGGGAATGGAGGCATGAAGAATGCTTAAGAGAGAAAGACACTGTTATTGAAAAGTGAGTGTGATTTCATTGATCTTAGTTCAGTAAACCGCAAGTGAAAGAATTCAGAATATCTTCCAAGAGCAATTTTGTGTTTCGTTACTTCTACGAATCAAAATGTGCACAATTATTTAATGAAGATTTCTTTAAATAACAGGTGTGATATCTGACCAAAGGTGAATATTTATAGAATTTTTGGAAAAAAGATTTTTTTTTGAGGGTAGAGCCAGTGGAGAAATATATTTTTGCTATTACCAACATAAAGAGTTAAGACTTCTTTAAACTTCTCTACTGTTGAAAGTGCGAGGTTGTCGAAGTTAAAATATGGCTTGGGTAGTCCTTAGGATGGACTTTTATAGTCTGGTAAAAACCTACTTTGATTTGGTTAAATTATAACCGATGAGAAATCGGACTGCACTCATGATCTAATGTGTTAAAAGACAATAAGGGATTTAAATTTTAAAGTATTATAATGCCAAACCGGCTGTATTGTGCGTGTCTGCAAGGGTGTTAAATGTAGCTTGGTATTTTTAAAAATTAAAGCAATCTTGTTTTATTGAAGCAGCTAAATAAAAAGAGAATGAGCAGGGATTGAGGGATTCCTTCTTTGCTGGGTACCATATTAAAAGTACCACATGAAATAAAGCAAGTCTGTGGAGGACACCTTTCTTATTCATTGAACAGAGGTGTATAGTCAGCAAGGTGTGGCTCTGCAGGATATGTTGCATTGCTAGGTTATGTGCGGACATAGAATGTGCCTCTTGTGTGGTACGAAGCGTTCTAGTGATGTTTAGAAAATAGTTCAATAATATTTTCTTTATTTTTGGTCTGTTTTTCCTTTCTAAAAGAAAATGGTATCTTATTTGATTTTCCTATTTTAAAAGAACATAAAAGTTACAAAGTGAAGCACTTTTGAGACAGGAGATGCCAAAATTAAGGTTGTATGTCCAATATTATTTCTGCCATCTTATTTATATGTGTTAGTCTGTACTGTATGCCTAAATATTGCACATTCTTTCTGTACAACATATTTAATATACAGCTTTTCCTATCTATCCACCCACAATTAAAACTTCCATCTAGACTCTTACCTTGCATCTTGATTACTGTGACATTTTTTTCTCTGGCCTTGACAAATGCAGTCTTGCCCTGCTCATATCCATTCGTAATGCTGCTGCAAAGATGACTTTCCTAGCTTGTTGCTTTAACCATGTCACCCCTTTCTTTGCATCCTTCCACTAGCTCCCTCTTCTCTATTGTGTCAAACATAAACTTCTTGTCTTCACTTTTAAGGCCCTTAATCACCTATCCACACCCTACCTATCATCTTTCATGCAGTATCAGAAGGTCAATGCCTGCCTCTGATTGGCCCACAATGTCAGCCTCCATTGCCACTTGTTATATTTTCAAACAAGTACCTTCATGCTCCTACATGTTTCCTGCTGCTCCTAATGTTTGGGAGAAGCTCCCCGTAAACATCTGCAATACTAACTTCTTGCTCTCCTTATAACTGGCTTTTGCTATGATGTCTACAAAAAACTTGGCAGTGGCTAGGCTGCTGATATTCTGAGTCCATGGCCTATCATGCTGACCCAGTATTGTCACATTGTTTCCTTGTACTCCACCTGTTAGTCTGTCTGTATTCATCTATTGTCTCTTGTCTTATACTTATACTATATATATACTATATATACTTGTCTTATACTTATACTAAGCTTTTCGGGGCAGAGACTGTCTTTTTATTCTGTGTTTGTACAGCACCTAGCACAACAGTGTCCTGGTGTGTTAATGGGGCTCCTAGGTGCTATGAAATACAAAATAATAATAATAATTGTCACATACTGTTGTTTCTGCAGGACCCCTGTATCATTCTGTGTGGATGTTGGATTGTTCACAGTGAATCAGGGAAGAGTATAAATAAAAAAAAATTACTCTTTGAGAGTTGCCTGTATGCACCCTTACTTCTAGGGTTTGAGGCTTCTAATGTTGAGGTGTGGCATGGCATAGAAAAGCCAGGGGTGTGCAGGAGCACTCTTGCAGTAGGATGATGTCTTTGGCTTTTTCTAGATAACAGAGTGTACCCCTGAGCACCTCAATATCATTGACATTGGTGCAGAGAGCTGAACAGAACTCTTTTGTGTCTGTGGGCTGGTTAACTTATTATTGTTAATTATAAGTTATAGTATAGTTAGAGCGGTTGGGACCGCTTGCTTTGGGTTATTGCCAAGACTGTGCTGGCCCCTGTCCCCACAAGAGATTCTAAAGATGTGCATTCTGCTCAACCAATTTTTGCTGAGATACCCATGTTTGGTGTATAGGGTATCTGGGAGAGGCCCACATAGTGTCTCCATGCACAATTTGCTGTGTCTAACCCCTTGGATGATGAAGGACAGACAGCTAGAACTGCAGGTATATTTGGCTTTCTTAAGTTGGAGCAGGAGTCAGAACTGGGATTTAAGTCAGGGGTCAGAGCTGGAGTCGGAAACCAGGAGTCATGCCTAAAGTTGGAGCCAGAGTCAGAAATCAAGGCCAGAGTCAGGGATCAGTATTCGAGCCAAGGGTCAGATCCAGAGACAGCAGTCAAGACTCCTCAGGAAGAGTGGTGCATATATGATGACTGGGAGAAGGCTCTTTCAGAGAAAATGGACCAATCCGCTATGGGGGAATATACTGATGACATGTCCATGAGGCTCAAATTGGGACTTCATCTGTCTCCCTTCCTGATGGACGGAAGCAATTTCAGGAGCTGATGGGGAAGAAGGCCTTCAGTTGCTGATGAGGGTTTTGGCACAAGACATATCTGATCCCCTTTTCAACATCATGAAATGTCAGACAAAAGGAAAGGTTGCGTTCCCTATTCTTCTAGGACTACTCAATCTGGCAAGGGATATTTGGCTCTCTCCTGTGTCCTTATCCCCAAATTCCAAAAGAGCTAATGGTGTGAATCCTGTACCATCAAAGGGACACCAATTTTTGTTACAACATCCCTAGGCTGATTCCATGATGGTCTCTATAGCCCATGGATTATCTAAAAGTAATGGGGCGTCCCCGTCTACTCTCTTGAATAGAGGAGGGTGTAGATTGGATGCGATTGGAATAAAAGTTTATTCTTCCTCCTCTTTGGGTTTCCATGTGGTAAATTATCAAGCTGTCATATTACAATATAACTACATGTTATGGAACTCCATTAACCCTATGCTGGATTCCTCACTGGACAAACAAAGGGAAGCAGCAAAGAGCAGTAGACAGAGATGTTCTGAGGGCGGCCTTATGATATGTCGCACTCTATTGCTAGGACTGTGGCTGCATAGCTGTAAGGAGATATTCATGGCTTTTAGATCATCAGGCTTTTCTCTAGATACCCAAAAACTGATAACGGACCTTTCCTTTGAGGGTTCAGGTCTTTTTCCTGATAAAATGGCTGAGATGCTGGAAAGAATTAAAACCAGAGGAGTTAACAGTCTGATTTCTAGGACTTTCCCAATCCTCATTTAGTTCAGAGAGAAGATACTCTTCTATGTCATTTTGGTTCCACAGACAGTCCCCCTCTGTGTAGCACCAATGGAACTCTCAATCTCAAAGAAGATATGAATTTCATGCTCTGCCAAGACTGCTCCTGCAAAAAGGCTGTGCTGGAAGAAAACATTCTTGGATTGGAAGGAAAAGTACAGCTACTACAGAACATCCAGAAATACTGTGGAGTTCTTGGACAACCAGATTTGGGAAGCAACACTACCCCAGATTCAAGGAAGAAAGGAACTGGTCACAAAGGAATTGGAGAGAAAGCAAATCAGAGAAGAGGCTTGGTAGTTTGTAGTCAAGAGAAGAAAGGGGATGAGATGGCATTCTGCAAGGCTGGAGGCAGACAAGGATGGACAGGCTGTTACTACCATGAGAAGAGGACTAAGAGGAATTCTATGCAGCTAGAAGCTTCCAATCAATACCAGATCCTCAGCATGGAAATAACAGAAGATATCTCTGAAGGTCCAACTGGTTGAATGGAACAGAGAAGTGTATGGGAGACACATGGTGATGGCTGCTCAGCCCAATGTATAAGAAAATCCAGTGTGTCCACAAGAAGAACTTCAACTGTCTAAGGAAGATAGACTATCCGTGTTGGAGATTCTATACTCAGAAGAATGGAAAAAACATTGTCAGGAACAGATGGCTCCAGGAAAACAGCACAATGACCTGTTGTCCAAGACATAAGACGTCTCTCTAAGATTGAATAGGCTTCTGAAGTCAACAGGCAAGGATCCGCTGGTGCATGATGGCACTAATGACAGTGCATCGTGGAATATCTCTCACAGATTATAGAAAACTCTTGGGGACTCAGAAGGGTGCTGAAGGAGAAGAATTTTCAAGTGATTTTCTCAGAGACCCTTTGCTCACAGGACAAAAAGAAAGATACAAGGTAGAAAATTCTGGATCACGAGCACAGGATAATGCTGAAAGAGGGACTTTTTAAGGAAGCATAGGGGAGGATGGAGAAGAGGGCCTCTACAGCTCCATCTGCAGCATAGGCGAGGTGTGAAGTACCCTGTTTGTCTCATTGAGGTTAGCTGAATGAGAATATCCCATGGAAACAGATACAGCCTGAAATGATAGTTCTTTGAGGAGTGTCCCTGTGTGGGTGCTCCACTTCAGGTGAATGTGCATTCCTGATCCTTTGATTGGAGAATTTCAGCAGCATGTCCTGTCCCTGTCCTGTGCCATTGTCAGCGCCTAGCTAGTGCATGTGATCAGACCACCATCAGTTCCTTCTTAACCATTCTCATGCTAAGACAGAGCTCCCGACTGTGAAAATTGATTAGCTTTACTTGGTGTTTAGAATGGATTTTTAAAGTAGTTTAGTATACTGGTTAGATTTACTTACTTTTTCTTCCCTGTTTATTTTTCTTATTTAAAAAAAGATTCATATTTTTTCCTATTCCTTAGAATAGCTTGTGTTCGTCCTCAGGGCTTAACTGCCATAGTTCGAGCCATGCCATAGTTCATCAGGCTTCACGTGCTGCCTTTCTTCCTGGGAGGCAATCCCAGTATTGGACAGTCACTATCAATGCATCCAGTGTCTAGGCAAGACACATAATCCACAAAAATGGCTTGAATACCATCAGAATTATGTATGACTTACATTCTTTGTTCCTAGATGTGTAACTTTAATTTTTCATTGTTTGTTTGCAGTCAGTTTAACAAGTACAGCACAACCTCAGAGTTACAAACACCTTGGGAATGGAGGTTGCTCGTAACTCTGAAATGTTCATAACAGAACAAAATGTTATGGTGGTTCTTTCTGAGCACTGACCTAATACAGTTTTGAAACATTAATATGCACAAGAAAAATGCTGCTTTTAACCATCGTAATTTAAGTGAAAGAAGCACAGAAACAGTTTCCTTACCTTATCAAATCTTTTTTAAACTTGCCCTTTATTTTTTTAGCAGTTACATTTAATGCTGTACTGTATTTGCTTTTTTTTTTTGGTCTCTGCTGCTGGTTGATTACATACTTCCAGTTCCAAATGAGATGTGTTGTTGACCAGTCAGTTCATAACTCTAGTGTTCGTAACTCTTAGGTTCTACTGTAATCCAGATTGCTCTGTCTCAGTGATCTGTTCTCTGCACTATTTATCATTTCCCCAGTTTTGGTGTCATCTGCAAGCTTTTTCAGTGATGACTTAGAAGAAAATACAAGGTCATTGATAAAAATGTTAAACAGGGTAGGGCTAAAAAACTATTCCTGCAGAACCCCATTAGAAACATACATGCTAAATGATGATTCCCCATTTACAGTTAAATTTTGTGACCTGTCAGTTAGCTTCTTTTAAATCTAGTTAATAAGTGCCATTTTCATTGTGTCGTTCTAGTTTCTTAATCGAAAGGTCACATGATACCTTACAGAAGTCTAAATATATTAAATCAACACTGTTTCCTTTATTAACCAAACTTATTATCTTATCATAAAAGATTGAAAGTTAGTTTGACGGGATCTATTTTCCATAAACCCATATTATTGGCATTAATTATACTACTCTCCTTTAATTATTTATTAATTGAGTCCTGTATAAGGCATTCCATTTTTCTGCCCAGGATCATTGTCAGTCTTATAGGCTTGTAATTACCCAGATCATCCCACTTACCCTTTTAAAATAATAATACATTAGCTTTCTAACAGTCTTCTGGAATTTCCTTAATGTTCCAAGATTTATTGAAATTCAACATTAATGGGCTAGCAAGCTCCTCAGCCAATTATTTTAAAACTCTTGGATGTGAGTTATTTGGACACTCTGATTTAAAAATGTCTAGCTTTAGTAACTACTGTTTAATATGCTCCTTTATAGTGTTACTTTTTGATAAGCCCAGCATATGATCTCCCATTTTTTTTTTATTCTAGTCCTCTCCCACCTCAGCTAAGTATATTGAAATTAATTAGGCTATGTTTACACTACACTGTTGTAGTACTTCAGTGTAGACACTTATTTCAGCGATGGGAAGGGTTTGGAAGAATCTAGGTTGTCAGAAGAATTCTTCCGTCGACATAGGTCAGCATAGCTATGTGTCTCCGAGGTGTGGATTTTTCACATTCCAAGAGATGTTACTATGTTATTGCAAGCTCTCATTGCAGACCAGCCCTTAGTCTTCAGGGTGGATCTTCTCTTATATCTGAGGGTAGATGCAAATAATGTGGTCATTTCACCTCCTCTCCCCTCTGGGCTTGTGGTATACTGAATAACCAGACAAGTTAAGATGAGCAGCATCTGGTTGACACAAACATCCATCCAAATCCTGCTGACACTTGGGATGTCAAGTGTCTTGGCTGTTATTACGTTGTTGATAGGCCATCAATAGAACTAGTACTATATTGCATATAACCAGCATGAACCTGAGTTTCAGATAGTGAGCTCGAGGTGTCCCTTCTTCAGAGAAGTGGTCACAGGTAAAGTCACAGAGATGGATAGTCTTGTCTAGGATTTAGCTGTGTCTTGTGCCCATCATATCTGGGATTGGGGTGATCAGGGAATGTTTGATGTGTTTGCCCTCTGGGTTTTGCATTCCCCTTGTGTGCGAGATCCCTAAGACACATTAGCTCTTTTGAACCCCTTCAATCATTGTGCCGGCACGTTGTTCCTTGAGGAGGTGCACATCCCCTGGTGCATGTTGGGGATAACTTTAATATTGGTTGTGGGGTTTGGGTAGGAGAAAAGTAGAAGAGAAGAATGTGGGCTTGGTCTCCACAGTAACGCTTTAAAGTGTAAGATAAGTAAATACCAGTGTTTTTTCTGCTGGCCCAGGATTTACCCTCTGATCCTCTTTTTGAACCTCTTGTCAACCTCCTTATATGGACACGGGGCTGTGGGTATATTGGAAATGTGGACTGACGTTGAGAAAATAATAGCTGAGATAATTCAGGGAGACAATAACTTACTGGCAGAAATGAGTCTCTTTGGCTATAGGGAGCCTGTTTTAAGGGTTCCTTCCCTTGTCCTGAAAGAATGCAGCTGGAATAAAGTGAGCCTTTTTGTCTGTGGTGACTCCATTTCCTACACATTTGATAGTACACAATTTGCAAGCATGCATTTCTGACTCAAAAAAGTGGAAGATTCTGTGATTTAAAAGATTTGTCATAAAACACTCCTCAGTCCTCTCCACTGAAAGTCTTCTATTAATCTCTGTGATTTTAAAAGAAATCATCATTAATACTAATACTGCTTTGGTATATTTGCAAAATGTAACTTTCAGAAGAATAATAATAGACATTTAATAGAATATGTTGCTTTGAATAAGACTGTTTTGAAGTAGGGTGTTTCTTTTGGTGCTACACAGTATAAGTTGTTTGCTTGGTGTCTTAAAAAGAAAGAAAGATATTTTGTTTGAATAAGTTTTCATATACTTTGTATAGGCTTCAAGGAGAGCTAGCAACACTGAAAATAAATTGGGATTCTCATCTAGCTCAGGTCTCCAAAGAGATTATTTCTAAAGACCTTCAAATTCAGTCATTGCATGAGGAGGAGGTGAAGCTGAGGGCTGAATTGGCCAGATTCCAGCAGGATATAGAAAGGTAAAGCATTCAAAAAGATTATTAAACCTTTGACCCTTTAATGGTTTTGTTTAGGGATAAATATTTAGAGTGGGTTTTTTTTTAAGAACTCTCAGACTATGTCTACACTGTAGCTGGGAGTGAACCTTCTAGCTCAGGTGGACAGACGTGCTGAGGAGCTCAAGCTAATACACTAAAAATAACACTGTGGATGTTGCAGCTCCAGTGAAGACACAAGCTGGCCACCCAAACTCAGGCCCAGGGGGTCAGGTGGGCTTGAGACCCTGAGCTGTAGCCCTCCATGCAACATCCACACTGCTATTTTTAGCACATTCACTGAAGCCCTCACTAGTGTGAGCCTGTCTATCCAGACTGGGAGGCTTACTCCCACCTGCAGTGTAGACATATCCCAAGCAATTGGACCTACCCTTGGTGCCATTTAAATCAATTGTAGTTTTGGCATTTGTTTCAGTGGGAGCTGTATTTAGTCAATGCTGATTGCTCTTGAAAATCCCACCCCTGGTCTGATGATTTTACTTTCCCCTGTCAACCACATGCTCTCGTTCACCCAAGCATCAATTATATTCCATGCTCAGGGTTTCTCATTATCCTTTCGTGTTATATTACAAATTGAAGAAAAATCACAGTTGGTTAGTTCTTCAGTCATCCTGGAATTTCTCCATGTCGTTATCTCCATCTTTGTTGAACCACAGTCCTATTCTCTTTCCCACAACCTAGCTTTTTTCCATGGATGTAATTTCTTTTTGTTTCATTTACCTATTCAGCTGACATTTTTTTTGACATTTTGAATTTATTTCTGCAAGTTGATTTGCTATCCATGAATATTATACTCCTACCTTGTTATCTCTATATTCCCTTTTCCATTTCTTGTAAAATCTCAGTATTTACTTCAGTGTATACAGAACTATCTTCTTTCATGATACATTAGCCATTCCTCTGTGCCTCCTTTGTGGTACAATATCCGGTAGAATCTTCCATTCTTCATTAACTTCTTTCCCCATTAATACATCTGCTCATGGGACCTTGTCTACTAGTTCCTTTAGTTTCTCGAGTTGTTCTTTATGGAATTGATATAATTTTGTCTAACTACTACTTGAAATGTTCCTTCTGAGTTTACTATAAATTCACCTGATTCACTGGTATATAGTCCAAGAGTTCCCCTTTACTACTATCAAGACTGTAATTAGCTGCCCTTCCAAGTCAGTATAAAGTCCAAAATTGCTTCTCAGATTATCTTCTCCGCACTTTGAAACAAAAAATTGCCCCCTACAGAGTTCAGTATATTAGTTAATTACCTATTGTATGTTTCAGTAATTAAAATCTTCCTTCAGTACCAGAGCTTGAGACATTGGACATAATGTTGTTTCCCAGTTTGATGGTCTCTTAGTAACAACCAGAAATTCGGGGAACTGGAAAAAACATTCACCTTGGTCCTCTATCATAGGTATAAGCAGCAGCTGTTTCTGGCAGCAGAACGAGAGCAGATTCTGGAACGGGCTAAAGTGCAAGCAGAACTGGACTGGCAGCGACGCTGTGAAAATGCTGAAAGAAATCAGTATCAGAAATCAGAGGATCTAATACAGAGCCTGTCAACAGCAAGGGACCAGGTCATTATTAGATCAAATTGACTTTGGTCTGCACCCTGTGGTTGCATCAACACATAGGGCTGGACTTGATGACTTTCAAGGTCCCTTCCAGCCCTACATTTTTGTGATTCTACAGTATACTTACTTGGATTTAAAATAATAAAAAAATAATAATATCCAGGCTTTAGGCATTTAACATCATTAATAAAACAATAAATAAAATCCCAGGGCATTAAAGTAACCATTTCAACAGGAATTCAGACAGCCAGACACTACAAATACTGTTTTCTACTCCTTCAACATTATGGGAAGTTTACCTTCAGAGTTATTCCCAGATCCGATCAAACAGATTTATTTTGCAGTGTTCCCAGGAGGTCACCCAAATTCAGGATGTTTTGGATCAAGTGTGGGGAGCAAGTCCTAGGTCTCCGAGTACTCACTGAGAAAACTCTACTAGTTCCCCCCTTTAACTCCCCCCCCCCCTTTTCTTTTTAATGAGAGGGATTCAGGTTGAGTGGCCCAGCTGTCAGTATGGCACAGAAGAAAGACGATTCCTCAGGTACACCAATCCCATGCTATTCCGGGCTTTATAAGGTCATAACCAACACCTGGAACTCTTCCTGGAGACCAATGGTGAGCCAGTGCAGATCCCGTAGCACTGGTGTCGTATTCTTCCAGCAATGTGCCCTGCTTATGAAGCAAGCCACTGGATTTTACACTAGCTACAATCTCTGAATGGTTTTAAGGTATAGCCCCATGCAGAGTGGACTGTATTACAGACATTCTTCTTGTTCAAGAGATTTTACAGAATGTACTGACAGATGGTTGTCAATCGCCAGTAGCCACGTAACCACAAGGATATAATGAAATGACTTCCTTACTATATTTAAAACTAAACAGTAATCCAGGTGTTTTGTAACATGGCTCTGTATCCCAAAATGCTTTATAGACATTAATTAATTTAGCTTCACAACATGTCTGTGAGGCAAATTATTATTGTTGTCACTGTTCACAGGTTAGGCAGTTGAGGCACAGGGAAGTTAAGTGACATTTTCAGGGTCACACAGGAAGTCTGTGGCAGAGTCAGAAACAGAACATAGATTTCTTGATTTTTTTCTGTCATGTGATTTAACCAGAAGACCATTGTTCCTCCCTTCTAGTAGCACTGAACTGTGTACTTGAGACACAGTAATTCTGTGTTTTGTAGGTTACAGCTCAACTACAAGAGAAGGAACAGAAGCTGTGTGAAATGGAGACAGTCCTGTCTGCTTTGACGTTTGAAAGAGACCAAGCCGTGTGGGCACTTCAGAAACATGGTATATTGCCTGAAGAAGAGAAACAGGTTAGGGAACATTTAATGCCTTGTCTTGGGTTGAATTAATTCTGAGGGAGCCAACTATGTGGGGCTTGTCTTCATTAAACGTTTGTACTTCAAGTTAATTAATTGCATGTTAATTTGAGGTACAAACATTTGTAGCCTGGAACGACTGAATGGGGGGTGCCTACACCAGTCTTTGCAAACGTGTTAAATATCTATACCCATGGGCAAAACAATCTATATCGTAGAAGATATTCAATTTAACAGATGTAATGTGTGTATTGGAAAGGACTATTAGAGACCCCAAAAATTCTGTTCCAGGTATTATCCTTTAAAAGAAAATGTAGTGATTAATGCTAATACCTTAGGTAGTTAAGGACTAATCATTGACTTTATTCAGCCAGGCAGTGGACCCACCCTTACTCCCCTGCTTGGTCCTGCTCAGATTGTGACTCTGGCCACAGGAAGGACAGAAGAGGCTTCTCTTTCATTACTTTGAATAAGTGGACAGGGATGGGGAGGAGCACTGACTGCCCCAAACACTCACTGGCCAAAGTATTATGCCAGATGTACGGGGGGAGGTAAATTGCTCCAAGAAAAGGGGTGAAGTAATTTCTTTGTTCCCAGAGCAAAGGAGGAGCAGATAAAGAATTGTGATTCTCTGTTCAGCTCCAGGGGCAGCGCAGTGCAGATTTTAAGGTTATAAATTAGTCTTAAATGAATATTTTAAAAATATATGAACTTTGAAAAACCTTTTTAGAATCACTTTTGCTGCTTTAATATCTCAAGTACGGTCTTCCATTAAAAGCTGACATTTTACTGGTTCTTTTCAGCTGGAAGTCCAATCTGCAGACATAGGTTTCAGTTGCAAATGTGCTTAAGCACAATGGGACTTGGGGCAAGAATTATCACCCCATCATATGGAAGCATAGGTGCAGAGTTTGTAAAATTTTTAATGGGGCCCAGAAGTCAGCGTCAGGGTGCAAGGGGCAAAGCCCTGTATACTTGGAGTCTCCCAAATAGGAGAAAAATACCTTCCATACTGCCATCATATCTTGTGCATGGGATTGCACTGCCACTCAAATTTGGTCCAGCTGCCCCCAATGCCACTTAAATTTGAGGTGCCCCACTAAGTAACCTGGGCCCCCTTTTTCCAGTTTTGATCCTGTCTCAAACATTGATAGGGCTGAACCCCCTTTCAAGAATATTGGTGGGGCCTGGCCCTCCCATGGGCTTATATAACCCAACACCTGTGAGTGGAAGAAGGTTCCTCTGCTGAGTTTTCCTAGAATCATAGAAGTGTAGGACTGGATAGGACCTCAAGAGGTCATCTAGTCCATTCCCCTGTACTCAAGGCAGGAATACATAATAACTAGACCATTCCTGACAGTTGTTTGTCTAACCTGTGCTTAAAAACCTTCCATGATGGAGATTCCGCAACCTCCCTAGGCAATTTGTTCCAGCACTTAACTACCCTGACAGGAAATTTTTCCTACTGTCTAACCTACACTTCCCTTGCTGCAAGTTAAGTCAATTGCTTCTTCACCTGTCCTCAGGGATTGAGAACAAATTTTGCCCTCCTCTTTGTAACAATTCTTTTTATGTACTTGAAAACTGTTATGTCCCCTTCAGTCGTCTCTTCTCCAGACTAAACAAACCCAGTTTTTTCAATCTTTCCTCATATGTCTTGTTTTCTAGACCTTTAATCATTTTTATTGCTCTCCTCTGAACTTTCTCCAGTTTGTCCACATGTTACCCAAATAACAAATATCACAGGATCTTTTTCAGGGGATAAGGCAACAAGCTGCATTTATTGTGAATATGGAAACTTGGTAAATAGTATCTAAGAAAAGAAAAGTATCCACACTGTAACAATATCAATACTGTGCTTTAACTAAATAGTATCAATAATGCAACCACTATGGAAATAGTATTAACATTATATCAATACTACAATGACAGAGATTCTTGCTTAATAAAATAGACTTTGTTGACACATGTTCCAGTTGGTATTTTCATTCACACTTATACACACTGCCAGACACACATGGACAGGGAGACAGACAGATAAACATAAATGGGGGTCTCACAGATGTTATAGTTACCAGCCTCTTGGTGCTCGTGATAGTCACTGACCAGGTGACTGTAGCACGAGGGTGAGGAGCAAGGTTCTGCCGATGCACATTGGTACTCTGGCTGGTGTGATGTTGTAGACCCGAACTTCCAGCCTTCATCTTTCTATCCCATTTTATAGGGAGAGGACCCCATGTAACTCTATGGTTTTGCACTGTCATGCAACTGCATCTGGTGTGATCCTTAATCATGCACATTGTTGCAAGCATGATCAGATTTTGTTCTTTGGGAGTGGGCTGACTCCGAAAGTATCAGGGTGGACTCCTCTTCCGCAATTGCTATTGTCTTCACTCCTTTCTTCTTCCTTAAAATGTTTTTAGGTGAATCTGGTGTTTTCTTGTTTGTTTCAGCATCCCTTACTAAGACCAATTGTTCAATCACTCTCCCTGTCCGCACCCACCTCAATTGCTCAGCCATTCACACTTCTATCACTCAGTGCCAACTCCTAGCTGAAGAATTCACATATTCATTTTGACAGTGTCTTTTACAATTAGATACAAACATTACATTGCACAGTGTGGCTTTTTGCACTTAAAATAGGATTTTTACAAATATATATTGGAAACAGGTAAAATTAACAGATAAACTGGCCAGTGGACATAGTACAGACATTTACAAACAATCTTAAAATTATACAAAGTACAGAGAAACTTGAATTAATATTTAAAAGCGTAATGTATCAGGCTGAGGTGCCTCGTGGTAGAAGTTGGGGGAGAAAGGTTCTGTTCAGGGCCAACACACACCTTTCCTGAAATGTGGTGCCCAGCATTGGACACACTACTCCAATTGAGGCCTTATCGGTGCAGAGTAGAACAGAAAAATTACTTCTCCTGTCTTGCTTACAACATTCCTGCCAATACATCCCAGAATGATGTTTACTTTTTTTGAAACAGGGTTACACTGTTGATTCATATTTAGTGTGTGATCCACTATAACCTGCAGATCCTTGTCCACAGTACTTCTTTCTAGCAGTCAGTTCACATTTTGTATGTGTGCAATTGATTGTTTCTTCCTAAGTGGAGTACTTTGCATTTGTCCTTATTGAATTTCATCCTTTTTACATCAGATCATTTCTCCAGTTTATCCAGATCATTTTGAATTTTAATTCTATCCTCCAATGCACTTGCAACCTCTCTCAACTTGGTATTGTCCAAAAACTTTATATGTGTACTTTCAATCTTTGAGTGGCACTGCTCCACCAAGTCCCCTCAGATTCCAAGTATAGAGGGCTCTGCCCTTGCACCTCCTGACCTCTCAGCCCCATTAAAATTTTACAAGGAATCATGCTTTTTGAAGAGCTTAGGGAGAATGTAGTATATTTTTTCCAATTTATTTCTGCAGTTAGGTAGAAAAGCAGATTATAGGTTAGCATTAGTGTGTTTGCATTAGGCAATAATATGGTTTTAAAATTTGTTGTAGATAAAGATTAAGTAGTTGGCTTCTCCCCAGACCCTTTTTCATATCCTGTACTTGTATTCTTATATTAATATGGCATTATGGCTTTTCTTGAAGGGCTGTATATTTCCTGTCCCTCGTTGAAGTAAAGTGGCCTTTTAGTACTTGCAATGTTATTCTTGCTGCCTTCTGTCCTTGAAGATTGTAGGCCACAGATACTTTGGCTCTGGTCCAGCTCATATATGACTAGAAATAGAAAGCAGGAGCACAAATTGTCTGCAGAGAGAAACTTGGCTTCTTGTTTGACTATTACAGTGGAAGGAATTAAAATTTTCAGGGAACAATTTTTGCCCATGAATGGCATATGCTAAAGACCTGAAAGAAATTAAATTCTGTTGGAAATTCTAAAAATAGTTATTTCTATAAGCTTCATTGTGATGAGGTAGACAGAAATATTATCTCACTGCTGCAGGCAACAGTTAAGGGACAATCTTATTTGTATTTACATAATTATGCCAAGTATTACTGAATACAAATTGGGGAGACTATCAAGAATTCCAGATTGAGACAGCAGAAGGAAAATCTGAAAATATTTCAGAGGAAAACACTTTTGTGGTTGCTGTACTTTCAGTGGGGAAGCAGGCAATAAAAACTCAACAGTGCTTAAAATTATGCTGTAAATATTAAAATGGAATAAACTGGACATGAAAAACCATCCTGTGGTTAAAGAAATCTGCAGATAGAATTTAGAGAGTTGGAAAGCGATTGACCTATTAGAATACTGGAGACAGATGGAGATCCATACCCGCAGCATATTTTTCCATAGTGTAGCTTTGTATAGAAGTCATAGCCATACATTGAATATGTATCAGCCTGATAATACATATTTCCAAAATACACTGAGCTTGTGCATTGATTTTGGACTTCCATTTTTTCCTATTTTCATATTTTATGTTGTGTTAAAGACGACCATTCAGCAGAGCAGGAAAGTATAACCCAAGCATAGTTGAATCCCTAATCATTACTCTCTGGCTGTGTGTGTAACTTTCAACACCTCTGCTGTCTATAATACTGATCCCTGCTTTAAGTTTAAATCCCTCTAATCAATTTGCAAGTCACTGAGAAATGTGAAAACTTTCCTGGGGCTGGAGAGGAGATTTCTGATTTTGCTAATATCTGTCACTTTGCTCCAGTGAGATTTTCACAGAAGTGTATTCAGAACAGGCCTTTCTGAAGGATGAAAAGTGAAGAATGCATTGTGGTACAGTGCATATTAGTGCCCAATCACTATTGGTTAACCAGGAAAATGGGGTCCTCCTCGAATAAAACATGAACTATATAAAACTTTTATATATTCGCAGGCACAAAGTACATGAAAATAGAAATAAGATTGTAAATATGTCTCAATTAAGAAAAAAATATTATGATTTTCTAAATTAAGAGTAAAGTTCTAGGGGCAGATCCTCAGTTGGTGTAAATTGTCATAGCTCTATTGAAGTCAATAAATTGATTGCAGTTTTCAGCTGCTGAGAATCTATCCCTTTAGGTTACACAAACTGCCTTAACTCTCGCCGCACATCAGTGCTCATTTTTGACTGTCCACCAACAGCTTATTTACACCCATCTACCAAAATGTCATACCATGGTGTCATAACATTTCTAATATGGACCACAAACCCTCTGCTGCAAACCAGCTCTCATTCATAACATATAAATATCATATAACAGCATAATTAAACCAGACATTTTGTTAGATTTATTAACCTTACAGTATCTCAAAAAATTATGCTCTGGCAGAAATTTCTCTGCACAAGAAATGTCAGGTTGAAAGAATTTGTTTTGAGGAAACAGTAAGGTGAGGGGACAAAACTGGGCTGAGGATGGAAAGCTAGTTACTGTGGAAACCTTCTTTATAAAATCAGGAGAAGGAGGTGTTAGTGCCGTTATATACGGCGCTGGTGAGACCCCACCTGGAATGTTGTGTGCAGTTCTGGTGTCCCATGTTTAAGAAGGATGTATTCAAAC